>JBBGZY010001239.1:0-380000 GCA_037952925.1 Lithobates clamitans
CACCAAATGCCTTTGAAAGCTAATTTATTAACTTGTAAAAGTAGCAGTGACATCATCACTGTGCTGTACATATCCTGTGCAGAGGGCAGAGCTGTTGGAGGGGCCCAGCAGGCCCCACCCACTATAGGCTGCCTGCAGTAAACTACAGGAGGGGGTGGAGACAGGACCAGTCAACATGCACAAAGACAGAGACAACATAAACAAAAACGTGTAGCGCTAAACGTTTTTGTTTATGTTGATTCGTTGGGCAATAATTCTGGTTGCAGTGTTAGCAGCTCAGTATTTTAATATTTTGATTATTTGGAGCAAGCGCTAATTTATTGGTGGGATTTCACAAAGACAGAGAGCAGCAGTGACCGGCCTTTATTACAGAAATCTCCTGCACATAGGCAAACTTTACATTTGAAATCAGCACAGACCTGGAAGAAATACACAAAGCACACCGAGATTCAAGAATACACATGCCTTCTGTGTTTAGATAATATTTGTTTATCCCGGAATTCAGCTTTAAACTTTACTTTTTACATTAGCTTTTACTTTTAATCTTTTTATTGGTTTTTGTTCAAATTACAAAAAGGAAGGATACAAAAGCAATAACCAATATGCGGTCAGACATCATACCGTCAATGATTATTCTAGCTTTTAAATTCAAATTATGCCATCCAGTTGTGCATTACTGTTAATATGTACTCATGTCCACTATCCCTCTTTGTTCTTAGTGTCAATGGAGCAGTAATCAGGGGTTATGAAAAGGATGTGGGAGTTCGGACATCATTTTATGGATTCACTGCTTTCACCATGTTATCCTCCCTGAACTTGTTACATAGAGAAGGGTTCCCCAAAATTCCACAGGACAAGGTAATGCCTGATAAGCAGGAGGGCCAAGCTAATCTCTTTCTTTACATTCTGTTTTTGAATAGATGGATTATGGATAAAAAATACTACTTTTTTTTTTCTAAAGTGACTCTGTAAATAGTAGAGATAAAGAGAGATTAAGGAGAAAACAGATCAAAATCTGTCCCTCGAAGATGATTGGGATTTTTAAGGATGTATATTTCTGTCATAAGTTAAACACAACCACAAAGGATAGTTCAAAAAATATATATTATTTATTACAAAATATACAATTTAAAACCGTATTAGTCATAAAACCAATGACCAAGATTAATACTCATTTTCAAAAAGCTTGAACAGATGCTTGTATGTATTGGGTAGCCGATGCGTTTCGCAGTCTAGATTATTGCTTCTTCGGGGCTGTTCCCCATGCATCTGCATAGTCCAAGTTACAGAGAAATATGACATTAGTATAAAAAAATATACACATTATTTTAAAAACAGAAAATTGTTAAAACAAAAAAAACAACAGTATTTTCATTACTGAGCTTACCCAAATATCCTGACATTGACCATATCATAGCATCGTAGAGAAAGGATGGATATCATCCCGTGACAAACAGGTGATGGCAGAGTCACCTATATGGTCTTGTGGATGTCGAACCATATGTATAGATTAAAGGACTGTATCATTGATCATCTAAAAATGCAAAAATATATGTATTGAGATGCAATAGCCTCATAGATTGACCTATATATATATATATATATATATATATATATATATATATATATATATATATATATATATATATTTATATATATATATATATATATATATATATATATATATATATATACGAGTGCAGCGGCATCATAAATTATGTATATATATATATATCCCACAAATGGAGATTTGGCTCAATTAGACACCCTCAGTAGCCTATAGTAATAGGGCTGAAAATGAGAAAGGGGAAAGGGGGAAAGGGGTTAGTTTCAGGGGGATCGCTGATCAGACAGCCAGTCACCCCTAACCCTCACCAACTGGCATTAGATGTAGATACAAATGCAGACAAATGTCAGTAGTCATACGTAAAGACATGAAAAGAAGAGCGAGTTATGATCGCGCCCTCCAAGCCAGTAAGCATTATTACCAAAGACCAAATACTGCACTCAAGGGGACAATATAAAGATATAAAAGGATACAATCGGTATACCAATAAAAAGAGGAAAGCCGAAAAAATAGTAGTCAAACATAGCTACCTGATATATTGTCGCCTATAGGTACTAGAGGACCAATTAAACGATGTTTAGAACAGAGTAGAAAGACTAAGCCAATCGTTCCAGTTCCGTTCGTCCCGATTGGGAGAAAAAGTACAACTCCTGTCCTCCACTGCTATATGCAACGTGTCCCTGCCAGCCGCCGTGATGTGAGTCACATCAGATGGCTGGTTCAGGCTTCCTTTTTAACATACGGTTCCAACCGGAAGTGAAATGAGCGTGGTCGGCTCGCTGACATCACTTCAGGTGAAAGTGTCCCCCCCAGGTCGCGCATGCACAGTGACTGCCCGATCACCGCAATAGCGGCGAGCAAGGAGCCAGAGCTAGAGGCGCCATCCAGCTGCCAAGGGAAAGAAGGCAGCTGATAATTGAGACGTGACCCTGTGCTTTGCCTGTGTGGGGCAAAACAACCAGTATATTTAGGGATTTGTTTAAAAAAGATTGGCACTGCAAATGTCTCTGCATTTTTACAGCTGTCACTAATAAATGCTGCTGTCCAAAGATGCCCCCTGTGCTCATTCATCCAGAGTGGAGGCACCCTAATACAGGAGGCGTATTACTGGTCAGATCACTAGGTGAAAACAGAGGGAAAAATAGCACATCCAAATCTGAAAGCAAAGTCAGTATTTGATTAATAAGTCCTTGATAAAGTCAAACATATGTAGGTGGAATAATAGAAGCACAATCAGACATGAGCATATTGTGAAGAACTATGAAGCTGAAGTGCACAGATAATCATTATATTCAAGTCTTCTCCTTGAATGTAAAATTTATATGTAAATATTCAAAGTATCCCTGTAAAGGAAATAATGTTCATCAGGGACCTTCCCCCCATGGTTTGCATATGAGCATAAGGACCATCCACATATATAATCTCACATACCGTATGCAAATCGAGTTGTAGTCACGTAAATGAAGGTGCCATAGAAGTGCTGTAGTTAATAGTAGCATTGTGTCCCGGTATTATGTCTTCCATGATAAAAATAAACTGCAGAAGTACAATGCTAAAGTGCTGAAATGCTATTGACGAGATATCAATAATTTTATCTTTTAAATTCATTTTCTTTTTTTTTTTTTAATTCATTCATTTTTAATTCATTTTTTAACTAAAAAAACACATATGTTATATAATAACATATGTGTTTTTCCCCTATTTGAATACAAAGTACATGCACTTTCACTTGGTATTTACCCAGTGGATATTTTGTTATGGAAATTGTTTTATAAATATAGCCAAAAATGTGTAACTAAACTTAAAGAGGAAGTAAAACCTGGTGGGTTTTACTTCCTCTTTATTTCCCTGCAAAGGTAAAGCATAATGGGCTATTATGCATCACATAGTAGCCCATTATGTGTCACTTACCTGAAACCGAAGCCTGCGATGTCACTGCTGTCTCTACTAGCAGTGAGCACCCATCTTCAACCCCTCTTCCTTCCAGGGCCGCAAACTCAGGTATCTGCGACTGGCCGGAGTCGCGTGACGTCACCCCCGCGCATGCGCGCGGGAGCCGCCAGTCACGGCATGACCCCTATTAGAAACGACATGATGTGCCATTTCTAAAGTGCACATGCGCCGTAGACATCGGTGCATGCGCCATAGTCACCGGCGCTCGGCTTTTTTCTAAATATCTTCTCAACCGTGGAGGTTTAGGAGATATTTCAAGCACCTACAGGTAAGCTTTAATATAGACTTACCTGTAGGTAAAAGTGGTTGTACAGGGTATAAATAACCCAGGAGTCCATACTATTTTACATGTGTAGGCAATTGTTGTTATATGTTTGTCCATATTTGTGCTAATAAAGTTATATATTTTACTTGTAATCATGATCATAAAGTTTTATGGGATTCTGTTCTAGTTTTTCCCTTATATATTTTTAGGAAGTAAGAGGATTACTTACAGTATATTTCTACTTATATGTTTTTATTGCTGTCTGTATCCTTATTAAGGAGATTTCCTTGTGCTTCTTTTCATACCCCTTGACATTTTCCATATTTTGTCATGTAACAACCAAAAACATAAATGTATTTTATTGGGATTTTATGTGATAGATCAACACAAAGTGGCACATAATTGTGAAGTGGAAGGAAAATGATAAATGATTTTCAACATTTTTTACAAATAAATATGTGAAAAGTGTGGCGTGCATTTGTATTCAGCCCCCCTGAGTCAATACTTTGTAGAAACATTTTGCTGCAATTACAGCTGCAAGTCTTTTTGGGGATGTCTCTACCAGCATTGCACATCTAGAGCGTGACATTTTTACTCATTCTTCTTCGAAAAATAGCTCAAGCTCTGTCAGATTGGATGGAGAGCGTCTGTGAGCAGCAATTTTCAAGTATTGCCACAGATTCTAAATTGGATTTAGGTCTGGACTTTGACTGGGTCAATCTAACTCACTAACATGAATATGCTTTGATCTAAACCATTCCATTGTAGCTCTGGCTGTATGTTTAGGGTTGTTGTCCTGCTGGAAGGTGAACCTAGGCCCCAGTCTCAAGTTTCTAACAGGTTTTCTTCTAAGATTGCCCTGTATTTGACTCTACCAGTCTTCCCATCAACTCTGACCAGCCACCCTGTCCCTGCTGAAGAAAAGCATCCCTACAACATGATGCTGCCACCACCATGTTTCATGGTGGGTATCGTGTGTTCAGGGTGATGTACAGTGTTAGTTTTACGCCAAATGTAGTGTTTTGTTTTCAGGCCAAAAAGGTCAATTTTGGTCTCATCTGACCAGAGCACCTTTTTCCACATGTTTGCTGTGTCCCTCACATGGCTTCTCGCAAACTGCAAATGGGACTTCTTATGGCTTTCTTTCAATAATGGCTTTCTTCTTGCCACTCTTCCATAAAGGTCAGATTTGTGGAGTGCATGACTAATAGTTGTCCTGTGGATAGATTCTCCCACATGAGCTGTGGATCTCTGTAGCTCTTCCAGAGTTACCATGGGCCTCTTGGCTACTTCTCTAAATAATGGTCTCCTTGCCCGGCCTTTCAGTTTAGGTGGACTACCATGTCTTGGTAGGTCTGCAGTTGTGACATACTCTTTCCATTTTTGGATGATAGATTGAACAATGCTTTGTAAGATGTTCAAAGCTTGGGATTTTTTTTATAACCTAACCCTGCTTTAAACTTCTCCACTTTATCCCTGACCTGTCTTTTTTTTAATCTAGTATTTTTTTATTGTAAAAAATGTTCTTCCCTTAACCACTTCAGCCCCGAAAGATTTTACCCCCTTCCTGACCAGAGCGTTTTTTGCGATTCGGCACTGCGTCGCTTTAACTGCCAATTGCGCGGTCGTGCGACGTGGCTCCCAAACAAAATTGACGTCCTTTTTTTTGCCACAAATAGAGCTTTCTTTTGGTGGTATTTGATCACCTCTGTGATTTTTATTTTTTACCCTATAAACAAAATAAGAGCGACAATTTTGAAAAAAACGAATTATTTTTTACATTTTGCTATGATAAATATCCCCCAAAAATATATAAAAAAACATTTTTTTTCCTCAGTTTAGGCCGATCGTATTCTTCTACATATTTTTGGTAAAAAAAAAATCGCAATAAGCGTTTAATAATTGGTTTGCGCAAACGTTATAGCATTTACTAAATAGGTGATAGTTTTATAGCATTTTTATCAATAATTTTTTTTTACTAGTAATGGTGGCGATCAGCGATTTTTATTGTGACTGCGACGTTATGGCGGACATGTCGGACATTTTTGACACATTTTTGGGACCATTGTCATTTATACAGCGATCAGTGCAATTAAAAATGCACTGATTACTGTGTAAATGGCACTGGCAGTGAAGGGGTTAACCACTAGGGGCGGGGAGGGGTTAAGTGTGTCCTAGGGAGTGATTACTTACTGTAGGGGGATGGGCTGTATGTGTGACGTCACTGATCTCTGCTCCGATGACAGGGAGCAGAGATCGAGTGACACTTGTCACTAGGCCGAACGGGGAGATGCTGTTTACAACGGCATCTCCCCGTTCGTCCTCTCTGTGAGGCGATCGCGGGTATCCCCGCGGCGATCGAGTCCACGGAACCCACGACCCGACTCACGGAGCTCCCGGCCGGGGCGCGCGCGCAATGGCATGGCGGAGAATTCAAATGGACGTTTTTTGCCCAGCCGTGCCACTCTGCCGACGTACATCGGCGTGCGCCGGTCGGGAACCGGTTAATACAACAGAAAAAATTCAAAACACAATGCATATATATTATCCAGATACAACCATAATACACATTCATTTAATAAACCGTAACACACAAAAAAAAACCCTACCCCCCCCCCGCTCCAGAAGAATCCACTCCCCCCCACTCCCAAGCTCAGTCCTCTCTCTCAATATCCCCTCTCATGCGATAAAACTCCTTCCAAATCGAGGTCTACAACCTCTAACCATCTTCTCCAAATAGCCTCAAATTTCCCTTGCCATCCTCGATGTAGAAAAATAAATTTCTCTTTTAACATGGCTTCTTTTATTTGCATTCTCCATTCCTCCACTGTTGGTGGGTATACGGAAATCCATTTTTGCACTATTAGCTTCCGTGCTTGAAACAGACTTCTCGCTATTGTAATATAAACACATTCCGAAAAGCTAGATTCCTCCATTATATGTAACAATGAAATGGGTCTAAAGGGTCTAATGGCAATTTAATTCTGAACAGACTATTGATAGTGTTAATTATACCCTGCCAATATCGGTGGAGTTTGGGACATCTCCATAGCATATGTGTTAAGTTTACTGGGCCTCCCCTACATCGGGGACAAAGAGGAGAATCTCTTTGTTTCCATTTAAATAGTTTCTCAGGGGTATAATATTATTCAAAGAAAAGGGGTTCCCTTAAGTGGATTTTTCCGGCACTTGCACAAAAGTTGTATGAAGTGGAAGAGTCCTTGCGTGACGCCGCTCCAACGCAACTGCGCTCGCGCACGCGCGGTTGGGGCGGCGCCACGCATCCCCGTCTCAGGGAGCAACACTGAGGCTTTCCAGATGACGAGTGATACCATTCAGCTGAGCGCGATTACCACGCCAGCTGATTGGAACTCGCCCTATATATAGACTGGCCCCACTCATTCCCAGCTCAGGCGTCATACCTGCCGGATGCTGGGATGTGTGGCTGGCCAAGTTTTAATACTTTCTGAGCTAAGGTAATGAATCATTCCTCCTAGTCATTGAAATGTTGGACTTATCCCTCTACTCCCTAAATCTATTTACTATTTGTGAAAACACTTTTTTGCTTGCCATTATTTCTCTGTTGCCCTCTAAATTTAAATATTGTTTTTGCCTGGAGACATGTTACAATTATGTGCTACCATTGTAATATTAGAGTCACCTTTATAGGTACCTGGAACTTCCCATTCATATATATTTTTTGATTTTTTAATACTATGTATATCCTTTGCTTCAAGTTTCAAGCACAGTGGTGGCACCATATTGTTAGTGTCATTATGCTGAAATAAATTATATTAATAAACATGATGGGAGGCTACAGTACTAGATGGATTTAACCCTTGTGAACTCCACATGTATTTCCATCTAGAATGGTATACCAGAATTGCTTAAAATTCATAATAACCAGATTTCAAAGTGGAATATGTTTAGGAATCAACCAACAAAATTTTTTATCACTCTAAGTTACTATTTGTCCTCATTGCTAATATTAACATCAAGCGAGAATTTACTATTTATCTAAACTATTTGGATTTCTACCTATAGGATTGCTCCTCTTCGCTCCAGTATACCGCTGTGGCCTGCACGCATCCGGGAGGGGCAGGGGTAGGTGAAGCTTTACGTACACAACCCCCCCCTCTTTTTTGGGGAACCACTGCATAGTCGATAGAGTACCCAGAGAACAGCATCTCGCATCTATAAATAATAGTCAAGCGCCATCTTATTTGCAAGCATTCTTTGCTCCTCGTTGTAGTTGTTACTATTCTTTGCATAGAAATCAATGATGACACAACAGGTAGGTGATCAATGGATCATTTAACCTACAAACGGTTACTGGCATATAGATGTATATGGCAACGTATCAATTACATTTCTTTAAAAGTTTACTTTTCTTTTTTAAAGTTTACACCAGCTTCGAGACTTATCCCTAAATTAAAGCAATAAGGGTTTAAGATTCAAATCAACATAATCCCCCACGTTACGAGGTACTTAACTTTATGTACTTAACTTTGTTTTATTTGAATTTGCATGGCTTGATCTGGTAAGGAGATATCCACATCGTGTAATGGCATCAATCTTGATTTCTCCCAATATAAATAAAACCAAGAGAACTGCCCAAATGTAGAGACAAGTGTCATAAGTTCCTCTAAAGACTCTGCAGTGTCTCCCCAAAAAAATAAGAGCTTTGTCCACATCTAGAGCACTTTTTTTTTCCCTTCCTGAGCGGCAAAACCCAGCTATCCCTTCTGACTGTCTTATGGCCATAGCCAAAGGTTCTAAAGCAAACAGTAAAGGGGACAGAGGGCAGCCTTGTCTGGTCCCTCTGGATAATGAAAAAAATTGTGACATAGTGTTATTTATCATCAACCTTGCCTTTGGGTCTTCATACAGTAGTTTCAGCCAAGATAAGAATCCTGGACCTACACCAAAGGCAGTTAGTACCGTCCACAAATATTCCCATTCCACCATATCAAAAGACTTGTGGGCATCCAGGGACAATATGGCACCAGTTCCTCCATTATCCACAGGTAGCTGCATGTTTAAAAAAGTCTTCGAATATTTGTTGACGCAGATCTTGAGAGGATAAACCCTGTTTGATCCTTATGAATCAAAGTGTTGATATATCTAGATAACCTATTTGCTAGTACTCTAAGCTAAGATCTTGACGTCTGAAGTAAGGAGAGAAATTGGGCGGTATGATTCTGGTTTTAGTGGATCTTTACCTGGTTTTAAGATTACAGTATCTTACAAAAGTGAGTACACCCCTCACATTTTTGTAAATATTTTATTATATCTTTTCATGTGACAACACTGAAGAAATTACACTTTGCTACAATGTAAAGTAGTGAGTGTACAGCTTGTATAAAAGTGTAAATTTGCTGTCCCCTCAAAATAACTCAACACCCAGCCATTAATGTCTAAATTGCTGGCAACAAAAGTGAGTACACCCCTAAGTGAAATTTTCCAAATTGGGCCCAAAGTGTCAATATTTTGTGTGGCCACCATTATTTTCCTGCACTGCCTTAACTGTCTTGGGCATGGAGTTCACCAGAGCTTTATGGGTTGCCACTGGAGTCCTCTTCCACTCCTCCATGATGACATCACAGATCTGGTGTATGTTAGAGACCTTGCGCTCCTCCACCTTCCATTTGAGGATGCCCCACAGATGCTCAATAGGGTTTAGGTCTGGAGACATGCTTGGCCAGTCTATCATCTTCACCCTCAGCTTCTTTAGCAAGGCAGTGGTTGTCTTGGAGGTGTGTTTGGGGTTGTTATCATGTTGGAATACTGCTCTGTGGCCCAGTCTCTGAAGGGGGGAATCATGCTCTGCTGTCACAGTACATGTTTGCATTCATGGTTCCCTCAATGAACTGTAGCTCCCCAGTGCCGGCAGTGCTCATGGAGCCCCAGACCTTGACACTCTCACCACCATACTTGACTGTAGGCAAAACACACTTGTACCTAGCTGTCGCCACACACGCTTGACACCATCTGAACCAAATATGTTTATCTTATCTCATTACACCACAGGACATGGTTTCAGTATTCCATGTCCTTAGTCTGCTTGTCTTCTACAAACTGTTTGCGGACTTTCTTGTGCATCATCTTTAGAAGAGGCTTCCTTCTGAGACGACAGCCATGCAGACCTATTTGATGCAGTGTGTGCCGTATGACCGTATGGCCCCACCCCTTAAAACTCTGCAGCAATGCTGGCAGCACTCATACATCTATTTCCAAAAGACAACCTCTGAATATGACGCTAAGCACGTGCACTCAACCACCTTGGTCGTTTATGACGAGGCCTGTTCTGAGTGGAACCGGTCCTGTTAAACCGCTGTATGATCTTTTTTTTTTTTAAATTCTTTATTTTGACACTGAGCATATGCAGACAGATACATAATCAGTTGTAATACAGTGTAGTAGACAAGTAGATGTGATACAGGTAAATGGTTGCATACAATTATTACAGTAAGAACAACTGACTCGACATATCAGGTTATTATAACAAGCATTACAGTCAAAGTTGTAGGGAAGGTTCCCTGAGATGTCAATACTGTCTATAAAAGAGACTTGAAAGGCACTTTAGGTTCTGAGTTATTTGGTTGCTATCTGACTTCCTTGTCTGTGGATAGTTGTCACTCAGTGAGATATACTGTTTTCTATGTATTTAGTAAGGTGGGGACTAGGGCTCTGTAGTACTCATACATGGGACACAATGAGCAGGTAATGGTTGACAAGATTTTCTTTTTATCTGTGCCAGTAAGGAACCCAGGCATGAGAATGCATTATACAGGTACAGGGGTCCCCCGGGGTAAGGGGAGAAAGTAAGGGAAAGGGAAAAAAGGGGGGGCGGTTCAGGAAGGGGGGGGGTGGGGAAACAGGAGAAGAAGGAGAGGGAATATAGGTGAGTAGCTAAAGAGAAAGGGTGAATACAGAGTGGGTATGTGCGGTATAACAGGGCAGGTGGTGGAGCCCTCTGCCTGTGAGAGGCGCCAATCTGCTGAGGTTAGATTGACTGAGCCATTTCTTGGAGATAGACTTCTGTGTATACAAAATGCTGCCAAGGTCTCCAAGTCTCTCGGAAGGCTTCCTCTCTATTGTGCAAGGTGGCAGTGAGATCCTCCATGTCCCTTAATTCGTTTACTTTAGTAAACCACAAGGATAATGTCGGTGGTCTCTCCGATCTCCAGCAGAGAGGGATACAGGCCTTTGCGGCATTCAGCAGCTGAATAGTAAGGGAGGTCTTATATTTCTTTATGGGTCGTTTTGACAGGTGGAGCAGGCAGGCCGCAGGATCCCCCTCCAGGGAGACACCAGTGAGATGTCCGACCGTGCGTGCCACCCCGAGCCAGAATGGGGCTAACTTGGAGCAGGACCAGAAGATATGCAGCATCGTCCCCTCTTCAGAGCCGCAGCGCCAGCAAAGGCTGGACACCTGGGGAAAGAAACGGTGCAGGATGGTGGGGACTCTATACCAACGTGTCATAATTTTATAACAAGTTTCCTGTACTCTAGTGGCAATTGAGGACTTTTGAGCGAAATAAAGAATTTTCTTACGCTGTACCTCGGTGAATTGGATTCCAAGCTCTTCCTCCCACTTGGAGATGAACTGAGGGATGTACTCCTCTTCTGGTTGGGTTAGGGATGAGTACATTAGTGAGAGGCAGTGTCGGATCGGTTCCCCACGGTGGCAGATGAGTTCCAGTTCAGTGAGTTTACGGGTGATGCCCGGTTTCCGCATACAGCTGCGCAGGAAATTCCGAAGCTGCAATCCACTCCAGAAGTCTAGGGGGGGGTCCGTCACCAGAACTCCAGCCTCCAAAGAGAGTTGACCATTGGGTCCCAGAAAGTCATACAGGCGCCATTTCGTGCCCGTTGCCAGTCGTTTAAGTTGTGGACTCTGCATACCAGGGGGAAATTCCGGGTTGCCTAGAATCGGAACCATGGGAGATGGTTGTGGGGATACCGCGGAGCGTCGGAAAACTTCTCTAAGCACCACTAGGGTGCTGCCCAAGGTAGGGTGTTCCACGATGTCTTTAGGTAGTGGTGAGGTGATCCAGGGCCAACTCTTAGCTGACCCCCCGGCGTCCTCCTCCTCCATGGCGACCCAGTGCTTTGCCTCCGTGTGGCAATGCCAGTCCACTAGCCTGGTTAAGTGAGCTGCTTTGTAGTAGGCCTTTATGTCTGGCAAGCCGACCCCTCCCCTGTTCTTTGCCAGGTAAAGGAGTTGGAGTCTCACACGGGGTTTTCGGTGGGACCAGACGAATGCCCGGAACATGGAATCAATTTGTTTAAAGAACGTAGAGGGTAGTCGGATGGGGAGTGCCTGCAGCAGGTATAGCACTCTTGGAAGCAGAGTCATTTTGAGGGCGCTGCATCTGCCGAACCAGGTCAACGTCAGAGAATGCCAGTGCAAGAGGTCAGTTTTAAGGCGCAGGAGTAATGGGGCAAAATTGGCCGAATACAGCTCGGCCGGGTCTGTGGTGATATCTACTCCCAGGTACCGGATATGTTTGGTTGCCCATTTCAAAGGGAAGGTTGAGCGTAGGCGTTGAGCGTTTCCTTTGTCTACCGTTATGTTAAGGACGGAAGATTTTGTCAGGTTGATCTGGAATGATGAGAGTTTGCCATATTCTTGGAGGGATTCCAGTAGATTGGGGAGCGAGGTAAGGGGTTTCGTTAGGAAAAAGATAAGGTCATCTGCAAAGGCAGCCACCTTGTGGGATCCCGACGGCTTCGGGTAGCCCGATATGGCTGGGTTTGCCCTTATTGTGCAGAGAAAGGGTTCTAGGGATAAGATAAAGATCAGGGGAGAGAGGGGGCATCCCTGGCGTGTGCCATTTCGGATATCAAAGAAATCCGATCTTGTCTCGTTTACCCTAACCGATGCGGTGGGGTGGGTGTAGAGGGAGAGGATCCACTGAAGCATGGAGGAACGAAGGCCAATGTGCTCTAGGGTTGCCCGAATGAAAGACCAATCGACGCGATCAAAGGCCTTCTCCGCGTCGGTTGACAGCAAGAGAAGGGCTCGTTTGGTGGTCTTTGCCGAGTGAATCAGGTTAATCACTCTTATGGTGTTGTCCCTTGGTTCTCGTAGTGGTACAAAACCAGCCTGATCTCTATGAATCAGGTCTGGTATATGGGGGAGCAGTCTATTGGCTAGGATTTTTGCGAAGAGCTTGAGATCCGAATTCAGGAGGGCAATCGGGCGATAACTCCCACAAAGTTGCGGGTCCTTCCCTTCCTTCGGGATGAGGGAGATATAGGCCCTAAGGGTGTCCACCGGGAACGTATTCCCTTCGGTGAGGGTGTTGAGGGCAGAGACCAGGGGTTCCGCTAGTATGTCAAAGAAAGTTTTATAGTACAGCGGGGTCAGACCATCTGGGCCAGGGGCCTTTTTCGGCTTCGAGGAGGCCAACGCAGCTCCCAGTTCTTCTACAGTCATGGGCTCCTCTAACTCCTCCCTTATTTCGTCTGGCAAGGATGGCATGCCTGAGGCAGCCACATAAGATTGTGGGGTATGCCCGTCCACCCTGGGTGGGCCTGTGTCCAGGTTGTAGAGGCCTGTGTAGAAAGCGCGAAACTCCTCTGCCATATCTGAGGAGGTATTTAGTTTCTGCCCTGTCGATGCTTGTATGTGTGGGATGTATGTTTTCATGCGCGGGCCCTGTAGGGCTCTGGCAAGGAGTGACCCCGGTTTATTCGAGTACTCAAACATAGTACGTCGTGCCCATGCTAGCTTCTGTTTGGTTTTCTGGAAAAGGAGTGTACAAAGTTCCTCCCGTGCCCTCTGCAAGTCCCGGAAGATTGAACGAGCAAGGCTAGCCTTATGTACAGTTTCTAACTTATGAATCTGTGCAAGAAGTTCCTCTGTACGTTTCAGTCTGTCCCGTTTCAGTCGGGCCCCTATCTTGATCAATATCCCTCTCACAACCGTCTTGTGAGCCTCCCACGTCACAAGGGGGTTGGGAACTGATCCCTCGTTGATGGAGAAATACTCCTGGAGCGCTCTCAGCAGCTCCGCTCGTGTTTCCTCCGATTGGAGTAATGCCTCATTTAATCGCCACGAAGGAGGAGACCGAGTCGTTGGCCCCAGCCGGAGGGTCAAGTGAATAGGGGCATGGTCGGAGAAAGATATGACATCAATAGAGGACGAGACTACCTTAGCAAGATCTTTATGTGACAGTAGTATGTAGTCCAGGCGTGAGTAAGTATGGTGCACTTGGGAGTAAAATGAGTAGTCTCTATCTTGGTTATGGAGTAGTCGCCACGGGTCAACAAGATGTAGGGTGTGTAGATCTGCCTTGAGACGCCTCAGGCTGGAATAGGACAGGTGTGAGGCCCCCCGCGAAACATCCATGGTTGGATCCATGGCAAAGTTTAGGTCTCCGCCAAAAACAAGCATCCCCTCCGAGAACTCCAGGAGCTCCGAGAGGAGTCTACGGAGGAATTGAGGGTGACCCACGTTGGGGAAATATACGTTGGCGAAGGTGACCTGCAGGTCGGAAACCCTTCCCTTAAGGAGTAGAAAGCGACCCTGCTCGTCCGCACGCTGTGCCTCGAACACCCAGGGGACTGACCCCGCCAATACAATGCTTACCCCCTTTGTTTTGGAGACCGGAGAGACACTATGGTATGCCAACGGAAAGGTCCTGCTGGTTAGCTTGGGTATGGAGTCTGCACGAAAGTGCGTTTCCTGTAGAAAAGCGACATGTGTTTTGCCCCTACGCAGGTCAGCCATAAGCTGCGAGCGCTTCTCTGGTACATTAAGGCCACGCACGTTCAGAGAGGTAATCTTCAAGTAATCCATCATGACTGTTGGCGTAGAGATGGAAGTCAGTATACTTGTGTAAGATACACAAAAACAGACTCCCCCACAGGCAGAGGGCAGAGTTTAGAGAGAAAGGTATACCAGAGGGGGAAGAAGGGAAAGAGAAGAAGGGAGGAAGGAGGGGAGGAAGGGAGGGAAGAGGGGAGGAAGGGTGGGGTAGGGGAGGTGTGCGGTTTCTGTCTTAGACTAACTATGGGCCCCTGGTATACACTAAAAGTGTCCACACAGGGGTCCGCCCTAATGTGGGGGTGGTAGGAGCGTTGAAATCCACTCTACGGTTAAGTAGAGTTATAGGCAGTAATTTAAATTAGTCAAGATTAATGGAGATGTGTGGGGAATAGTGCCACTGAGGAATAAATAATGTCTAAGCATGAGAGCTATATCAAACAAACAATAACCATTAGTAATTGGCATCTGCATTATAACTGGTAGACCCCTTCTGTTAGGTGTAGGCGGTCCCATAAGAAACTCATGGAGGTCAGACCGATCCCCCCTGCCAACACAGGCAATAGACATTACCAGTGGGGACCGCTCCGACGCCACATGGCGAGACTCGCTTCCTTGATAACAAGGGTCCCGTGTCCCCCCGTCCGGGGGTGACCGGGAAGACCACACAGGAGGGGGCCGCCGCCTAAAGCGTAAATGTAACCCAACATAATAATACAGTAAGGACTGCAGGCAGATATACCCCAAAACATAACATAACATATCAGATGATAGGAGGGGGGGATATAACTCCAACTATTGACATAACCCCGGGGATATGGACCTCTAAGGCCCAGGGGTCCCTCCCTCCCCCCATTGCATGGCCATCTGCTCAACCTTCAAAGTGAGGTTGGGGAGGGCCAGAAGTCCCAGGGATGTCCCACATGGTCACTGTGCCAGAAAATGTAAGGGGGGGTAAACATAACTGGGACACGAGGGGGGGGGCAGATGGATGGGAGGCACATATATGGGTCAGGTCCTAGGGACACTTATCTGGAAATGGGGGACCAGTTCTCTCGGTGGTGACAGAGTTCTGGAGAGCCATCTTCAGGTGTCGAAGCTGATGTCCAGGTCGTTGATCCCTCTACTTGCAGCAGTCCCTCCATCAGCCTCCGATGGAAAATCCCTGTATAGGGAGTGTCATACCAGACCAGGTTCGGTGCACAGCCATGCCAGTTCAGTCCTATGATGGTACGGTTTGTGGGTGATAGTTGATGTTCCATAGGTCCAAAGCGGGAGATGCAAGTAAGGCTAGGGGTCGAATTTCCCGGTGATTAGACAGAGTGGGGCAGTTTAAGCAGGCCCAGAAGAGACATCCAGTAACCCAGTTTGACGGGACCTCCGGGAGACAGGTCTAAAGACTCTGGAGGCTCAGTGGGGTTTTGTAGCAATGCCGGTCATCTGATCATTCCAAGTCCCTGGAGAAAATATGGTGTCACGCTTCGGCGGACCTCGGGTGAGGTCTAGCATTCTCTCGGCTGGTGGCTCGCGAACGTGGCCTTCGAAAGCGTTGTGGTCTGGGCAGAGGTGGGCCCAAGGCCTCCGTAGACAGCAGGTATTCAAACCAGTTGGGGACACTCACAGGGGGTTTGGCTAGGAAGCAGAATAGATCTGGAAGTTGGTCTGGGGAGCGTAGATAGAATTCAGCCCCCTGTTTCCGTACAATGAGGTGAAAGGGATGACCCCAGCGGTACGTCGCCTCTGCTGCCCGGATTACCTCCAGCAGTGGTCTCATGAGACCTCGCATTGCTCTCGTTTGCCTGGAAACATCCGGGTAGATCCGGATCAGTGCGCCATCAAAGTCTATGGGGCCACGCTCCCAAGCCAACCGCATGATTTCTTCCTTTATAGTGAAAAAATGGACCCGGCACAGGACATCCCGTGGAAGGTCCGTGGCATCAGGATCCTGAGATGTTGCGGGTGGAATCCTGGGGCCCGGAATACGGTGAACCCTGTCCAGCTCTAAATCTGCCGTTGGTGGTTTTCCGAGAACTTGGTTCAGAATGGCCGCCACCGTTGCACGGAGATCCGTTCCCATAGTGGCTTCAGGAATGCCGCGGAGGCGTAAGTTATTACGTCTGCTTCTGTTTTCGCCGTCGTCCAACTTTAATTGTATGTCCACAAGATGGCGGCGGAAGCCACGTTGTTCCAATTCCATGGCGGCAATCCGGGCATCTGATGTAGATGCAGAGGTTTCCAGTACTGTGACCCTTTCATCTACTGTATTCACCTGCTGGCGTAGGTCATGTAATTCCCTTGAAAGCGCATTAACAATGGATGCAGCCATTTCCTGTAGGTCTTGTCTGGAGGGTAAGCCAGACACTATGTCTCTAAGGGATTCCTCCATGTTGCCCCCCGTCTCCCTGATATGGCTGGAGCTAGGTTGAGTGTCAGTGATGGGGATCATAGGGGACAAGATAGGAGATGCTGACCTGTCACCCTGGATCGAGCGGTCTCCCCCTGCAGATGCTCCCAGCTGGGTGCTCTTCTTAGCCGTGGCGGCAGCGTTCGGCGGCGGTACTCGAGGCGGCGCCATCTTGGCCGGTACGGCCGGGGAAGATGCAGCGTGTTGCCTGAGGAAATAGTGGGTTATTTCGGGTCCTTTTTGCACCCCAAAGTCCAGCGGGTGTTTGCGGTCCCCTGGCATGAATTCAGGTTCTCTCAGGGCTGGTTTACTGTCCGTTCTCAGGGCTTCCCCGCACAGAGCTCCGAGGTGTGCGTCCTCACTCTGCCATCGCTTGGCCACGCCCCCGCTGTATGATCTTGACCACTGTGCTGCAGCTCAGCTTCAGGGTCTTGGCAATCTTCTTTTAGCCTAGGCCATCTTTATGTGGCGCGACAATTCTTTTTTTCAGATCCTCAGAGAGTTATTTGCCATGAGGTGCTATGTTGAACTTCCAGTGACCAGTATGAGAGAGTGAGAGCGATAACACCAAATTTAACACACCTGCTCCCCATTCATACCTGAGACCTTGTAACACTAACGAGTCACATGACACCGGGGAGGGAAAATTGCTAATTGGGCCCAATTAGGACATTTTCACCTAAGGGTGTACTCACTTTTGTTGCCAGCGGTTTAGACATTAATGGCTTTGTGTTGAGTTATTTTGAGGGGACAGCAAATTTATACTGTTATACAAGCTGTACACACACTACTTTACATTGTAGCAAAGTGTCATTTCTGTAGTGTTGTCACATGAAAAGATATAATAAAATATTGACAAAAATGTGAGGGGTGTACTCACTTTTGTGAGATATTGTACTATTATTATTGTTTCCTTCATTGATTTAGGACGTTCCTGTGTAATATATGCTTCATTTAATACTTCAAGAAGTTCTGGGAGTAGAATCTGACCAAATTTTTTATATATCTCGGCAGGCAATCCGTCCATCCTTGGGACCTTATTATTTTGAATTTGCGTTACTGCTTCTTCCAGTTCTACTAGGCTTATGGAATTATCCAGGGATTCTCTTTTAATGTCAATTTTGGCATACCTAGCTTATCTAAAAATTGTTTACTTGATTTATTACATTTGAAATCCCAGATTCATAAAGCAGGGTATAGAAATCCACAAATGTATTCTGAATACTATCTGTGTCATATACCACTGCGCCATTTATATCTTTAATAGCAGCTATACCTGACAGGCCATCTTGATTACGTGCTATCATAGCCAACATATGTCCTACCTGCTCCCCCATTTCATAATGCTTTTGACTGTGAAGAAATCTGCTATTCTTCACTTTTACTAAGGATAAATTTCTATATATCTTCTGAGCTTCCTGCCAGGCTAAACGCTTATCTTCCATAGGGTCTAATATAAACACCTTTTCATCTGATTGACTCTTTGCATTACTTCTTCCTCTCGTTGCCTTGACAATCTTTTATTTTTTGAAATTTCTTTAATTATCAGGCCTCTTAAGTAGGCTTTCATAGTGTTCCAAACTACTACCATGGAAGTTACATGATTATGTCACGCTTTGCTCCAGCATTTTAGGGATTCCTGTTCCTACTGGAGAGGACAAGAAAGATAAGTAAGTTGGTACCATGTGTATTCTATGTATAGTACAGAATTATCTCAGTATCCCTCAGTGATGTAACATTGGCCATGGCAGAAAACAATAATGAGACCCAAGGGTACATGGCACCATTTTACAACAATTTACCTGAAAGCTTTTTATGTGATTTCTATGGGTGCCTTAGAAGAGAAGTTACAGAGTTACATTGTTAGGTGAGGCTGAAAAAAGACACAAGTCCATCAAGTCCAACCTATGTGTGTGATTATATGTCAGTATTACATTGTATATCCCTGTATGTTGCGGTCGGTTGTTCAGGTGCTTATCTAATAGTTTTTTGAAACTATCGATGCTCCCCGCTGAGACCACCGCCTGTGAAAGGGAATTCCACATCCTTGCCGCTCTTACAGTAAAGAACTCTCTACGTAGTTTAAGGTTAAACCTCTTTTCTTCTAATTTTAACAACAGTAATTTTATTCTAATCTCCTCTGGAATCAGGGTCAACCACTGAGGATTAACTTTCCATGGTGGACGAGACAGTTGTTCCCCAATTTCCGAAGACAGAATCAAAGGAGAAAGATCAGAGAGTCCCCTCGGCTCGTACTGAATTGACCTTAGCCACAGGAGAAAAATCCCATTTCCCAAGGCCAGGTCAATTCTTAATAGTGACCCAAAGGTATTTGTACAGCATGAGTATTCTCTGCTTATTGTGCTTTTTGGATGTCTAAATCTCCACACATCTACTAGACCCATCTCCTGTATCTGGCTAGCCAATCTTGTTATACTTCTCTCCCCTTAATCTTTATATTACTCTGTCTATCTTCCTCCTCATTTAATACGTTATTGAAATCCCCCCTTATTAAAATTGGGAGATCCGACCACTGTGTCATTTTTCAAAAATTTTTTATAGTACATCATCCTTATATGGAAGGGAAAAATATGGAAGACCCCAAAGCTGCATAACCCAAATCCTTATATGGAGGAGGAATATAGACATTTATTAAAAAGAACATTTTATCATTCAAGGTACATAAGAGCATTAAATAGTGACCAACAGGGTCTTTAATACACTGTTTGCATGAGAAACAAAGGGAACTAGTAATCAAAATACTCACTCCTTGAGAGTATGTAGAATAGGTGGAATGATATTGGCCCCTATATCTAGATGCAACAAACAATATATCATCCTCATTCCCCGGTTGTGTCTCCTGCAAACATACTATTGATGGATTAATGGAATTCAATTGATTCCATTACCCCTTGTCTTTTTCTCCTGTCCCCCAGACCTCTCACATTCCAGGACATCACCTTTATTTTACTTGTCATCAGTACCCAGTATCCTATGAAAACAGACTATACCCATTGGGTCGCTAACTGTTATAGTACCCACCCTATAGTAATAACCCGCTTCTTGAAGAAAAAGGTGAGAAAGGAAAAGCAAAAGAGAGGGGTAGAACCCCCCCCAGAACAACCCCCCTCCCCCACCCTCCCCACTCTAACCTGTATCTGGAAGCATCCACATCAAGCTGAATATCCTCCCCATACGGGAAGGCACCAGCTACACATCTCTTGTCCACATGGGACACATACAGGGGACCCATTCTGGCTGACTCCGAAGTCACATCAGTACCATATATTGTCTAGGGAGGGAAGGGGGGGGGGCGGACCTGACCCCCCCCCCCCAAAAAAAAGAAAAAGAGGACAGAATAAGAGAGAAAAAGACACCACCACCCCAACCTAGCTATCCTAACTATCCCTGATCTGTCTGGTGTTCCTTGGCCTTCATGATTCTGTTTGTTTACTAAGGTTCTCTAACAAACCTCTGAGGGCTTCACAGAACAGCTGTATTTATACTAAGATTAAATTACACACAGGTGGACTCTATTTACTAATTTGGTGACTTCTGAAGGCAATTGGTTCCATTAGATTTTAGTTAGGGGTATCAGAGTAAAGGGGGCTGAATACAAATGCACGCCACACTTTTCACATATTTATTTGTAAAAAAATGTTGAAAACCATTTATTATTTTCCTTCCACTTCACAATTATCTGCCACTTTGTGTTGGTCTATCACATAAAATCCCCCAAAAAAATTTACATTTTTGATTGTAATGTGACAAAATGTGGAAAATTTCAAGGGGTGTGAATACTTTTTTCAAGGCACTGTATGTGGAAATCTCACCATAATGAGGAAAATCTCTTCTTTGACAACAAATTGTCACATAAATAATAGGTACCCCTCCCCCACCTTAAAAAAAATATACACTCTACTTCTGTTCTCATGACAACCATAACATTTTGGATTTATGCTCTACTCCTGTTACCGGGACAAAATTCTTACTTATAGTGAAGGAGAATACAATACTGAACAATAAAGGTGACCAGATTTTTAAAAGCTCCCAGCACAGTTAACAAGGTGTCACAAACAGCTCTTAATCTCTGGTTTTGATTGGGAGCTGGTGGGACAGGCTCATGATCATGTGACCACTGTGGCAGCCAGGGGCGTAACTAGAAATAGCAGGGCCCCATAGCAAAATGTTGTATGGGGCCCCCCTGCAAATAGCCCCCCCCCCACAGCTGCCCTAGTGTCAATGCAGCGTGAGCTGTGCCACATACAGCGTGACCTGTGCACAATGCAGCGTGACCTGTGCCCAATACAGCGTGACCTGTGCCCCATACAGCATGACCTGTGCCCCATACAGCATGACCTGTGCCCCATACAGCGTGACCTGTGCCCCATACAGCGTGACCTGTGCCCCATACAGCGTGACCTGTGCCCCATGCAGCGTGACCTGTGCCCCATGCAGCGTGACCTGTGCCTCATGCAGCGTGACCTGTGCCCAATACAGCGTGACCTGTGCCCCATACAGCTTGACCTGTGCCCCATACAACGTGACCTGTGCCCAATGCAGCATGACCTGTGCCCCATGCAGCGTGACCTGTGCCCATGCAACATGACCTGTGCCCAATGCAGCGTGACCTGTGCCCCATACAGCGTGACCTGTGCCCCATACAGCCTGGTTTGCCTGTGCCCCATACAGCATGACCTGTGCCCCATACAGCGTGACCTGTGCCCCATACAGCATGACCTGTGCCCCATACAGCCTGGTCTGCCTATGCCCCATACAGCCTCACCTATGCAGAGGAAGAGGCAAGCCACCCGGATCAGCAGAGAGCGGGATTGCCCGCTGTAATAGCTTTCATTTGAATTTCCCGTCTTCCCGGGGGCTCATTGTCACATAGCCCCACCTCTTGGCCCGACGCCTTTGATGATGTCACATGTCCCGCATTGGATTGGCGTTCTGTCTATCAAAGGCGCCAGGTCAAGACAGGGGTGTAACTAGAAATAGCAGGGCCCCATAGCAAAATGTTGTATGGGGCCCCCCTGCAAACAGCCCCCCCACAGCTGCCCTAGTGTCAATGCAGCGTGAGCTGTGCCACATACAGCGTGACCTGTGCACAATGCAGCGTGACCTGTGCCCAATACAGCGTGACCTGTGCCCCATACAGCGTGACCTGTGCCCCATGCAGCGTGACCTGTGCCCCATGCAGCGTGACCTGTGCCCCATACAGCGTGACCTGTGCCCCATACAACGTGACCTGTGCCCCATACAACGTGACCTGTGCCCAATGCAGCATGACCTGTGCCCCATACAGCGTGACCTGTGCCCCATGCAGCGTGACCTGTGCCCCATGCAACATGACCTGTGCCCAATGCAGCATGACCTGTGCCCCATACAGCGTGACCTGTGCCCCATACAGCCTGGTTTGCCTGTGCCCCATACAGCATGACCTGTGCCCCATACAGTGTGACCTGTGCCCCATACAGCGTGACCTGTGCCCCATACAGCATGACCTGTGCCCCATACAGCCTGGTCTGCCTGTGCCCCATACAGCATAACCTGTGCCCCATACAGCCTCACCTATGCAGAGGAAGAGGCAAGCCACCCGGATCAGCAGAGAGTGGGATTGCCCGCTGTAATAGCTTTCATTTGAATTTCCCGTCTTCCCGGGGGCTCATCGTCACATAGCCCCACCTCTTGGCCCGACGCCTTTGATGATGTCACATGTCCCGCATTGGATCGGCGTTCTGTCTATCAAAGGCGCCGGGTCAAGAGGTGGAGCTATGTGACGTTATCCCCGGGAACACTGGAAGTTCTAATGAAAGCTATTACATCGGGCAATTCAGCTTTCTGCTGATACGGACAGCTTGCCTCTTCCTTTCCTCTCTCTTCCCCTGGCTGGGAGACTGTGCTGGTGGTGCTCCCATCCTCACTGGGCCCCACTCGGCTGCGGGCCCCATAACGCCCGCATGGGGCGCTATGGTGGTAGTTACGCCCCTGGTGGCAGCCAATCCCTGTACTCGCATGATTGGGAAGTCTGCTCCCTAGTGTAAAGACCCAGTTAAAGGGTGGCCAGGAGGAGGCAGGAAGGTCTCAAATGTAGAACCTAGTAAGCTCTGGAAATACAATTTCAGGACAAGCCAAAAAAATTAAAGGAATAAATATATAAATAAATCAAAAATTCAGATGGCGCCCCAATCATTTTTTAGCTGAATTTTCTACGGTATTCTGGAATTTTCCCAGCCTCATTCTGCATTGTGGGAAATGTCCAGTGTCTCACAGACATAGTTATAAGTTGTTGACCATTAGTATTTTACTAAGATCAGTTTTAACGCTGTACACCAACGTATTGTAGACAGACAATGGAGGAAGCCAGCTTCCCTACTTACCAATGCAGCAATTTGCCTGCGATCATGACAATATAGGATATGTGAGCTTTCCACTCTGCCTTTCATGACTGTGCCCTGGAGTGGCCCAATTCTAAGGAATACCACCTGCTCTAATACATACTTCATGAGGACATTTGGGGAAGGTCAGGTAATAACATGTTCCTTTGTGGGTTTCCCAGGAGACAAAGTACATCCTTTTCACCGAGGCCCGGAGAGACTACGAGTGGTTAAAGGCTTTACAGCAGAACAAAGAGATCAGCAAAGGGACTCTGGAGCAATACAGGTACATCACTTGTTGCCTATAAAATGCTTTCTGTTGAACCAGCCATCCATATAACATATGTGATCACATTGCACCCCTATGTTGTACAATAAAATGCCTGACCTGTCTCCTCAGTGTAGGGTTTCACTTACCCACCACTAGGTGCCATTAGCCAAATATAACATTTTTCCCCTGACTTTAAAGTGTATGTAAAGGCAAAATAAAAAATATGCAGGACGTTTCTACAACACATTTTACTGTGTATTATCTCTTAGGGTCCTGGCTTGTGATTTTCCAGAATTGCACTCAGCTGCCAAAATATATGTAAAGTCAAAACTGTTTTGTCTTCTTGGATAAAGAGGGGAGGGTTAAAGTGGTTATAAAGCCACATATTTTTTACCTTAATGAAACCTTGCATCAGTACCCACCCACCCCTTTAATTACCTAAGCCAGTGGCAGCTGGTGCTCAAAATTTGGGGGGGGGGGGGCGCAAACAAACTGAAACATTCTGAAAGAAACCCATCAATTGCAGCCCCACTGTGCCCATCAATTGCAGCCCCACTGTGCCCATCAAATGCAGCCACTGTGCCCATCAAATGCCGCCACTGTGCCCATCAAATGCAGCCGCTGTACCCATCAATTGCCACCACTGTGCCATCAAATGCAGCCACTGTGCCCATCATTTACTGCCACTGTGCCCATCATTTACTGCCACTGTGCCCATCAATTGCTGCCACTGTGCCCATCAAATGCAGCCACTGTGCCCATCAAATGCTCCCACTGTGCCCCATCAAATGCAGCCACTGTGCCATATCATATGCTGTCAGTGTGCCCCCCGCTGGCCCGCCGTCTGCACTTACCCGTCTCGGTGAGACAGCTCCTCTGTGTCTTCTCCCGTCTTCTCTTCCCGTCCTCTGCTATGATTGGACGCCTGGCGTCCAATCACAGCGCCTGTCGTTTCAGCCAATCAGGTGACGGGTAACAGATCCAAGCACCTGATTGGCGGAGAGGTGGTTTAGTGTAAGGGAAACGAATATTCATTCGCTTTCTAACACACAGCTGAGTGACCTGCGAGCGCCCAGCATGGCGCTCGCAGGTCACCTTGTTTGACGCCTATTAGAGCCTATGGCTCTAATCAGGTGCTTCAAAAACATCCCCCGCCCCTGTAATTCAGGCGCCCGACGCCCGAAAAGGGGCCGGGCACCTGAATAGGGGGTGGCAGCGGCGGCCATAGATAGATTTATGCAATGCATGAATTTATCTATTGGTGCTAGAGGGGTGGCTGGAGAGAGGGAGTGGTGCCGTGCGACATTATGGATGCACCACCACTGACCTAAGCCCTCATTCGATCCAGCAATGTGCCCATCTGCAGTGGTTCTCTCCCCTCACTTTGTGCTCTCACAGGCTTTCCTGAGGCAGGGGGAGCCATTGCTGTTAATCAAAGCCAGTGGCGAGGGAGCGATGAGTGAGGCTGAGTCCCGCTGTCTATAGGCACAGACAGCGAGGCTCTGGGGTGGGCCCAGACACGTGCCCTTATAGGAAGCGGGTTCCTATGGGCCAGGGTTGCCAACTGTTAGGAAATTCAGACAGTTTGTAAAACCCATGATTTTTACATCTGCCTATAAATATCTGTTTACGGATTCTACAATTCACAGATTTTTACAATTTGTCTGTGAATTTACTGATGGTTGGCAACCCTGCTATGGGGGCACTCACCAGAGAAGAGGAGCCAGAAGCGCCAGCAGGGGACCTGAGAAGAGGAGGTTCGGGGCTGCTCCATACAATTCCATTGCGCAGAGCAGGAAATTATAAACCTGTTTGTTATTTTAAAAAAAAAAAAACATTTACAATCACTTTAAAACTTTTTTGTCTCATTAGGGAGATTTCCCTTTACTTCCTGTCCTCTAGACTCAACAGGAATTGAGAAAATGTTTCCAATATCAAGATGTTGGATTTACCCTGACTTTCATTCCCCCTGACATTGGTGATCAGGAAAATTAGAGAGGGCGAATCTCTGTAGTGGGGACACAGACGCAAACAAACACGAACATTGATTCGCTCCCCTCATCACTGTAACTATATCTTTAAAAAAAAGTTTTACCTTAGTGTTACTTTAAGCCCTGTGACCCAAAAAGACAAAATTTAGATGCTGGTCAGGTAGAGTGTTAAAGTCCAACTAGACCGCTGTGAGTGCAGACAGGGACAGGGAGCTCACCCTAGCTCCAAGCTGCAGCAATATCAAAGAAAAAGATCTATAAGGCCCCTTTCAGATTGGGGCGGTTTGCAGGCGTTATTGCGCTAAAAATAGCGTCTGCAAACCGACCTAAAACAGCCGCTGCTGTGTCTCCAATGTGAAAGCCCCGAGGGCTTTCACACTGGAGCGGTGCGCTGGCAGGACGCCAAAAAAGGTCCTGCTAGCGAGCATCTTTGGAGCGGTGAAGGAGCGGTGTATACACCGCTCCTAAAACGCCCCTGCCTATTGAAATCAATGGGGCAGCGTGGCTATACCGCCGGCATAGTGCCGCTGCAGGCCGAATAGCGAGCTAAAACGACGCTAAATTTTTTTACCACCGACGCACCCACCGCCCCAGTGAGAAACCGGCCTAAGCCGCACATCATGAAGCAGACTTGCATGTGGATGAAGTGAGGTGAATGGCAACCTCAGCCAGGGCTCCAGCCAGGCCACGCCCCCCAATGTGTTTTGCTCCGCCCCTTGGAGCTTGATTATGGGGATGGGAGCGTGCCCTCCTGGCTACAAATCTAAAGCCTTGACCCAATATTCTGTGGTAGTTGTCCCCATGTAAGATAGGGAGGTGTTTAGATATAATACGTTTAATATCCTGAAAATGTAGGCTATGGAGAATGTGTGGAGAATACAAGTGGAATGGTGGATCCAGTTGATTTAGGATGACGTTGTTGTGAATAAATCAGTCCTACATAATCTGGCATATAATAATAATATTGAAGCTTTGGCCCAATTTGGACATTTTCATTTAGGGGTGTACTCATTTTTGTTGCCAGCAGTTTAGACATTTATGGCTGTGTGTTGAGTTATTTTGAGGGGACAGCAAATTTACACTGTTATACACGCTGTACACTCACTACTTTACATTGTAACAAAGTGTCATTTCTTCAGTGTTGTCACATTAAAAGATAGAATAAAATATTTACAAAAATGTGAGGGGTGTACTCACTTTTGTGAGATACTGTATATGAGTTTATACTTAATACATTTTTTTTTAAATAAACGATATGGGAGCGTGTTATTGATCTTAATTTTGAGGCATTAAGTGCATACAGCAGACTCCCGCTATATATACTAGCAATATAAAAATCAGTGAAATTACACTCAAGTTCTTAGTTCTGTATATACTAATGTTGTCATCTTCTCCACTAGAGGGCACAAGAATGCTGGAATAAAAGTATGCTTAAGGCCCCTTTCACACTTATACAACTTCAAAGTGGCGCGATTTTACCGCGATTTCGGGGCTGCTATTTTGCCACGATTTTGCTGCGATTTTGCCACGATTTGGGAGCAGTACTACTTTGTACGACTTTGCCACAACTTTGGCATTAACCATTCTCAGCTTGTGCTTACAAAGTAGTGCTGAATTATTCGGGTACGATTTGCATGCTACTTAAGGGTTTAACATTGAGGTCTATGGAGTACAAATCGTATGGAAGTTGGACCAAAGTAGTGCTGAAATCGTGTCTATATTATTCAGGTACGATTTGCATGCTACTTGAGGGTTTAGCATTGAGGTCTATGGAGTAGAAATCGTATGGAAGTTGGACCAAAGTAGTGCAGGGACTACTTTGAAGTCGGCACGACTTAAAGTCGTGCCAATATGAATGGTAGTCATTGAAAATCATGGAGAATGACTTGTCATACGATTTTGCAGTACAAAATCGTGGGACAAGTCGTATAAGTGTGAAAGGGGCCTAAAGCGGTTTTAAACCAAAAACTTAATATATTGCAGCTTACCAATCATTAGATGTGGTGGCATTTTATGTGCAGTTAACCGCTTAAGCCCCAGAAGATTTTACCCCCTTCTTGACCAGAGAACTTTTTGCGATTCGACACTGCGTCTCTTTAATTGACAATTTCGCGGTCGTGCGACATTGCACCCAAACAAAATTGACGTACTTTTTCCCCCACAAATAGACCTTTCTTTTGGTGGTATTTGATCACCTCTGCGGTTTTTATTTTTTGCGCTATAAACAAAAAAAGAGCGACAGTTTGGAAGGAAACGCATTATTTTTTTACCTTTTGTTATAATAAATATCCCCCAAAAATGTATAAAAAAAACTATTTTTTTCCTCAGTTTAGGCCAATATGTATTCTTTTACATATTTTTGGTAAAAAAAATCGCAATAAGTGATTGGTTTGCACAAAAGTTATAGCGTCTACCAAAGAGGGAATAGTTTTATGGCATTTTTATTTTAATTTTTTTTAAATTAGTAATGGGGACGATCTGCGTTTTTTATCGGTACTCCAACATTATAGCGGACACATCGGACACTTTTGACACTATTTTGGGACCATTGTCCTTTATACAGCGATCAGTGTTATAAAAATGCACTGCTTACTATGTAAATGGCACTGGCAGTGAAGGGGTTAACCACTAGGGGCTATGAAGGGGTTAAGTGTGTCCTATGGAGTGATTCTAACTGTGCGGGGGACGGGCTTTAGGATCGCCGGGAGACTGGCAGACATCGAGTCCGCCGGTCCCGCGGGCACGGTCACACTGTACGCATGCCTGCTATTCCCGGCTCCTAACAGGGACGTACAGGTACACCCATTTGCCCACCGATGCCATTGTACCGATGTATAGCAGCGGTCGGCAAGTGGTTAACAAAGTGACACTTCATTCAGGTCACCATACAGCAGTGTGGTGTGCTCCTGTGCGGTCCGATAACATGGAGCATGTCTGCATTTTATTGCAGCTCATTGCATCACATTGCTGGGTTGCATTGCAATGCAAATATGGCACATAGAAAACTAATATTTTCTTGTGTCCTAGTGGTGACTGGTTTTCTTCCAGTGCAGAAAAGAACCGGTCACCACACTAGGTGAGAACAAGCACTAACACTTTTTTGTTTCCTTTAGGGATAAAGGTTTTACATAAGTCAATAAAAGCTGAATAATGTAAGCACCCCTGTCACCAGATGAAAAAAAAAGAAAACTAATACAGGCATCACATCTAAGAATTGGTAAACTGCAATATAATAAATGTTTGCTTTTAGGTTTAATGCTGCTTTAAATTCAAAAGTCAAACTTTTTTTGTTTTAGTTTTTCATGGAGTAGGGAAATCATTGAACATCTGTTAGGTTTGTATTGCTGTTTGTGATTTCACCCTATATGGTTGTTCTGGTTATTATTGTCACTGGAACAGAAAGTGAGGTCAAGTCCAAAATTTAAGTTCCCAAAAAGCAGGATGCACCAGGAGACACTTGTTTGAGTGGCAACTTTCTAAAAGAAGGTTTCTCACTTTTGGGAAGTTTGATCCCACATCCTGTTGTGTGCACAGGACAATAAATAAGGGAAATCTCCCCAATGAGACACAAATGTAAAAAGTTGCATTTTTAGGCCTCATGTACACTGCTGCTGGTAAACGGATATTTAGGAGCCGTATACACGCGCTCGGAATTTCCGACAATAAGATTTTTTTGTCGGAATATTTGAGAACCAGCTCTCAAACAGCTCTTGTCGGAAATTCCGACAGCAAATGTCCGATGGAGCATACACACGGTCAGAATTTCCGACAACAAGCTCACATCGAACATTTGTTGTTGGAAATTCTGATCATCTGTACTTGGCATTGGAGTTCTTTAAATGAGCCTATCGGGGTCTTGGCATCATGTAGTAGGTAGGTTTCTTGTAGCTTTTGTGGGTTCCTCTGCCATCTTGATATTAGCTTTTAGACAGATTCCTGGGTGTTACGGCTAATGGAGCCTTTGGGTGTAAAAGTACAATTTTTTTGTCTATTTGTCATTGTCCAGATAAATAAAGAGGTATTCTGTTTCTTAACGTAAGGTGGGTTGTCGGACAGCTTTCTAGGGAGAAGTATGTATAGAACTGAGATTTAAGAAATTTTTTTGAAGAGCTGAACTACAAATTTTTCAGATTTTCTAAAAACACTATGATGGTTTATATCCTCAAGGTGAGCCTGTCAGGACTGCATACAGTATCTGCTCATTCTGCATTAAGTTATCCCAGGCTAATAGAAAGAAATAGGTGCAAAATTGTATTTTATTTCAGAAATTCCTTATTGTATTTCCAGTATCTTGACATATCAAACACTGCTTTACATTTAGGAGATGTTTTATCCGTCTTATGTTTACATCAAAATAGCTTTTTTTCCCAATGCAAGTCTACGGGAATACAAAAGCAGCTTGAAGCAGGTCAAATGAAAGTCAAATGAAAGTCAATGAATTCTGAATGATCTCAAGTGTCTCATACTGATATTAAAACTACACTGCATTTCAAGTTCAAAGCTTTAGCCCTAAGCCACTTGTATTAGTTGCTTAGCTCAAATGCTAACTGCACCACAGAATATGCAGATATCCAGAGGGAGAATCTACAATCCTCTTTGGGAAATACAGTCTTGAAAATATAGAATAGCAAGTATGTAAAAAGACCACATCAAAGAAATACACTCAGAAAACCATTACAATAATAAATAAAAATGTGTCATATGGGGCAGGAAAGAAGTCTATAGTCCCATGTAAGGTCTGACAAGACAGTTTGGAGCTTAGAAAGGGCTTTCTTTTAAGAGTGCTAAATGGTGGGGATGTGGCGCAGTTAAGGAAGAATTCCAGGAATGAAATTACATTAAACGCTTAATTTGGACTAGCTTGGCTCAAACAAATTATTCAGATGATACTTACATGTGGCTGATGGTGAAGCTGTAATTTACTGCTGTAGCTTATGCTCTTCCCCTTTTGAAGGGTGGACAAGCGGCTTCCCCTCAATGCACTAAATGATGAAAGTTGTTCACCCCCACATCTCCACTACTCAAGAAAAGCCTTGATTTTTTTTTTCAATGAATACAGGGCTTCCTCTGATTGGCCCAGGGGGATGCAGGATAGCTTCATGATCTTTGCTTTAGTCAATCAGAGGAAAATCATTGAAAAAAATACAAGGCTTTTTCTAAGTAGCAGAGGTGTGGTAGCATGCAACGCTCTTCATTTAGTAGACAGAGGGGAAATTGTTCATCTACCTGCTGGCAGAGGATGCCACTTACTGTAGGTGGCATAGGCTACAATAGTAAATTACAGCTTCGCCATCAGCCACACAGGGGTGGCATATGTATAATCCATTTGAGCCATGTTGGCCAAAAGTACACATTTAAAGTTATCTCATTCCTGTTTTTCTTCTTTAAATAACCCTATTTCTTTATCCTACATGTAAAAAAGGTAAGGGTCACTTAACTCCAGGATGTTGAAAACCTTGGAGGATTAGGTGTAATGCGTAGGTTACACTTATATACATGGCATATATCAGGTCTGCTGCTGTTGCAAAATAATTTCTTCCCATCCATCCAGCAGCTGCCATCATCTCCTTGTCTGTGCTGGGTGATCATAAGTTCTTTATAGACTTTTGCAGGGCTAACTACTTTGCTTTGACAGTCAAGATTTTGTGGCTGTGTATCCAAGGACATCATGAAGTTAAGAGTAACTTACACATTATACTTACTTTCTCCAAACCTGCAGCCTCTCATAATTCTCCTTTAACAACTAAATTGCATAGGCTGTAATCAGCTTTCATCTGTCTCCCTCTAGGCTTCGCCCGCGTGACGACTTTGGGAACAATTTTGACTTTAACAGGCTATTGGTTGCACATCCAGATTTTGTGCGATATCTGAAAAACCGGTAAGTCAAGCCAAAGTTCTGCAGAAATATTATTCATACAGTATTTGTGCTGCTTGCCTTCCAGGCAACCCCTTCCACAATGTCATGCAGATCATATGTCACTTTTAACACATTTGTAAATGCTATAGAATACCTTGTGACAATTATAGCATTGAAGTAATGGAAGCTGCTAAAAAGTGTGCTGTTGTTGACTTTTGCAATATGGAGATGGAGGAATCCCTAAATAAAGAGTAGGAAGAAAAAGCAGCGCTCATCTGAGTGCAGTATGTTAGAACAGGTAATGGATTTAATAATGTTAAAATATGCAACTCACAGAGTAAGGGGTTAAAAGCAGGCTTATCACAATGGTGGCTTCTCCGTGTGATCCTGATCCAGATGATGACAATGTCATCAATGTATCGCCCATAATAGACAATATTTTTTGCATAGGGGTTGTTCTTCCAGATGGGGTGGTCTTCCCAAAGACCCATAGCTAGGTTGGCATAGCTGGGGGCAAAGTTTGCCCCCATGGCCGTGCCTTGGGTCTGTATGTAGAACTTGTCATCAAACTGGAAATAATTGTGGTTGAAGTAGAAGAGGGTGACATCTCTGAATAGGTCTTGTTTGGTGCTGATGAGGGTGTCTTGGTAGAGAAAATGCTCCACTGCTTGGAGTCCAACTTCATGGGGGATTGAGGTATACAAAGATGCCACATCGAGAGAAACCCACAGGTAGGTACTTTCCCAGGGGTAAATCTTCAGGGTATCTAGAAGATGGATACTGTCTCGGATGTACGCTGATAGTTGTTGGGCTAAGGGCTGTAAAATGTGGTTGATGTAGATAGAAAAATAGTTGGTTATACTTTCCATGCCTGCTACTATGGGGCGCCCAGGTAGATCGACTAGGCTTTTACTAGGCTTTTATGAATTTTGGGCAGATGGTAAAAGTACGGTGTACTCTAGTTTTCCCTCAGTAGATACTCGGCTTCAGTTTTTGTAATGATGCCTTCTGTTCGTGCTTCGTTGACTAGTTGTTGAGCTTTAGGTATGAAGCGAGAGTGTGAATCCTGTGCGGGTAGTGTATAGGTCTTGGGATCCGATAGCAGTCTGTATGCTTTCCTGAGGTTGTCCGGTCTATCCTGCAAGACAATGCCACCTCCCTTGTGTGCTGATTTGATTATGATGTTCATATCAGTGGATAGTTGTTAGAGTGCTTGTTTCTCCAGGTTGGTAAGATTGGAACGGATGCCATGTTTGGGTCCTGAAGACATACATTGTGCCATTCCGCTGCACCAAATGTCATTATCTCACCGCAGCAGCCCGCACAGGACACTGGGAATTGTAATTCCTCCCCCCTCCATGTCATTGAAAATAAATACCACCCCATTCCATCCTGGCGCCATCACAGCCTGAAGAAGGAGCACGCATGCTCCGAACGCGCGCTTGACAGCCCTGTGTCCCACATTCAGTGATGTTACAGCTGACGGGGAGACGACTGCCTGATTGACTCAAAGCCTGGGGACCCTTGGAGCTAGTGAGGCATCTGCAGCACCCCATATCGCCAGCCATCTAAGTCAGGATCACACAGAGAAGCCACCCTTGTGAAAAGCCTGCTTTTAACCCCTTACTCTGTGAGTTGCATATTTTAACATTATTAAATCTATTACCTGTTCTAACATACTGCACTCAGAAGAGCGCCCCTGTTTCTTCCTATTCTATACCTACAGAGCTGCTTCCTCTCCTACAGCTGGACTTTTTTACCCATCTGATCTTGTTTTTAACTCTTTTTCTGCTTGAACTGTCAGTCACCCTCAGCCATTGGACTCCCATATGACTATTTTCACTTATAGCCTTACTCCCCACTATTTGTCTCTCTCCAAGTGCCACCATACCCCCCCCCCCCCCCTCCCTTGCCTACATATAGAGTGCTGTGCAAGGTAGGTGTGAAAAAATGCTGTAAATTAAGAATGCTTTCAGAAATAAAAGTGGTAATTCTTTATTTTTGTATCTATTATCAAAATGGAAAGTAAATGAACAGAGGAGAAATTCAAATCAAATCAATATTTGGTGTGACCACCTTTTGCCTTCAAAACCGCATCACTTCTTCTAGGTACACTTACACACAGTTTTTGAAGGAACTCAGCAGGTAGGTTGTGCCAAACATCTTGGAGAACTAACCATAGATCTTCTGTGGATGTAGGCCTCAGATTCTTCTGTCTCTTAAAGTGGTTATAAACCCTCCTGAGACATTTTTACATATAGGTAAGCCTATAATAAGGCTATATGTACTGAAAATATCTCCTAAACATGCGCCCTTTAGGAGATATTTAACTTGTAGTGCGCCAATTAGGTCATCGGTGCATGTGCAGTGGAGAAACAGCCCTCCGTGCCGTTTCTTCCCCTGCGTGTTCCGTGACGTCACGCAACTCCAGCCAGTCACAGAGCCAGAGTTTGCGGCCCCGGAAGGAAGAGGGGCGAAGATAAATGCTTCCATCAGCTGGAACATCGCGGGCTTCATTTGCAGGTAAGTGCCACATAATGGGCTAGTATGAGATGCATACTAGCCCATTATGCTTTTACTTTGCAGGGGAATAAAGAGGAAGTAAAACCCATCAGGGTTTACCTCCTCTTTAATGCCAGACAGTCTCAATGTTGAGATCAGGGCTCTGTGGGCGGCCAAACCATCACTTCCAGAATCCTTTGTTCTTCTTCACACTGAAGATAGTTCTTAGCCGCCGCCCACTGTATAGACAAATGATGGCAGGTGGGATGCTCTCTTGTTCTGAGCCAACGCCATATGATGTGGGCCATTCTCGCTGCAATTGCATGCCCACAGGCGTGTGCAGCGTGGCGATTGTGGGCATGCTGTGTCCCTGGGACGATGACGCTGTGCTTTACCCGTGTGATCAGCTGTGTTCAATCACAGCTGATCACATATAAACAAGGAGATGCCATTTATCGTCTCTCCTCCCCTCACAGTGACAGAGTGTGAGGAGAAGAGAGCCGATCAGCGGCATTTCCTCACAGGGGTGACCTGTACAGGTAATCAGGGCAGCCCCAACTGTGCCCATCAGTGATGCCAGGATGTGCCCATCTGTGATGCCAATCTGTGCCCATCAGTGATGCAAGTCAGTACTGCCTTTCAGTACCCATTAGTGCCTGCTCATTGGTGCCTCCCATCAGTGTCCATTAGTGCGGCCCATCAGTACTGCCTATCTGTGCCACCTATCATTACCCATAAGTGTCACCTATCAATGCCCATCAGTGCAACCGATCAGTGCTCATCACTGCTGCATATCAGTGCCACCTATTAGTGCCCATCAGTGCTGCATATTAGTGCCTCATCAGTGCCACCCCAGAAGTGCCGCCTCATCAGTGCCCATCAGTGCAGCCTATCAGTGCCCATCAGTGCAGCCTCATAAGTGCACATCAGTGAAGGAGGAAAATTACTTATTTACACATTTTTCTGGCAGAAACTAAGAAAACCTTTTTTTCTTTCAAAATTTTCAGCAAACAAATAAAAAACCCAGTGGTGATTAATTACCACCAAAAGAAAGCTCAATTTGTGGGGAATTTTTTTTTCTGGGTACAGCATTGCATGACCGCCCAATTGTCCTACAAAGCGTGACAGCTGAAAATTGGCCTGGGCAGGAAGGGGGTAAAAGTGCCCTGTAGGCAAGTGGTTAATGACATTGGTTGTATGTTCGGGGTCGTTATCCTGCTGCAGAATAAATTTGGGGTCAATCGCATGTCTCCCTGATGGTTTTGCATGATGGATAGGTATCTGCCTGTATAATGAAACACCTTCATTAAACTTAAAGCAGGCCTAGACCTAAACAGACTTATCCTTCAGACTGCATAAGACAAGTGGTAAATAATATATCACTTAGGGTAGGCTCTTCTTTGGCTGCTCTTTTGCTCAGGCCCACATTTACATTTGAACAGCATAGGATATAACCTTTTTTCAAAATATTTTTGCCCCATTTGCACAGAACTAATGCATATGCACTTTTCACTGGGCACATTCAATATAAATCACCCCCTTAGTTAGGGGAAATCTCTCCAAAGGAGTACTAAAATCCCAACACAAATTCTAAATCTTAAAAAAAAATGAAAAAATGATTGGACATACAATTTATCTTTGTGATAATATATTATGTTAATTTCCCCTTTTTTTTTCTTAACTTCCAGCCTGTGGGAAAGGTTGTCTATATAGCACTTGTTTAATGGCATTATGGGAATCTAGCAGTGAAAAAGTGGTTGATACTATATAGAGGGGGGGCAGTACTCTTTTTCTTTCTTTGAATTTTATTTTATTTATTTATTTTTTGCAAATATTTTTATTAAGATTTTTGAGACAAACAACAAACAACACAATAACACATGGCTGCTACAGTACATCAAGACTGTGTCAGATTAAATAGAACATTTGATAGGACATATGACAGCGTGAGTTGCCAGGTTAATTAATAGCAATCAAGGTATGTATATAATTCTCCTCAGAGGGAATTAAATTAGTTAGATACCATAACAAATTACGCCTGAGATTTCAGACATCTAAGCCTAGAGACACAGTATTTTAATCAGTATATTAACCTAAGGACTATTGTGAATCTGTGTTCAATGTGAGATATTCAGAACCTCCATCCATTTGCACCAGACCCTGTCGAATTTCAAAGGACAACCTCTGTTAGCGTATGTGTCTTTGTATAGCGGGAGGTTCTCATTGACCAAACGTTTCCACTGTGTGATTGATGGGGGGTTAGGTTTTTTCCACTGCATTGCGATGCACTTCCTGGCATAGAAAAGTAATAAACTGGTCAACGTGCGTTTGGCTATAGTTGGAACAATATTTTCTAGTAAACCTAGTATACAAATCTCCATCAGCGGTGATATATTAGTTGAAGCCACCTTGTTAGTCAAGTCGAGTACCTCTCCCCAATATTGCTGTATTTTTGGGCAGCGCCAGAAGATGTGTGCGAAGTCTCCTGGGGATAGACCACATGAATTTTATTTTATATTTAAACATATAAATGTATAGTATGTGGATGTATTATATTGGCTAGCTTACAGGTAAAATACATGAACATCAGTGATGCACTTTGCAAAGGACTATCTACTAATTGTCATTGTAAGAGCTATATGAAAGAAGCATATATTTACATGTATCTCATGACTTTGTAGGTTCCTGAGGTCACCCACGCTAAATGGAAAATACTGGAGATTATATAGGCCAAGTACTGGTGCCCTGGTGCTGCTGACAGCCCTACATCTGTGTGATACGGTAATGAAATAATTGCAGTGACTTATTTTTCCTTACAGTAGATGATAAATACTTTGCGGTGTGTTTGAAATAGTAATTGTGCTGATTATCAGGCCAGCAGGAATCGTGTAGTAAATAAGGAAGAAATACATTTCCTACCTGCTGAGTTGCTGTGTACTGACATGCCTGTGGGAACAGTTGTTCAGCGATGAGTGAGTAGTGTATGCAGTAAGACAAATATGTTTGCTGCTTGCAATGCTGTATCTTGGTCTAGGCCAACAAATCCCAGGCCTAGGGTGGCACTTTGCAGGGGGGCAACAAAAAAGCCACCAACCTCACATGAAAAAAAAAAACAAAAAAAAACAACCTCCTCCTGGCTCCCACACAAAAAGAGTCCTTGCCGGCTTACGCTACACTTTTAGTGTAGCGCCAGTCTTATGGGGCGGATTGGGCTGGGGGGGGGGGGGGGGGGCTGTTTATTTCACCTGTTTGTATAATGACTAGGGACTTTGAAGTCATTATACAAATAAGTGAAATAATCCTATCATTTCAATCAGTGGCAACAAACACAAGTCCAAATATTTTACAAGATAGGCTAATCTTACTAATCCAGTGACATGTTGTGATAGCACATATAGACGAGCAAGTCCTAGTTTAACTAAAACAAAGTCCCAGATAATATCTTACGTATTAGCCAAGATCAATAAGATAAATGTTTCTTCTCTACAACTAATTGTACAATGCATATTATATTATCCATGTCAAACCTCGGTATTATCTCAACACGGAATTGCATTGGTAACTCTTGTAGTTATTAAATGACTAAAGGTTTAATAGTATGTATATATATATATATATATATATATATATATATATATATATATATGCTATAAAAATATTGCTGACAAGGGCGGGTCTTAAACAGGAAGGGGTGTGGCCTTGAGAGGAAGTGGTGGGTCATATTTAAATTAGGTGGGTTCACAGGTTTAGTCAGGCCTATGTAAGCACAAAACCTAGATGCACCACTGGCTGCTTGTGTGCTATAAGTGGTCTCTGCTCACCGCTGCTTCCTGCCAGCTGATTGAGTTGGATAATACTTTTAGGTCTCAGTCTTTTAAGCCATAACTGTTTTTGTTAGTTTTGGATGGAGTAGAAAATGGTTAGATCCCCTGTAAATTTTTTGAAGATTTACCCAGTTGGAAAGATTTGTGTATACACAACAGTAAGTTCTATTGAAACCAGAGCGCAAATATGTTGACATGCACTGATGATGTGGGCTTTTTTTTTTTTTTTTAAAGCATATAGCTTTTTCTTTTAACCAACAAGCACTGCCTAATTTTTTTTCCGCTCACACCAGTGTGTGAACTGATACATTGGATGAGAAAGCTTTGTCCATACATTGGGACTCCGTTGACCAGCGTAGATAACTGCATTTCTATTGATGCTAGGAATAAGCTAATAAGCTTACTGTGTCTAAAGCCGCGTACACACGGTCGGACTTTTCAGCTACAAAAGTCCAACGGACGCTGACGGACTAAAGCTGGCTGGTAATCCGATCGTGTGTGGGCTTCTCCGGACTTTCAACGTACTTTTTTAGCCTCAAATCCGACATACTTTAGATTTGAAACATGCTTCAAATCTTTACGTCGTAACTACGACGGACCCCGAAGTCCGCTCGTCTGTATGCTAGTCCTACGGACAAAAACCCACGCTAGGGCAGCTATTGGCTACTGGCTATCAACTTCCTTATTTTAGTCCGGTGTACGTCATCACGTACGAATCCGTCGGACTTTTGTGTGGTCGTGTGTAGGCAAGTCTGTTCATTAGAAAGTCTGCCGCAAGTCCGCCGAAAGTCCGCCGAAAGTCTGTCGGACAGGCTGTCGGACTTTTGTAGATGAAAAGTCCGACCGTGTGTACGCGGCATTATGCTAAATCTGTCCTTGGGTATATTATATCTTCGGAAACCTGTAAAACAGTGAAATACACACTTGAAGGCAATCAATTGTTGTTTATATAAATACTAATATAAATATATATTGTAATGATTGGGGTTGTATAGCTCAAGTGTAGCCCTCGCTAGCAAGTACAGTCCATGCAACATATTTCCATTTAAGGGCTTGTTGGCCCACTTTTATTTAAAGGTAAGTTTACACACACACAAAGTCATCTCTGTCCTACACACACACACACAATCATCCCCGTCCCATACACACTCATCCCCAACCCACGCACACACAGCACACAGTCATCTTCGTCCTACACACACAGTAATTTCCGTCCTACACACAGTCATCCTCATCCTACACACACACTCACAGTCATCTCCATCTTACACACACACACAGTCATCTCCATCCTCCCTTGTCCTGCAATGTACATTCCCTATTTAACATTACCACATTCTTCACTATGCAAGTCCAGTCAGACTCTATATAAGCACACCCCCTTTAAGCTACGCCCAATATTTAGCTTACTTTAAACCATGCCCACTTTTCGCACACACCGCATTGTTAGCTATTTTGCTTTTTGTGCAACCACGCCCATAATATATAAATACCCCACCTAAAATTAAAGTTACGCCCTGCCTACAGAAGCTTTCTCGCTACACAGAAAAAAAGTGTCCCTAAATATTTTTTTCCAATGTTGGCAACTATGTAATAGCCCAGAACACACCTGACCAGTCATTATGCTGGTGGTTCTGAAAACCATGATTGGAGATTTCATCCCACAAGGTTCTCTAAGAAATCTCCAGGCTCCAGGTCCCAAAGTGGATTTTTCCAAACAATGAGGAAATTAAGCAAACCCCCTGGAGAGCATCAACCTGCCTGGTTGAGAATTCTGCCTTAACATCAGCCTGGTGGGGCATTGCTCTGCCACAATATATATACCAATACTAATACTATATAATATACAGTGGGGACGGAAAGTATTCAGACCCCCTTAAATTTTTCACTCTTTGTTATATTGCAGCCATTTGCTAAAATCATTTAGACAGTAGGTCTGGGGAGGAGGAGTGCAAAAAACACAAAAAAACAAAAAAACACAAAAAAACAAAAAAACACAAAAAAGAAAGAGGGCGCACCAACCTAGTGCATTACCACTGATAAACTTTAATGCAGCATAAAAACAGTAAAAATTATACTCACAAACGAGCTAGTATAAATAGCTTTCAAAAGGGCGCAAAAGCGCTGTTTCTGTGGATCGACACCCCAGGACCTGTTGCCGAGAGGATAAGACCAGCGCAAATGGCTAATGGCCATTTTTATGCTGCATTAAAGTTTATCAGTGGTAATGCACTAGGTTGGTGCGCCCTCTTTCTTTTTTGTGTTTTTTAGCTTGAATACCCATTGTTCAAATGAGGGCTGCAAGACGCTAGGCATTACTTCTATAGGTGGCTGCACCACATATCCAGTTCATGGACACCTGAGCGCAGGAGAGGTCTTTTTTCTTGTGTTTGTCTGATTTGAGGAGGAGTGCAGGCACAACTGTGTGTTGAGGGGGTTTAAATGTTGCATAAGAAGGATGAGTGGTGTGAGAGAGTGGGTGAGGGGAAGAGTGGTGAGGGTAGTGGAAGGGTGATAAAGGGAGGGGTGGGCAGGCAAGAGAGAGTTGTGATGAAGTGGGGGGAAAAAAACTGTAGAGGGGGGATTGTGTGGCAAAGTGATGAGAGATGGGTGCAGTGTTGAGAACCATAAAGACATGGATGAGTGAGTTTGGGGTGGAGGAACTTGACTGACCTGCACAGAGTCCTGACCTCAACCCAATAGAACACCTTTGGGATGAATTAAAACGCAAAGGGTGGGCCAACTCAATATCAAACCCTATGAACTAAGACTGGGATGCCATTAAATTTCATTCAATAATAAACTCCTGTGCTATAAAATGGCTATTAACAATGATACATTGAAAAATACATAAATACATACAGTATTAGGTAAATAGATAAGTCCCAACAGTCCACACATAAAGTGCTATATTGCATCTTCATATTTCAATATGTGCGCCATCATATAACAAGAGTGCTCCATCACCAGGTGAAATACTCGCTCACCTCAGGTCAAGGCCCTCAGAAGGGCCAACACGGCATAATGGTAATCAATCCTGTACACCAGATAGTGGAGACTCTGCTCACTTCCTCCGCTGATGATAGAACTTCCTCAGCTGGGATGGTAGGTCCGCTTTAAGATAAAAGTGGTCTCAGCAGCGGATTCACAGCGAGATCACTTTTATCTGTGGCGGGAGAGGGGGCAGCGGCGGAGGCGATCGGATCCTGTCCCCTACTTGACATGGAGCTGAGTGAGGAGAAGTTGGCCCCCACCCGGCTCCATACCATAGCAGGGCGGAAGCGACATCTCTTAAACGGACATTTTTTTTGTATTGCATTTTAGTGTTAATATAAAATCCATGTTTTTGACCCCAGATCTCATATTTAAGAGGTCCTGTCATGCTTCTTTTCTATTACAAGGGATGTTTACATTCCTTGTAATAGGAATAAAAGTGACACCATTTTTTTTAAAGAACAGTGTAAACAAAAAAAAAAAAAAAAAGTAAAATAAATAAGAACATTTTTATATTTTTTTAATGCGCCCTGTCCCGCCAAATTTGCGTGCAGAAGCGAACGCGTATGTGAGTAGCGTCCGCATATGAAAACGATGTTCAAACCACACATGTGAGGTATCACCGCGATTGTTAGAGTGAGAACAATAATTCTAGCCCTAGACCTCCTCTGTAACTCAAAACATGCAACTTATAGAATTTTTTAAACGTCACCTATGGAGAATTTTAAGGGTAAAAGTTTGTCACCATTCCACGAGCGGGCGCAATTTTGAAGCGTGACATGTTGAGTATCAATTTACTCAGCATAACATCATCTTTAAAAATATTTTAAAAAATTGCCTACCTTTACTGCTGTCTTATTTTTTAATTCAAAAAAGTGTATTTTTTCCAAAAAAAGTGCGCTTACAAGACCGCTGCGCAAATACATTGTGACAGAAAGTATTGCAACGACAAAAAAAATATAATGTTTGGGGGTTCTAAGTAATTTTCTAGCAAAAAAAAAAATTACCTTGTAAACAACAAGTTTGAAAAATTAACGTGGTCCTTAAGGGTTAAAGTGGATGTAAACCCTCACATATACCAGTGAAGTGAACAGCCTCAGATGATACACAGGGATGAAACAAATCTCTCTACATAAGTTTTATTTGTATATCTGCTGTCTTCAGCTTTATATATTCTTTAGAAAGTGCACATCATGCTAGAATTGTTACTTCCTCTTTCAGCAGTGGGTGTGGATTCTTGGCATACGCTAATTTGAGGAAAAGCACACCAGCCCCCCCGCGTGCGCACTTAGGCAGAGGAAGAAAGAAACATGCATGCAGAGCTGTGCTGTAAATAGACAAGCTCTCTGCTAATCTATTTATAGCAACCTCCCCGAGGAGGTTTTATCTCCTGTGTTGGAGAGCTTGTCAGAAGTCCTCATGCTGAGAACAGCGGAACAAAGCAGCAGAAAGACTCGGGACTCAGGGCTTTGAAGAGAGATAAGTAAACACTGCAGATATATGTGCCCAGGTCAAATTTCATGAATCAGGTTTACATCCACTTTAAGGAAATGCGCTCACATTTATTAAGTTGAATACAAGCAATATGATATAAAAGAGTAACAGGGTCTCACAGCATCCAGATCAAGTAATGATGCACGTTTCCAGGCTCCCCCTTTACGAGTTACACCACTCTCCCACGTGGCTTGGCAAAAGAACAAAAATCATCTGAAGGAGCCACGGGGGAGAGTGGTGTAACTCATAAAGGGGGAGCCTGGCAACGTGCATCATTACTTGATCTGGATGCTGTGAGACCCTGTTACTCTTTTATATCATATTGCTTGTTTTTAACTATATAAATGTGAGTGCATTTCCTTAAGCTTGGCTGGTATTCTCTTATGCATTTTGACCACGATACTGCACTATTGGAGATTGTTTCCATTATCCTAGGGTGTTCTGTGGAGTCTTCCCAGCTGGGGAAGTTCTATCATCGGAGGCAGGGCCATCTTTAAAACTGACTGGACCCTGGGCAAACATTTTGTATAGTATAGTATACACTGACCACCAATGTAACTGAGACATTTAGCCTGCGTTCACATTTGTGTGTGTCGGGAACACATGCAAAATCACTTTCCTGACACCACAGAAACGTGCTGCCCTTTAGCAGATACACAGCAGTGCCATTAATTGTTAATGACACCCTCATGCATCGGTTGAGATGTATGTATTCACATGCACCAAAATTCACGGTGCTGTGGCACCATGTTATTTTGAAGACGGGTTCCACCTCCAATTTGCTTACCTTTGCAGAACAGAGTGATGTTAGGCTTAATGACTATAGTTACCTACCCCCTAGGCAGCATTCAGCAGAAGTGATGGTAGATATGACCTCAGCAGGACATGATATACATATGTATGCCGCCTTGATTTACATATCAATGCCGCGGTCCACGACTATTTACATAATAATGCCATCACTATTTACATGTCAATGCAGGTTATTTACATGTAAACACAATGTCTGCAGGTGAGTTAACTGTACACGGAAAAAGGGCAGAGCTGGGCAGCAGCAACATAATTTTACACTGAGATAACAGGACACAGCACGGGACTAAAACTTCAAGGGATAAGGGAATTTAAACTGGGATAGTTGGCAAGTATAAGGCAGCTGCTTTGGGCTTCACAACAATGATGGGGCCCAGGGCAGCTGCCCCTTTTGCTCTGCCTTAAAAACGGCCCTTGGTGATAACTACTAAGCCACTGCTCTGCCTTATGTGTATTTCACCAACTATGCCAATGCTTTGCCCTATGTGAATATGACCAGCTAACTCACTGCTCTACCCAATGTGAATATACTATAAACAAATAAGGCTGGCCATACATGAGTCAGGTTTCTTTGTTGTTCAACCAGCCTGTTAAATGAAAAAAACTGGCTAGATTTCCCCATCCACACATTTGATGTAGATATCCTCTCCGATGTGTAATTGTATTCTGACGGCGGGCAGACTCTCCCACCATCAGAATACATAGATCATTGCGGAAGCCAATTGCCTGTAGCACTAATTGAGCAAGAATATACTGATAGGGCGGTTGAACAGAAGTCGATCAGTAGATTGACTTCTGTTCAAGTGGCCCCACATGGATCAAATAGAGGCGGCATACATATGTATATCATGTCCCGCTGAGGTCATGTCTACCATTATTTCTGCTGAATGCTGCCCACTGGGGAGGTAAAGGAGCATGCTTGAAAGTCATACCTACAACTATAGTCATTAAGCCTAACATCACTCTGTTCTGCAAAGATAAGCAAATTGGATGTGGAACCCTTCTTCAAAATAACATGGTGCCACAGCACCCTGAATTTTGGTGCATGTGAATACGCACAGCTCAGCTGATGCATGAGGGTGTCATTAACAATTAATGGCACTGCTGTGTATCTGCTAAAGGGCAGCATGTTTCTGTGGTGTCAGGAAACCGATTTTGCTTGTATTTCTGACACACACAAATGTGAACAAAGGCTAAATATCTCAGTTACATTGGTGGTCAGTGTAAATCTTTTCATTACATTGGTGCTTGGTGTATAAATCTTTCATTCACACTAGTGACCAGTGTGAAGGTCCCCCTTACATTGGTGGTCAGTGTAAAGCCCTCTTTACATTGATGGTTACTGTGAATGCTCCTATTACATTAGTGGTCAGTGTTAAACCCCATTACATTGGTGGCCAGTGTAGAAACTCCTCTTTATATTGGTAATTGTTAAAAAAATCCAAACTTGCATTTGTGGTCAGTTTTGAATCCTCCCTTACATTTGTGGTCCATGTAGAAGCCCCTTTAAATTGGTGGTGAGTGTAAACCCCCCTTACATTGGTGACCAGTGTAGAAATCCTTTTATTGGCATTTGATGTAAAATCACCCATTACATTGGTTGTCAGTGTAAATTCTTCAAAACATTGGTGATCAGTATACATTTCCCTTTACATTGGTGGTAGGTGCAGAATTGCTCTTACACTGGTGGTCAGTGTACATTCCCCCGAACATTGGTGGTCGGTATAGAAGTGTCACCTTACATTGGTGGTCAGTACAAATCTCCTCGACAGTGGTTGTCAGTGCGAATTCCCCCTTACATGGAGGTCATTGTATATTCCCCCTTACACTGCTGGTTGGTGTAAATGCTCTAATTACATTGGTGTCAATGTAGAAATCCCTCTTTTCTATTGGTGGGTGGTGTAAAATCCCCCATGATATGGTGGTCAGTGCAAATTCCCCCTCACATTGATGGTCAGTGTAAATCCCCCTCACATTGTTGGTCATTGTAAATTCCCCATTACATTGGTAGAATCCCGTACTATATACTTGCCAAAGATTTTGAGCTTTGCTCTGCATGAGTCAGAATTTGCCACAGTGTAATGCTTCCTAACTAATCCCACCCCCCACCACTGATCCCATCAACCCCCCAGCATTGCCACTGATCACACCCCCCTCCACCAGCATTGCCACTGATCTCAGGAGTCCTAAGATTCCTAGGAGTTTTCTGTCTATTGATGGGTCCCCTCACCACCCCAGTCCATGGTGTGCAGGCAGTTAAGAGCTGTAACCTTTAGCAACCAATCAGTGAGCAGTAATGCTGTGCACTAACCTCTTGCAACCATTCATTGAGCGGTAAGGATATGCAGTAACCTCTAGGAACCAATCAGTGAGCAGTAATAATGTGCAGTAACCTCTAGCAACCAATTAGTGAGTGGTATAGATGTCCAGTAACCTCTAGCAATCAATCAGTGAGCAGTATTGATGTACAGTAATCTCTAGCAGCCAATCAACAAGCAGAAGTCATGTGCTGTAACCTCTAGAAAATAAACAGAAAATAAACAGCGAGCCATAATGTGTGCTGTAACCTCTAGCAGCCAGTCAGTGGGCGGTAATGATACACTGTAACCTCTGGCAACCAATCGCAATCGCTGCCTGATCTGATTCAGTAAACTGATTTTGAGTCTAGCTGCTATTAATTGTATGTCTAAGCATGTGGGGAGAAAAATTGCATGGAAGAGGGGCCCAAGAAAATGTTTGCCCAGGGTCTAGTCAATATTAACCAGTTAACGGCCGCGCCATATTCGAATGACGGCTACAGCTTGATAACTCTGGGAGGATGTACATTGACGTCCTCCCAGAATCGCACTCCAGTACGCCCCCTGGGGCACGCACCCGGGAATATCCGTGACCGGACCCGGGGCATCACGGTAAATGGCCGCTGACAGTGGCCGTTTACCACTTGATTGCTCCGTAAAATGTCAAACCGGTGTCATGTCCAGTTCCTCTCTTCCCTCTTTGTACCGATCGGTACAGTGTGAGTGGAGAGGGGAGAGATCAGGTGCTGCAGCACTGTGGGCTGGATGTGTAGTGCCCACAGTGCTGATTTGTGCCCATTGCAGCCTCATCCAGCCATCAATCCATGATCAGCCATCCATCCATACTCAGCCGGCCATCCATACTCAGCCAGCCATCCATGCTCAGCCATCCTTCCCTAATCAGCAATACCATAGTTGCCAACAGTCCCGATTTTCCGGGGACAATCCCGATTTTGGGACCCTCGTCCCAATTTAATTTTGTCCCGAGTGTTTTCCCAAATTTTTGGGTTTGTCCCGAGAAAATCGTGAGTGTTTTTCTCAAAATAACGGCAACGGCTCCACAAAAATGGCCGCCGTCGCCTCCACGAGTCAATCAATTAGTTGTTTCCCCTTGTGTTCAGTGCAGGGGAGAGGGGCAGCCAATCGGCTTCTCTCTTCAGTGTACAAATAGAAGATTCTATTGTGCACTGAAGCCTATAGGCTACAGGGATTGACGACCCCTCCCCCCTCTCCACTGAACACAAGGAAGTCCTCCCTCCACTCTGCCCCATGTGTGACAGTGTCTCGTCATCTGGGATAGACGAGAAGAGAGGGGGGGCCGCCAGGGAGCATTCGCTTGTGAGTGTGAGAACTTACTACAGGCACGCTTCCTGCGCTACTCTGCATACTGGCTAGTTGGTGATGTGCCCTATAATGTGCCCCCTGAGGTGCCCTATGCCCTAATGTGCCATGTGCCCTGATGTGCAATGTGCTATGTGCCCTGATGAGCCCCATAATGTGCCATGTGCCATAATGTGCCCTGATGTGCCCCATGCCCTGATGTGCTATGTGCCCCATAATGTGCCCTGATGTGCCCCATAATGTGCCATGTGCCCTGATGTGCCCCAATGCCCTGATGTGCCATGTGCCCTGATGTGCTATGTGCCCTGACGTGCCCCATGCCCTGACGTGCCCCGTGCCCTGATGTGCCATGTGAACTGACGTGCCCCGTGCCCTGATGTGCCATGTGCCCTGACATGCCCTGTGCCCTGATGTGCTATATGCCCTGATGTGCCCCGATGTGCCATGTGCCCTGATGTGCCCCATAATGTGCCATGTGCCTTGATGTGCCATAATGTGCCCTGATGTGCCATAATGTGCCCTGATGTGCCCCGTGCCCTGATATGCCCCATAATGTGCCATGTGCCCTGATTTTTCCATAGTGTGCCCTGATGTGCCCCGTGCCCTGATGTGCTATGTGCCTTGATGTGCCATGTGCCCCGTGCCCTGATGTGCCATGTGCCCTGATGTGCCCCATAATGTGCCATGTGCCCTGATGTGCCCTGATGTGCCCCGTGCCCTGATGTGCTATGTGCCCTAATGTGCCCCGTGCCCTGATGTGCCATGTGCCCTGATGTGCCCCATAATGTGCCATGTGCCCTGATGTGCCCCGTGCCCTGATGTGCTATGTGCCCTGATGTGCCCCATAATGTGCCATGTGCCCTGATGTGCCCCGTGCCCTGATGTGCCATGTGCCCTGATGTGCCCCATTATGTGCCATGTGCCCTGATTTTTCCATAATGTGCCCTGACGTGCCCCGTGCCCTGATGTGCCATATGCCCTGATGTGCCCCGTGCCCTGATGTGCCATGTGCCCTGATGTGCCCCATAATGTGCCATGTGCCCTGATGTGCCCTAATGTGCCCCGTGCCCTGATGTGCTCCATAATGTGCCATGTGCCCTGATGTGCCCCATGCCCTGATGTGCCCCATGCCCTGATGTGCTATGTGCCCTGATGTGCCCCATAATGTGCCATGTGCCCCATGCCCTGATGTGCTATATGCCCTGATGTGCCCTGATGTGCTATGTACCCCGTGCCCTGATGTGCTATATGCCCTGATGTGCTGTGCCCCGATCTATGCCCTGATGTGCCCTGTGCCCTGTGCCTCAACGTCGGTGTGCCCCAGTGCCCCGTGCCCTGATGTGCCCCGATGTCCTGTGCCTCAGCGTCGTCTGTCCTGATGTCCTGTGCCCTAATGTGCTGTACCCTGATGTGCTGTACCTTGATGTGCTGTGTCCTAATGTGCTGTACCCTGATGTGCCGTACCCTGATGTGCTGTGTCCTGATGTGCTGTACCCTGATGTGCTGTGTCCTGATGTGCTGTACCCTGATGTGCTGTACCCTGATGTGCTGTGCCCTGATGTGCTGTGCCCTGATGTGCTGTGCCCTGATGTGCTGTACCCTGATTTGCTGTACCCTGATGTGCTGTGTCCTGATGTGCTGTGCCCTGTACGCTGATGTGCTGGGCTCTGTACCCTGATGTGTTGTGCCTTGATGTGCCCTATACGCTGATATGCTGGGCTCTGTACCCTGATGTGGCCTGGTGTGCTGTACCCTGATATGCTGTGCACTGATGTGCCTTGTGCCCTGATGTGGCCTGATGTACCGTACCCTGATGTGTTGTGCCCTGGGCCGGTCTGGATGAAGTCCAGGGCCACATTTTTGTCCCAGTCTAGCCCTGGCCCCCTCCCCCATATCACCACCATACCTGCCCCCCCTCTCCCATGTCATCACCATACCTGTTCCCCCCATGTCGCCACTATACCTACACCCCCTCCCCCCATATCACCACCATGCCTGCATCCGCCTCCCCCCATGACAACACCATGCCTGCATCCCCCTCCCCCCATGCCTGCACCCCCTCCGGCCTAGTCACCACCATGCCTGCACCCCCCAGGTCACCATCATGCCTGCACCCCCAAATCACCACCCTGTTTCCACCCTTCCCCAAGTCAACCTGTAACATCCCAAGTCACCATGCCTCCACCCACACACCTCTCTCCCCTTGTCCCCACTCTTGAGCAGATGTAGCTAGACTGTAGCCAACACTCCATCTGCAGCCAACATTCCGCTGGGGACACCTGACGTAAGAGGTACTGTACTGGGAATGCCTGATGGAAGGAGGCATTCTGCTGGGGCACCTGATGCAAGGACAGACTCTGCTGGGGGAACCTGATGGCATCTGGTGGCAGGCGACGTAGCAGGTGACACGCTCAGTGGTCCCACTGATTCTGCATTATGGTGAGTTTAATGATTTCATTTTATATTACAATGTAATAATAGAAATAATGCGCTTCAATCATCCTGACAACACCATAACAACCATGGTGCCGGGATGATTGAAGCGCCAACACCAGGTGTTTGGAGTATCTTTATCTGCTGATGGTTAAACTCTGGAATACACATTGCTATTGTGGTGTAGGATCTGGGTCTGCTGTCCCTCCATCCCTCTCCCTCTACCCCCCTTTCCCTCTGCATCCCTCATTCATCTCAGACTCTAACCACACCCCATTTTAGCCACGCCCACCATTTCATGTAAACCATTCCCATTTTCTTGTGCACGCACTTCGCGCGCCACATTTTTCTTTTTTTATGCCACGCCTACTGACGCATGCCCCACCCCCTAATTATAGGCTGGCTCCGCCTACAGCCAAAAAAGTGTCCCGAAAATTTTTTTTACAATGTTGGCAACTATGCAATACTCATCCATGCTTAGCCATCTATCCATACTCAGCCATCCATCCATGCTCAGCCATCCCTAATCAGCAATACTCATCCATGCTCAGCCATCCATCATCCATTCATATTCAACAATACTCATCCATCCATACTCAGCAATACTCATCCATCCATCCATGCTCAGCCATCCTATCCATACTCAGCAATACCCAGTTATACTCAGCGATACTCAGCCATACCCAGCAATACTCAGCCATACCCAGCCGTATTCAGCCATACTTAACCATATTCAGACGCAGTGGCGTAGCGTGGCGTAGCGTGCCCATTGAAACCAATGGGCAGCGCGGCTATACCGCCGGCATAGCGCTGTTGCAGCAGCGCATTGCTGGTGGTTTTAACCCCTTTTCAGGCGCTAGCGGGGGTTTAAAGCACCCCGTTAGCGGCTGAATACCTCCGCAAATACGACGGTAAAGCGCCTCTAAAAATAGCGGAGCTTTACCGCCGCTCCCGCCCCAGTGTGAAAGGGGCCTTACTGAAATATTATAAAATCCCACTCCTAATGCCTATGATGGCTAACCTGTGTAGAAAAGATGTAAACGCCTATTTTCAGGCTGTCTGGTCATGTTATTCCCTGTGTGAGCCAGTGGTGTATGCAGGGGAGAGGCGGGAGCGCCAACAACAGATGGGACATAGGAACCTATAGGTGATGTCCCCACTCCATGCTTTACCATTCATTGTCAAGCATGCTCTCCTCTCCCCTGCAGCCACCGCTGGATCACACAGGGGATCATGTAACCAGACTAGAGCTAGCTGAAAATAGGTAAGTCCGAGTCAGGGGGGGAGCAAATTACTTGCCTCGCCCCAGGAGCTGACAACCCATGCTACGCCACTGTTCAGCCGTACCCAGCCATATCAGCCGTACCCAGCCATCCCATCCATATTCAGCCATACCCAGCTGCACTCAGCCATACCCAGCCATACTCAGCCATACTTGTTCATGCTCAGTCATCCCATCCATACTCAGCCATCTCCATCCACAGCTCATCCATCCCCATTCATGCTCATCCATGCCACATCCGTTCTCATCCATGCCACATCCATGCCACTAGAGTGCCTCACAAAAGTGTAATATAGGTAGTCAAATTAGATTTGAAACTTATGCCCCTAGAACACCTGATGATGCTCCCTGCATGTTGGGCCTCTCTATGTGGCCAGGCTGTGTAAAAGTCTCACACATGTGGTATTGCCATACTCAGGAGGAGTAGGAGATTCTATTTTGGGGTGTAATTTTTGGTATGTACATGCTATGTTTTGTATAAATGGACAAATTTGTGTAAAAAAAAAAAAATGCGTTTTCATTTTCTTTTTACACATCTTCCAAAAACTTGTAGAAAAAAATGACATGTTCAAAAGACTCATTATGCTTCATAGATTATACATTGGATTGTTTTCTTTCCAAAATGGGTCATTTTTGGGGCGTTTCCATTGTCCTGGTGCTCCAAGGCCTTCAAAAGTGTAAGAAATTACATGTGTAATTTATGCTCCAAGAACACCTGATGCTGCTCCCTGCATTTTGGACCTCTGTATGTGGCCATGCTGTGTAAAAGTCTCAGACATGTGGTATTGCCATACTCAGGAGGAGTAGTAGAATGTGTTTTAGGGTGTAATTTGTGCTACGCATATGCTGTGCGTGAGAAATAACCTGCTAATATAAAATTTGCAAAGAATTGAAGGAAAAAAATACAACTTCAAAATACTCACCATGCCTATTACTAAATACCTTGGAATGTCTACTTTCCAAAAAGGGATAATTTGGGGGGTATTTGTACTTTTCTGGCATGTTAGGGTCTCAAGAAATGAGATAGGCCGTCAGTACTTCAGGTGTGATCAATTTTCAGAGATTGGCACCATAGTTTGTGGACTCTATAACTTTCACAAAGACCAAATAATATACACCAATTTGGGTTATTTTTTCCAAAGCTATGTAGCAGTATTTATGAAGAAAAATGACTAATTTGAAAAATTTTATATCCGAAACAAAGAAAAATGCATTTTTTTACAGAATTTTTTAGGTCTTTTTTCTTTTATAGCGCAAAAAATAAAAAACACAGCGGTGATTACATACCATCAAAAGAAAGCTCTATTTGTGTGAAAAAAAACCACAAAAATTTCATATAGGTACAGGGTTGCATGACTGAGTAATTGTCATTCAAAATGTGAGAGCACCAAAAGCTGAAACTTGGTCTGGTTAGGAAGGGGGTTTAAGTGCCCAGTGGTCAAGTGGTTAAAGACGGCCCTGTTATCACCATCGAGTAATCTCCTATGTTTGAATGCTTTTCATAAAATGTACTTTTATAACATGTAGTTTCTAACCAATATTATGTGACTCTGGTAGGGCTGTTAGACTGTAAGTTCCAATGACTGAGTTGAAAACACATATGCATTCCATAACCCACTGGAGAGCATGAGGATGTACACACTCTGGAAAAATAACAAATAATATAGTATTGTTCTAACTACCAAGCAATTTAACCTTTAAACAGAGCATCTCCCAGGATTTGTTATTTCACGCTTCTGCTTGTTTGCCATCAATTGTTGACACATGACCTTCTCTGAAATGGCTGTTATTGTTATTTTTAGTAACACGTAGACTTATTTTATTAGCACTAGTAAATTATATGTGGTTCATCCATTTACCTTGCAACCCACCTTTTGGGTCTATCTTGGTTATTTCTCTGACAGTGCACTAACAAGAAGAAAACTGGGGGGCCCATATAGGACCTTATATACTAATAGCTATAGAAGCATAAACTCATATCATAGGGCCCTGTAGCAAAATATTGATGTTTCCCATTTTTGTTTATTGTCACCCTTAAACATTCCTGTCTACCTCCTCCCTTCCCGTTCAGTACACATGTAAAGTGAGTTAAGCTGGCATCTGACCTGAGAGGCTTGTCGGTTGGCTAGTTGTCTCATAAACATGCCCATTTTAGTCACCCAAACATGTATTTTTATACCTACAGAGTAGAGATGAGAGTCATTTTTTTCCCCCTGAGATCACCTGCTATCCCTACTAAAGAATATTTACTGTCTACATATAAGGGGACAATTCGCTGTTGATGACAGAAGTGAAGACCCTCTATTTGAGCTTTCTAGCCAATGTGCTATATAAGGGAATAAGTTAAGTTGGCCTTTACACTGTAGCAGCCCATACTTTAAGTTTAAATAGGTAACAAGCAACAATTACAAGTATTAAACAGAAAAAGTATCCTTCTTCTTACATTTTTAGGTGTACATGTGAATTCTTTTATAGGCTTCTTTTATTTTATTTTTTCAGGTGATCCAACCAGTAACACTATTCCTGTCTTAGGGTGTCGAAGCTCACATCTTCACTTTAAGTCCTCCTCTGCCACATCTGGCATGCAATTTTTTTGGGGGGGAGTGGGTACCTGTCAAAACTAGGTGATCCAAGCCAAAGTTCTGCTCCTCCCCTGCCTCCCTGAAGTCTCTTTGGACACGTCACAGGTCCCAGAAGACTGTGGGACCATTCACAAAGTTCAGCACAGCTCATGCATGCACAGTGGGCAGCTGGCTGTGAAGTGGAAAGCAGCATAGCCAGCTGCCCAAATTTAGGATGTGGCGCCAAGAACCCGAAGGCTAGTGAACTCTCTTTAATGGCCTACCCTTAAGCAGGCTATCCCCCCTTCAGTCTATTATGAATGCTGCTGCTAGACTAATACACCTCACTAATCGATCCGTGACTGCTGCTCCTCTCTGCCAATCCCTTCACTGGCTTCCCCTACCCCACCGTGTAAAATTCAAAATGCTAACCATAACATACAAGGCCATTCACAACATCGCCCCATCTTCATCACCAACCTCATCTGCAGATATCGCCCAAATCGCCCCCTCCGCTCCTCCCAGGACCTCCTGCTCTCTAGCTCCCTTGTTACCTCCTCCCATGCTCGCCTTCAGGACTTCCCCAGAGCCTCTCCCATCCTCTGGAATTCCCTGCCCCAGTATGTCCGATCAGCCCCTACCCTGTCCACCTTTAGGAGATCCCTGAAAACTCATTTATTCAGGGAAGCCTATCCCACACCCACATAACTGTCCCTGAGCCACCCCCATCAAATCATTCTTTGCAGCTATTACCTTTTGTACCACCACCCCCTCCCTTTAGAATGTAAGCTCTACGAGCAGGGCCCTCCTGTACCTTTTGTATTGAACTGTACTGTAATTGTGTTGTCCCCCTTATACATTGTAAAGCGCTGCGTAAACTGTTGGCGCTATATAAATCTTGTATAATAATAACTAGCCTGGGTGAGGACAGTGCTGGATCCCTTTACAGGTAAGTTTCCTTTTATTAAGGCCATGTTCACACCATGGTGCAGAGAGGTGAGTTTTTCTGCACATGTTCTGCAAGGACACAAAGACAACAAACAGTTGTTATCTATGTGCCCTGTTCACACAACAACACTGGTATCAGGTGTGGATTTTTTCTGCACTGGAATTTGAAACATGTTTAAAATTCACTGAAAAACTCCTGTCTCTGCAAGTGAAATTTCTGTACATATGGTGTGAACAAGACCTAAAATACGAGGCCAAGTTTAATAAAAGACCACATAGATGAGTTCTTGCTGGAAAAAAATATTTTAAGCAACAGACAGCATGGATTCATGAAAGACAGAAGTTGTCAAACAAATCTGATTTCTTTTTATGAAGAAGTAAGTAAAACCTTGGACAGAGGGGGTGGCTGTGGACGTGGTATACTTGGATTTTGCAAAAGTGTTTGACACAGTTCCCCACACATGGCTAATGTGTAAGGTAATGTCTACAGGCTTGGAAATATCAGTTTGTAAATGGATAGAAAACTGGCTAAAAGACTGAATTCAGAGAGTAGTGGTTGATGACTCTTACTCTGAATGGTCTAAAGCAGGGATATTCAATAGCGGACCTCCAGCTGTTGCAGAACTACAAGTTCCATGAGGCATAGCAAGACTCTGACAGCCACAAGCATGACACCCAGAAGCAGAGGCATGATGGGACTTGTAGTTTTGCAACAGCTGGAGGTCCGCTAATTGCATATCACTGGTCTAAAGTTATCAGTGGTGTACCCCAAGGTTCAGTGTTGGGACCCTTACTTTTTAATACCTTTATAAATGATACAGGGTCTGGGATTAAAAGTACTATTTCAGTATTTGCAGATGACACCAAGCTATGCAGTGGAATAATGTCCTTACAGGATGTCTCCAACTTACAAACCGACCGCAATGCACTGTCTAATTGGGCGACTGTGTGGCACATGAGGTTTAATGTTGACAAATGTAAAGTTATGCACTTGGGGGCTAAGAATATGCATGCATCATACATACTAGGGGGAGTACAACTGGGGGGATCCGTAGTGGAGAAGGATCTGGGGGTTTTGGTAGATCATAAGCTCAATAATAACATGCAAAACTAAGCTGTGATTTCCTAAGTGAGCAAAGTCCTTTCTTGTATTAACAGGCATGGACTCCAGAGAGAGCAATATCATTTTGCCACAGTACAAATCATTAGTAAGACTTCATCTGGAATATGCAGTTCAGTTTTTGGCACCAGTTCTCAAAAAGGATATCGGAACTGGAGAAAGTGCAGAGAAGGGCAACCAAACTGATAAGAGGCATGGAGGAGCTCAGCTATGAGGAAAGATTCGAGGAACTGAATTTATTCTGTCTTGAGAAGAGGAGATTAAGGGGGGATTCGATCAACATGTACAAATATATAAGGGGTCCATATAGTGAATTTGGTGTTGAGTTATTCACTTTATGGTCAACACAGAGGACAAGGGGGCACTCTTTACGTCTAGAGGAAAAGAGATTTCATCTCCAAATACGGAAAGGTTTCTTCACAGTGAGAGCTGTGAAAATGTGGAATAGACTCCCTCCAGAGGTCATTCTGGCCAGCTCAGTAGATTTGCTTTAACCACCTCAAAACAGGGCACTTACACCCCCTTCCTGCCCGGGTCATTTTTCATCTTTCAGCACTGTCACACTTTGAATGACAATTGCGCGGTCATGCTACACTGTACCCATGTGAAATTGTTATCATTTTCTTCACACAAATAGCAGTTTCTTTTGGTGGTATTTAATTACTCCTGGGTTTTTTATTTTTTCCTAAAAAAAAAAAAAAAGACCAAATATTTTGAAAAAAATACGTTTTTCTTAGTTTCTGTCAGAGAATTTTGTAAATAAGTAATTTTTCTCCTTCACTGATGGGCGCTGATGAGACAGCACTGATAGGCTGCACTGATATGTGGCACTGATGAGCACTGATAGGCGGCACTGATGGGTGGCACTGGTGGGCACTGGGCACAGGTAGGCAGCACTGGTAGGCACAGGTAGGCGGCACTGGTGGGCACAGATAGGCAGCACTGGTGGGCACAGATAGGCAGCACGGATAGGCGGCACTGATGGGCATTGATGGGTGGCATTGATGGGCAGCAGTGATAAACATTGATGGGCAGCAGTAATCAGCATTGATGGGCAGCACTGATAGCCAGCACTGACTGGCATCATTAATGGCCACTGATTGCTGGCACTTGTGGGCACTGATTGCTGGCACTTGTGGGCACAGATTGGTGGCAATTATGGGCACTGGTTGGCACTGATTGCTGGCAGTGGTGGGCAATCATTGCTGGGCACTTAATTGTAATCAGGGCACTGATGATAAGTGCCCTGATGACATATCTAGCTGTCCCCTGTGAGGAGATGCCACTGATCGGCTCTCCTCTCCTCACACTCTGTCAGTGTGGGGCAAGGAGCGCCGATTACCGGCATCTCCGTGTTTACATGTGACCAGCTGTGATTGGACACAGCTGATCACATGGTTAAAGAGCCACGGCTCTTTACACAGATCGGGGCCACACCGTGTTGCTTGCCGTCATATGACGTCCACCCAGAACGAGAGCCGCACTGTCCAGCCTTCATTTGACGGTGGGCGGGCGGCAAGTGGTTAAGAAAGGTCTGGATTCTTTCCTAAGTGCACACAATATAACTGGGTACTAACATTTATAGGTAAAGTTGATCCAGGGAAAATCCAATTTCCTCTTGGGGGTCAGGAAGGAATTTTTTCCCCTGCTGTAGCAAATTGGATCATGCTTTGCTGGGGTTTTTCACCTCTCTCTGGATCAACTGTGGGTATAGGATTGTGTATATGGGATTATTTGAAAATATTTTTTATTTATTTTTATGGTTGAACTAGATGGACTTGTGTCTTTTTTTCAACCTGACTAACTATGTAACTATGTACCTATGTAAAAGTCGAAGTCTTTAATTTTTTTGCTAGTGAAACACTTTAAACAATTACCACCAGTGGCGTACCAATGGGGGGGGGGGGGGCAGTCCGCCCGGGGTGCCGCACATTGAGGGGGGTGCAATAAAATCGTTTTTTGTTTTTTTGTCATTAGTAGTCCCAATGGAGCGGGCTGGCAGCTCCGGTCCTTCTCTCGGTGCAACCAAGCGATGTGCAGGGAGGGAGGCAGATAGCCGGGAGAGGACTCGAGCCTGCTATAAAGTGGTGTGGGGAGAAGCTCAGTGGCAACCGGCATCTCCTTTAACACCTCCGGCCAGCAGTTCACATTTTACAGTGGAGGGGGAGGGGCGTCTGACCGGGACAGGCACTGGCTTGTGTACAGTAAATTGCTCGTCCACTATAGCAGGCATCAAAGAGCTGCCAATCAGTAGTGCAGCAGTTCAGTTTTGTGTGTGTGTGGGGGGGGGTTGCAGAGATGTGCAGTGGAGTACATTTCCTGTGCAGACGGGTGCTGAGACTTATGAAGACTTACTGAAGGATACAGAAGATTCTGGGAGTGCAGAGATGTACGAGGGGGTACACAAGTGTGCTGGGGGTGCAGAAGTCTTCTGGGGGTAACAAAGCCATTCTGGGGAGTACAGAGGCATCTGGGGGTGCAGTGCACTTGTAGTGCAGAGTAGATTTGCCTTTAGTAAATAAACCCCATAGGGGTTGATTCGCTAAAGGCAAATAGACTGTGCACTTTACAAAATGCAGTTGCTCCAGAGCTTAGTAAATGAGGTGAAGCTTCACTTGCAAAGAACAACAAATCACATGCAAGAAAAAAAAAACATTTTTGCTTGCACAGGATTGGATGATAGAAGTCAGCAGAGCTCCTGCTCATTTATTAAGCTCTGGAGCAACTGTTTTTACAGTGTGCACAACTGCACTTTGCAAAATGCACAGTCTTTTTGCCTTTAGTAAATCAACCCCATAATGCCAATGCTTTAGGTGCTCACAAAAGTGTATAACCTCCTGTAGTGTTATTCATTGGTAAATATTGGGTTAAAGGTCAGGTTAGGGTTACTGTTAGGTTCAGGTGGTAAGAAGATTAAACATTAAAGATCTGTGTTAGGTTTAAAATTAACCATACAACCGAAAAATAAAGTGGGGTGCAGGGGCGGACTGACCATTCGGTCATTAGGACGCCGACCGAGGGCCCGTGGCCAGTAGGGGGCCCGTGAGTCTCTTATCGGATGCTGTGGGTAAATAGAAGAGAGAGAATCGCTCTCTCTTCTCTCATTGGCTCCAGAGAAGCTGAATTTGTGGCGCCAAATCTGAGTCCTGAGCAGGAGAGGAGCTAGCTGGAGGAAGGATGGGAAATGTCAGCGCTGACAATTAGAGCACATTGGACACTGAACTGAATGAGGGAGGGAGGGGGAGAATGTCGACCCAGGAGCCCAGACATTGTCACTGCTCATATAAGACACTCCTCGGGTCAATGGACAAGTGAGCAGCAGGTAACAAGCATGCAGAGGAATGTCCAGAAAGGAGAAACTCGATCTCTTCCATGCTTGTGTGTGTCAGGCAGCACCCGAGCCTCCCTCTCCCCTCCCCTCCTGGGGGAGAACAGGGCAAGCAGGACAACACAGTAGCAATCATTGCTACCCATAAAGTAGTCACAGGAGCTCCCCCAAGGTAAGATAACAGGACGGATGGCAGACTGCATTCTTCTGTGAGTCACGATTGTTCTGCCTTCCACACTGTATAATTCTGTGCTTTAAACTTGTCCTGTACCTCAGCAGGACAGGTCTGGTGAAAGTAAAATTCTTCAATATGTTAAGAATATACTGGGACTTTTCAGGTACTACGTACATAGATGTATTTTCACAAAATAATTCTTTTTGATATATGTGTATGTAAAATATCTCTGTAGCACCTGAAAGTCCCAGTATATTTCTAACATATTCATGAATTTGAGCAATAACAGCAAAGGACTTGGTGCCACAATACAGCCCATCTCCAGGAAACTAAGATAAAGTCCATTCTTGCAGTGTGTGGGGGAGGGGGAAGTAAGGGGGGGCCTCTTTCGCCTACCTGTTTTCATGCACCAGCCAGCTGCATTGCTCTCTTCCTCCACTAAAACCCCCACCTCATCACATACCATAAAGTAACATTAACCCTGTATGGTATGATGAGCGGGGCTGGAGTGTCATCTGCACATGCGCCGCCGCTGCGCGAGCAATCCCGTACACGTTCGGTCATTTTCGAACATGCAGGCACAGCGACATAATGGCACCAGGCGCACTTTTTTTAAATGTAAGGCAGCAGTGGCACTTTGTGAGGTCTCAGCAGTGACGTCACCTCTCATCACAGCTTGGTAAGATCCCTCCGCAGCCTCTGACCCCTGTACCATGACCGCAGCCTCTGACCCCTGTACCATGTCCGCAGCCTCTGACCCCTGTACCATGACCGCAGCCTCTGACCCCTGTACCATGTCCGCAGCCTCTGACCCCTGTACCATGTCCGCAGCCTCTGACCCCTGTACCATGTCCGCAGCCTCTGACCCCTGTACCATGTCCGCAGCCTCTGACCCCTGTACCATGTCCGCAGCCTCTGACCCCTGTACCATGTCCGCAGCCTCTGACCCCTGTACCATGACCGCAGCCTCTGACCCCTGTACCATGACCGCAGCCTCTGACCCCTGTACCATGTCCGCAGCCTCTGACCCCTGTACCATGTCCGCAGCCTCTGACCCCTGTACCATGACCGCAGCCTCTGACCCCTGTACCATGACCGCAGCCTCTGACCCCTGTACCGTGTCCGCAGCCTCTGACCCCTGTACCGTGTCCGCAGCCTCTGACCCCTGTACCGTGTCCGCAGCCTCTGACCCCTGTACCGTGTCCGCAGCCTCTGACCCCTGTACCATGACCGCAGCCTCTGACCCCTGTACCATGTCCGCAGCCTCTGACCCCTGTACCATGACCGCAGCCTCTGACCCCTGTACCATGTCCGCAGCCTCTGACCCCTGTACCATGACCGCAGCCTCTGACCCCTGTACCATGTCCACAACCTCTGACCCCTGTACCATGACCGCAGCCTCTGACCCCTGTACCATGTCCGCAGCCTCTGACCCCTGTACCATGTCCGCAGCCTCTGACCCCTGTACCATGTCCGCAGCCTCTGACCCCTGTACCATGACCGCAGCCTCTGACCCCTGTACCATGACCGCAGCCTCTGACCCCTGTACCATGTCCGCAGCCTCTGACCCCTGTACCATGTCCGCAGCCTCTGACCCCTGTACCATGTCCGCAGCCTCTGACCCCTGTACCATGACCGCAGCCTCTGACCCCTGTACCATGACCGCAGCCTCTGACCCCTGTACCATGACCGCAGCCTCTGACCCCTGTACCATGTCCGCAGCCTCTGACCCCTGTACCATGTCCGCAGCCTCTGACCCCTGTACCATGACCGCAGCCTCTGACCCCTGTACCATGACCGCAGCCTCTGACCCCTGTACCATGACCGCAGCCTCTGACCCCTGTACCATGACCGCAGCCTCTGACCCCTGTACCATGACCGCAGCCTCTGACCCCTGTACCATGACCGCAGCCTCTGACCCCTGTACCATGACCGCAGCCTCTGACCCCTGTACCATGACCGCAGCCTCTGACCCCTGTACCATGACCGCAGCCTCTGACCCCTGTACCATGTCCGCAGCCTCTGACCCCTGTACCGTGTCCGCAGCCTCTGACCCCTGTACCGTGTCCGCAGCCTCTGACCCCTGTACCGTGTCCGCAGCCTCTGACCCCTGTACCGTGTCCGCAGCCTCTGACCCCTGTACCATGACCGCAGCCTCTGACCCCTGTACCATGTCCGCAGCCTCTGACCCCTGTACCATGACCGCAGCCTCTGACCCCTGTACCATGTCCGCAGCCTCTGACCCCTGTACCGTGTCCTCAGCCTCTGACCCCTGTACCGTGTCCGCAGCCTCTGACCCCTGTACCATGACCGCAGCCTCTGACCCCTGTACCATGTCCGCAGCCTCTGACCCCTGTACCATGACCGCAGCCTCTGACCCCTGTACCATGTCCGCAGCCTCTGACCCCTGTACCATGACCGCAGCCTCTGACCCCTGTACCATGTCCACAACCTCTGACCCCTGTACCATGACCGCAGCCTCTGACCCCTGTACCATGTCCGCAGCCTCTGACCCCTGTACCATGTCCGCAGCCTCTGACCCCTGTACCATGTCCGCAGCCTCTGACCCCTGTACCATGACCGCAGCCTCTGACCCCTGTACCATGACCGCAGCCTCTGACCCCTGTACCATGACCGCAGCCTCTGACCGCTGTACCATGTCCGCAGCCTCTGACCCCTGTACCATGTCCGCAGCCTCTGACCCCTGTACCATGACCGCAGCCTCTGACCCCTGTACCATGACCGCAGCCTCTGACCCCTGTACCATGACCGCAGCCTCTGACCCCTGTACCATGACCGCAGCCTCTGACCCCTGTACCATGACCGCAGCCTCTGACCCCTGTACCATGTCCGCAGCCTCTGACCCCTGTACCATGACCGCAGCCTCTGACCCCTGTACCATGACCGCAGCCTCTGACCCCTGTACCATGACCGCAGCCTCTGACCCCTGTACCATGACCGCAGCCTCTGACCCCTGTACCATGACCGCAGCCTCTGACCCCTGTACCATGTCCGCAGCCTCTGACCCCTGTACCGTGTCCGCAGCCTCTGACCCCTGTACCGTGTCCGCAGCCTCTGACCCCTGTACCGTGTCCGCAGCCTCTGACCCCTGTACCGTGTCCGCAGCCTCTGACCCCTGTACCGTGTCCGCAGCCTCTGACCCCTGTACCGTGTCCGCAGCCTCTGACCCCTGTACCGTGTCCGCAGCCTCTGACCCCTGTACCGTGTCCGCAGCCTCTGACCCCTGTACCATGACCGCAGCCTCTGACCCCTGTACCATGTCCGCAGCCTCTGACCCCTGTACCATGACCGCAGCCTCTGACCCCTGTACCATGTCCGCAGCCTCTGACCCCTGTACCATGACCGCAGCCTCTGACCCCTGTACCATGTCCACAACCTCTGACCCCTGTACCATGACCGCAGCCTCTGCAGTGTGTGTGAATATGTGTGTGTGTGTATACATGCGTATGACTTTCTTTACTTCGCTGCTATGGGCTCTAGCCCCAGGATCTCGGTCTTCCCTACTAACAGAATGGCAATTTGACTTGTTTACGTCGGCAGACCACCTTTCTGCCTCTGTTGGAAACGATCATCGGGGCCCGGCGGACATCGGGTCAGCCAGACCGGCTGATTAGCTCTCGGTGTGTCCAATCACAGCGGCAGCAGGTCAAACAGCACGCAGACCCACAAGTGCAGAATCAAGTACCTGTACGTGATTCTGCTCACAGGAGACGCAGCCCCGCAGTAAATATACGTGGTTAATGTGAGTTTATTTTTTTTAACTCTTTAAACATTTATTTTGAACATACAGTAGAGAAATTCTATGACCAATGCATGTAATGTAGCAGTGCAATATATACGTGGGGCTTTGTGAGGGTGAGGCTTGTGTGTGGGTGGGGACAAAGGGGGCCCCATGATCCCCTATTGCCCGGGGGCCCCATGAGTTGTCAGTCCGCCCCTGGTGGGGTGCATTATTACATTACAGCAATAGCTGGCTAAAAGCCTGAATTACAGAGCAGGTAGATTATACTACATGTATGCAAATGGAGGTTTCATTTTCAATACTGGAGAGGGCCTTGGATAGAGAGGGTTGAGTGCTACAGGTAGCCTAACATTTAGGCCCCCCTCACACTTTGCATTGCGGTACCACAAAGTAAAATGGGCATGTTACCACATTGCCTGGTAATGCATGGAACTCTCTACATTGTGATGCCATTCCTTTAGAATGGTGCCTCAACACAGTACAGTAAGTACCAACATAGCTGTGCTGCAAAGCATTGCAATAATAATAAACTTTATTTTATATAGCACCTTTAAAAGGTAGCTTCTCAAAGTGATTTACAAGGGAAAGCGCTACCATACATACCATACCATTGGATACATACCATTGGAAAATTAGGTATATCTTCAATTGGAACTCAAATCGGACAGTCTTGAATAGTTGAAATAGGTCATATTTTTGTGAATAGACAATAACAGTAACTGTAGTCTTTTTAGCTGTCATTTCTTTAAACAGCGGATATTCTCCTCCATGACAGCCTTTGTAAATGTGAATAGAGAGCAATATGCCACTAAGAATTATGCCCAACATCCAATGTTAAATGCCAATGATGCCCATGTACACATCAATTTTAATTGTTTGGAGCTGTACACGAGGAGGTAAGTCCCAGGCTTCACCATGGACCTTCTCTCTTGACCAGCTGTCAGCCAACTAGCCATAAGCAAGCTGCACATGCCCATAATTACAGGCTGGGCTGATGACCTCAATGCCATCACACTGCTCTCAAGTAGGAACAACTACTGCAAATTTAAAAAAAATGAAATTGATAAGCATCACTGTTCTTCTAAACTTGTACCAAAAAGGGAACACAAGACAGTAAATCCAGATTGGTGTTACTTTGTCCAGGGCAATATTTAATTTGGTAGTCAAACTTGGCTAATCATGCTGCCCATATATGCTCCAAACCTAGCTGTCTGTAATATGCCAAAGCATTGCTGTTGGTGAAAATTTCAACCTTCGTTCCTGCCAATTGTTCAGCAAAAAGTTCTGTAATAGGCCAGAACATTCTAGTTTAAAAGAACTTTAGTTAACGGCATGTGTTTTCTGTTTCTTGGAGACTTTGGTTGGCATAAGCTATTAACTTTTTTTTTTTTTATGTGTGTGTGAAATGATTGCTCCCATAACTTGGTTAGTGGCAGTGCTAAATAATTAAAATTGAAAAGTGAAATCAGAGCAAGCTAAAACTGGTACTATTGTCAATCTTTCTTTCAAATTCAGTTCAATTCAAATGCTTTCTGATGGTTTGGTCCTAAGTAATATAAGTGATATAAAAACTGGTAAAAAACTAAAACTGTCACTGATGTTTGAGCCATCCCTTCTGGCACACTTGGTTATACAAGTTGAAGGCTGCACACACCTGTATGACTTAAGTGTTAGTTTATTACCACACTATATTAGCAACCAGGAAATAGGCCACGGACAACTTTACCTTGGACTAACAAATTAGGATAAACACAAGACATAGACCAATAAACAGGTCAGATCAGGTAATATGTTAGGATGCTTTAGACTAACTGACAGAGTTACTAGCCTCAACTATGTCAGTTGATCACAATTACCGTAATAAGGCTAAACTGCATTAAACTGGTATACACAGCATTGAATAGAACAACATCAACCATAATAATATGTAATAACTATTCAAAAATTGCCCCTGAGTGCACTCTGTGCATACACCCCTAAGAGTGAGAAAGTGTACATATTCATGAGAAGGGATGGCTGTAAAGTACCTAGCACCTGATTAACAATTTTAAGCTGGCTAACAATAGGGCCCATCAGTACAGTGGTGCACATGTTACTGTCTCTTTAAACTGTATTCGGTGTTTGGGCTGCTAGGTAATGGCAGTCTCCACTGGCTACTGCAGACAGTATGGAGATAAGCACAGTTGGTTCTGCTCACCACTCTTGGCACTCAACGGATCAAGTCCAGAATGTTCGGCTGTCTGTTGTCCCAGGTGACTCAGTCCTCATGATCAGGTTCCAACAAGGCTCTGGTCTTGCTGTTGTAGGCACTCACATGGCAACAGATTGCCCTAGCTCTGGTCCCAACACAGCGAAAGACCTTCCTGTGACTCAGTCCCCAGGCCCTCTCAGGTTCAGTCCCTCTGAATGCAGACACAGACAGATAGGAGCAGCAGGTCTGTACCCCACAGTCTGCATCACTAGGGGCTCTCAGTAGCTGTCTCCCTGGTGCATCACTGGAAAGACCAAACAGCAGGTCCGCACCACCCTGTGTCCCTTTGGCAAAGACCCCCACTCATGCAGAACTGCCCAGGAAAAGTCCTGTGCGCTCTTCCCCTGTTTGCCAAGAACTCTGGGTATTGAAATTCACAGCCCAATCCATTTGCATTGTACAGCACTTTGCAAGGACTACATGTCCCATGATCCTCCTCCCTGCATCCTCATCAGCTTCTCTTTACAGGATTTCTACTGCTGCCAGGAAGGGAGGGGGTAGTGAGGGATGACACACAGTTGCTCCAAAAGCACAGCAGGGAAGAGAAGGGAGAAAAGCCGGCTAAGGTACACATAGCCCAGCGCTCCCCTTAGTTTGCTAAACAGTGGTGGTGGGGGCGACAGTGGGCACAGGAGCGCTCAGCCCACTCCTTCAGCTGGCTTCACTAGAATTCTAGTGGGAGATCCTGTGACCAAGTTACTCTACTGACTCTTTAAACAAATTATATTTCTGACATTTCTTGGGTTTTACCTTCAAGCCATAACAAAGCAATCTTTCAAACGATTTCTCCAAATGACTAAAATGATTCTTGAAGAATAGAGAGCAAATAATCCTGTTTTCTGGATAAATGAACAGATTTTGGAAATTTAAGTCTGCTAGACAGTGTTTTATTGTAATTTTGAAGGTAGCAGGTGCATTTATCAGGTCAAATGACATTCTTTTGAACTAAAACTGTCCCATAGGTGTTAAGAAAGCTGTTTTCTTCTTGTCCATTTCTGTTCCTGGAATTTGACAGTATCCACTTGCTAAGTCCAAACAAATAAGTCCTAAGTCCTGACACAAATAAAGATTCTTTAATCCTTGGTAAAAGATATACGTTCCTTAAAGCATATCTAAACCCGAAAACAAAAATGTTATATATTGCAGCTTACCAGACCTTAGTTTTCCCTTTTAATTTTTTTTCCCTTTATTTTCACCTGGTGGTCCAATCAGTGACACACTCCCTGTCTTGGGGTGGCTCCACTCTATAGAGGGGCAGTGCCCCCCCTGGACAGCAGCATTGTCAAAGTAGAGGGCATAGTGTTGGATGTACCACCAAATTCAGATAGAATTGACTAACAAAAAAAGCTGAAATTTAGGTATGAATTTTATTGCATAGTTACATTGCTCAAGCTTGGATCCATGTAAGTATGCATATCTCAAATCTAAACCATCCTTGTGGAAGATGGAAATCATTGTAGTAGTCGCTGCCAATACAGTCTCCCGTTTCCAGTCCCGAGCAGCTGCCCTTTTGCATACTAAACACAGGGGACGACTCGACATTCACAGAATGCCTTGTGAACACAAGATATTTTTGATTGAATGAGTTGGAGATATTGACATCATTGCCCCATCTTTCCACCTCATCCAATCAGAGAACTTCTATTAAACTGAGCTCTATTCACAGGGCACTTTCCAACTAGCTCTTTCTTAGGCTGTTATCTTCTTACCGTGGACTCCGATGTGACCACTGCACTAGCTGCTCAGCCCGCAGGATCGGAGAAGCAGAACGCCCGGAGTTCACGTGACCGGCCTGAAGATCTCTAAAAAAATAAAAGGGTATTTAGAAGGATCATTTTCAATAAACACTTATACAATGCATTATCGCTGGATAAAGGAAAGGGGCAGGCAGTGAAATTTGTTAAAGTTAAATGTACTACGAATATCGGCAGGGGGGGAGGGGGGAGGAGGAGACAGCTCACACAGACACACGGAGTTGACAGGCAGGGAGGGGAGGGACAGGACAGAGGAGGACAGAAGAGAGCTGCAGATGACTGAGGGACGTAAACTGACCACGCTGTCAGGGCTGGGCAGCCACGATAAACCATGGTCAGTTTACAGGGGGGAGGGTAGAAATAGGCAGGATCAGCCAGGTTTTCTTTACAGTTTAGAGAAAAGGCAGGTTAGACAGCACAAGCACTGTGCTGTTTAACCTGCCAAAAGAGAACAGGATCCATTTTTAATTTTTTTAGGGTTACAAACACTTTAAGCTTAACTAATACAATGTATATAGCAACTAAAGAACAATATGAATATGTATAAAACAATAACAAAAAGGCTCCATACACACTGGCTTAAAAATTGCTGCTTCTACGGGAGTTTTGTGTGCTACCTGTAGAAGCAGCTCAATGTTATCCTATGTGTCCATGCACATTGGGACAATTTCAGGCATATTTTGAGCTCAGCTTTTAGAGGCAGAAAAAAAAGCCGCTTCTAATTTGCATTTCTGATTTAAGCTTTCTGGCAGAAATAACACAAAACTCTCCTAAACGTATCTAAACTTTGTACAAAATAGCTCTATATGAGCCTTTTTTTTCTGTCAAGGGAACTGGTGTTTTTTTAACTACGACCAAGCCTCTTTTTGACACTTGTTGTTAACAAGTTAAAATCTTTTTTTTTTTTTGCAAGAAAATTACTTAGAACCCCCAAAAATTATATATTTTTTTTCAGACATCCTAGAGAAAAAAATTGCGGTCGTTGCAATCCTTTGTCAAACCGTATTTGCGCAGCGTTCTTTCAAGCGCAATTTTTTGGGATAAAATTTACTCTTTTGACTTAAAAAATAACACAACAGTAAAGTTAGCCCATTTTTTTTTTATATGTTTTTATGTGAAATATAATGTTATGCCGAGTAAATTGATACCCAGCATGTCATGCTTCAAAATTGCGCCCGCTCATGTAAACATCCCTTGTAATAGAAAAAAAGCATGATAGGACCTATTAAATGAGAGATCTGGGGTCAAAAAGACCTCAGATCTAATATTTATACTAAAATGCAATAAAAAAAAAAACTTCCCCTTTAAGACCATTGGGCGGAAGTGACATTTGACGTCGCTTCCACCATTCAATGTTATGGTGCCGAGAGGGGCCATCAATCTCTCACTCAGCTCTATGTATTAGAGGAGAAATACGCAATAGTCTCTGCCACTACCGACGGCTCCGGTAAGCGGCGGAGATGACTGTAGTGCGGCGAAATGGGGGGGCCCTCTCTCGGCCCCCGATAAATGTGATCTCGCGGCGAATCCGCCACTGAGACCACTTTTATCTCAAAGCCAGCCGCTCGCCATTGTTGAAAATACCAAGGTTATGGCAGCTATCTGCTGCCATAACAACGACCTAAAATGACGGAGATTTGTGCAAAGTATTTAAAGAGGTTGTATACCTCCCTGTATACCTTGTACCCATAGGTAAGCCTAGAATAAGGCTTAATTATAGGTACTGTAAATATCTCCTAAACATGTGCTCTGAAGGAACGTCCGCCTGTGCCGTTTCTTCAGGAGCATGTGCCGTGACTGACAGCTCTCGCGCGCATGTGTGGGAGTGACGTCACGCGACTCCGGCCAGTCACACAGCCGGAGTCCGAGGCCCCGGAAGGAAGACGGGCGAAGATGAATGCGGCCTGCAGCGGGGATGACGCGGGCTTCGTTTGCAGGTAAGTGTCACATAAAGTGATTGTAAAGGCTTGTTTAAAAAAACAAAAAAAACAAACATGTTATACATACATACCTGCTCTATGCAGTGGTTTTGCACAGAGCAGCCTGCATCCTCCTCTTCTCGGGTCCCTCTTTGCTGCTTCTAGCCCCTCCCTCCTTTGAGTGCCCCTCAGCCAGCAGCTTGCTACAGGGGGCACCCAAGCCGAGTCAGAGCTCCATGTATCCATATAGGCACGGAGCCCTGATCTGCCCCCCCCTCTCTCCCCTGATTGGCTGACTGACTTTGATGGACATTTGATGGAGGAGTGTCCTGGATGGCTGAGGGGATCATGGACATTGCTGGAGAGAGAAGGAGCTCAGGTAGGTTATAGGAGGGTTGCTGGGGCGACTGCTACACACAGAAGGTTTTTTTATCTTAATGCATTTTTTTAAAATTTTAGGAGCCCGTGGGGGGGTGGGGCTTGGGTGAGATATCATATGTATATATTCGCCAGCCCACCAAGGATCGTCAATTTCGTCCAAACGTTTTTTTATTCAAGAAAGATCACATCACAAAACGATGTAGTGCAACATTTCGGAGCCACACAGGACCCCTTTGTCAGGCATGTCTTATCACATCCTGCGTGGCTCCGAAACGTTGCACAACATCGTTTTGTGATGTGATCTTTCTTGAATAAAAAAAAAGTTTGGATGAAATTGATGCTCCTTGGTGTGCTGGCCAATATGTACATATCATACAGGTTCCAGTATCCAGCTGGCGGTCGCTACAGCATCCAGTACCTTAAGAGCTCATTCCAGGAATGTGTGCAAGGGGAATATGGACTGTGCGTGTGATATCAGGGGTCTAATCAGACCTCTGATGTTTCATCTTTGAAACAGAGAAATGAGATTGAGGACACAGCCCACAATCTCCATCTCTGCAGCCTCAGCTGCACAGAATGAATGGACAGAAATAGCTCCATACAGAGCTTCCTGTTCATTCACAAACTGAAGCATAGCAAACACAGTTTATGATGCAACAGTTATAAATGAACTGGGTCAGTGATCCCTGCGGATCACCGACTCTATTCACTAAGACAAGGGAGGATCTGGTAAATTACACATTTACCGGCCCATTCCCCACTCTCCATCCAGAAAGCATCCCCCACAGCAGCCAGGAAGGAGAGGGGAGGGGGTAACCCGGCAGCACTGTGGGGGATGAGGGGGGCCAAAGAGTACACAGGAGCTTGGGGCAGCAGGTGGTGGATAGCAGGGGGGGATGCATATAGAGGAACTGTTCCCCTTCATTTTCCTCCTGCAGCAGTTGAAAGGCTGCAGGAGGAAAATGAGGGGGATTGGTTCCTCTATATGCCACCCCTCCTATCCAGATGTACAGAGGGGTGCACAGGAAACCTGGTGCATGCAATTGTGACCCCTGCAACTCCTGTTCATACGGCCCTGCTGGTGGGATGGGATGAGTGACAGTGTTAGGGGGGTTAGTGACGATGCTGGGGGTGGGATGAGTGGGATTGCTGGGGGGGTGGGATGAGCGTCAGTGCTGATGGGATGGGATGAGATGAGTGTCAGTGGTGGAGGGGGGGATGAGTGACAGTGGGGTGGGGGGGGGGGAATGAGGGGCAGTGGTGGGGGGTGAGATCAGTGTCAGTGCCGGAGGGGGGTGGGATCAGTGTCAGTGCTGGGGGGAGGGATGAGTGGCAGTACTGGGGGAGATGAGTGGCAGTGGGAGGGAGAGGGATGAGTGGCAGTGCTGGGGGGATGAGTGTCAGTGAGGGGGGGTGGGATGAGTGTCAGTGCCAGGGGGAGATGGGATCAGTGTCAGCGCTGGGGGGGAAGGATGAGTGTCAGTGCTGGGGAGATGAGTGTCAGTGGGGGGGAGGTATGAGGGGCAGTGGTGGGGGGAGGTATGAGTGGCAGTGGTGGGGGGAGGGATGAGTGGCAGTGCTAGGGGGGATGGGATGAGTGTCAGTGGTGGAGGGGGTGAGGGATGAGTGACAGTAGTGTGGGGGGAATGAGTGTCAGTGGTGGGGGGTGGGATCAGTGTCAGTGGTGGGGGGGTGGGATGAGTGTCAGTGCTGGGGGGGATGAGCGGCAGTGGGGGGGATGAGTGTCAGTGCTGGGGGGATGAGTGGCAGTGAGGGGGGGAGGGATGAGTGTCAGTGCTGGGGGGATAAGTGGCAGTGGGGGGAGGTATGAGGGGTAGTGGTGGGGGGAGTTATGAGTGGCAGTGGTGGGGGATGGGATGAGTGGCAGTGGTGGGGGGAGGGATGAGTGGCAGTGCTAGGGGGGTTGGGAAGGAATCAGCGGTGGTGCTGGGGACTGTGTTCATTGGCAGCGCTGGGTGCTAGGATCAGAGACACTTGCTGTCAGTGTCCACTGGGTTTCCCCTGCATTTTTTTATGTCTCTCTCTGCTCCTTCCGCTCCACGTGTCTCTACTTACATAGATTGGGTCTCCTCACACAGTGGCCGCGACCTCCTGCAGCTACTCCCCCATCACTGTACTGGGTCAGCTGGCACTCTTCTAGATTCAGCTTCCCAACTGCACACCCCATCAATAACCTGCGGCTGCAAATGGAATGGGCAGACCCGGTGGAGAGACAGTGTGGGCGGTCCTCTGTGCACTGAGTGTCCCTGTTCCGACCCGAGCATAACTAGAGAAGTCAGCGGGCCCCCCCACAATGGCGGAACACCAGGGCCCAGTCGCAAGTGCGACTGCTGCGACTCTGGTAGCTCCGCCACTGGGACAGGGGCATTTTAGGAGCGGTGTATACAGCGCTCCCAAACCGCCCCCAAGATGCTGTTTGCAGGACTTTTTCTAACGTCCCGCAAGCGCACCGCCCCAGTGTTAAAGCACTCGGACTTTCACATTTGGGTGGCATGGGGGGCGGTTTTCAGGCGCTTTACATGCTCTATTTCTAGTGCAAAAAAGACATGAAAACTTCCTCCAGTGTGAAGGGGCTCTTAACCACTTTGCGCCCGCACTATAGCTGTTTACTTCCTGTTTACTTCCGTGATGCGCGCTCCCGCGGGCGCGTATCAGGGAAATTCTGTTCTGGCCATGTCCCTTGGACACAGCCAGTCACAGATCGCTCCAAATGGCCAATCACAGCGGCCGTTTACAGTGCGATCGGCGGTGCCAATTGTAGATGATCTCATATGTAAACATATGAGATCATCTCTCATTGCCGGCTCTCCCTCCTCACAAAGAGACAGCATGTGAGGAGGGAGAGCTAACCGCTGCAGCGGTGAGTGTAAAAAAAAAAAAAAAAAAACGGAAAAGAAAGTAGTCAATGTCATCTGTCCCCACTGTCATCCCTCCCCACTGTCATCCCTCCCCACTGTCATCTGTCCCCAGTGCCATCCCTCCCCACTGTCATCCCTCCCCAGTGCCATCCGTCTCCACTGCCATCCCTCCCCAGTGCCACCCGTCCCCACTGCCATCCCTCCCCAGTGCCATCCCTCCCGACTGCCATTGGCCCCAGTGCCATCCCTCCCCACTGCCATCCCTCCCCAGTGCCATCCCTCCCAACTGCCATCTGTCCCCAGTGCCATCCCTCCCCAGTGCCATCCCTCCCCACTGCCATCCGTCCCCAGTGCCATCCATTCCCAGTGCCATCTGTCATCAGTGCCACATATTAGTGCCATCTGTCATCAGTGCCACATATTAGTGCCATCTGTCATCAGTGCCACGTATCAGTGGCATCTGTCATCAGTGTCACATGTCACGTGTCATCAGTGCCATGTATTAGTGCCATCTGTCATCGGTGCCACGTATTAGTGCCATCTGTCATCAGTGCCATCTGTCATCAGTGCCACGTGTCATTAGTGCCACATATTAGTGCCATCTGTCATCAGTGTCACGTGTCATCAGTGCCACGTATTAGTGCCAAATGACATCAGTGCCACGTATTAGTGCCATCTGTCATCAGTGTCATCAGTGCCACATATTAGTGCCATCTGTCATCAGTGCTGCGTCAGTGTCATCAGTGCCACGTATCAGTGCCATCTGTCATCAGTGCCACGTCAGTGTCATCAGTGCCACATATCAGTGCCATCTGTCATCAGTGCCACGTCAGTGTCACGTGTCATTGTCCTGGTGCTCCAGGGCCTTCAAAAGTGTAATAGGTAGTCAACAAGTTAGATGTGTAATTTATACTCCTAGAACACCTGATGGCGCTCCCTGCATGTTGGGCCACTCTATGTGGTAAGGCTGTAAAAAAGTCCCACACATGTGGTATCCCCATACTCAGGAGGATTAGCAGAATGTATTTTGGGGTGTTATTTATGGTATATACATGCCATGTGAAAGAAATAACCTATTACAATGACAATTTTGTGGGAAAAAAAAATCTTAATTTTGCAAAGAATTGTGGGAAAAAATGACAACGTCAAAAAGCTCACCATGCATCTTACTAAATACCTTGGAATGTCTACTTTCAAAAAAGGGGTCATTTGGGGGGTATTTGTACTTTTCTGACTTGTTTGGGTCGCAAGAAATTAGATAGGCCACCAGTACTTCAGGTGTGATCAATTTTTTATGATTTGCACCACAGCTTGTAGACTCTCTAACTTTCACACAGACCAAATAATATCTACTAATTTGGGTTATTTTTACCAAAGATATGTAGCAGTATAAATTGTGGCCAAAAAAAAAAAAATTTAAAATTTGCAAAATTTTATCACAGAAAAATGCATTTTTTTTCAAAATGTTCGGTCTTTTTTTATTTATAGCGCAAAAAATAAAAAACCCAGAGGTGATCAAATACCACCAAAAGAAAGCTCTATTTGTATGACAAAAAGGACAAAAAATTCATTTGGGTACAGTATTACATGACTGAGTAATTGTCATTCAAAGTATGAGAGCACCAAAAGCTGAAAATTGGTCTGGGCAGGAGGGGGGTTTAAGTGCCCAGTAGGCAAGTGGTTAATGAGGCTACCTGTAATGATATAAGAATGAGAAAATTCAAGAGCGAAAAAACCTTCATAAATATACGTCTTTACCATACAATAAATGCCAAGTAAAGCTGGCCATAGATGGAGCAATTTTCTTTTCTGCAACCATGGGTTGCAAGAAAGAAAATCGCTTTATTCTCTCATCAACACAGGGCCATTGTGGAGGGGGGGGGGGGGAGATGTTGGTGAAAGTCACATTCACTGCTTTATAAATATGCTTCTTAATAATAAATAAAAAATTCTAAACAATACAGGTTTCTGCTATGACTAATACATTCAATTCTGTGGAATGTTGTAAACAGTTTATGAGGTTTATTATACAAATTATGACCATTTGAAAAGAAAACATCCACAGACAAGACAACTTGGCTAATGGCTAGCAGGCAGGATTACTGGAGCTTGTTCATTAAGCTGGAGATTAGTTTGAATACAATACCTGTTTCCAGGACATACCTCCTTTCCATCTGTGTACTGTTTTTGTAGGTAAAAAAGCTAAAAATAATCCTTTGGAAATTCCCAGTGTTTGAGATAGGTAATCATCTCCATCTCTCCAGAGCCAAGCAGGACATATATCTGTGGTCATGTAAATCATTTCTAGATAATCTGTTAGAGGGGGACTCTAACAACAAAGACTTGTTGCTAGTAACAGACTGTATTGTAAGTCATTTGTTATTTTGCCCATAGATACACTTCAATACCGGGCACTTTCACCCTGTTTCTGCCCAGGCCAATTTTCAGCCTTCAGTGCTGTCGCACTTTGAATGACAATTGCGCGGTCAATCATGCAACACTGTACCCATATGAAATTTTTATAATTTTTTTTTCACACAAATAGAGATTTCTTTTGGTGGCATTTAATCACTACATTTTTTTTTATTTCTTGCTAAAGAGATGAAAAAAGACAGAAAATTAAAAAAAAAAAAAAAACACACACATTTTTTTTTTACATTTCTGTTATAACATTTTGCAAATAAATAATCTTTGTTCATACATTTAGGCCAAACTACTACATTTCTTTGTTGAAAATAATCTAAACCAGTGTATATTATTATTTAGTCTGTAGAAAAGTTATAAAGTCCACAAACTATGGCATATACAGTATATCTGAAAATGTATCAATCCTGATGTACTGACAGCCTATCTCATTTCTTGAGGCCCGAAAATGCCAGTACAGTACAAATACCCCTTTTTGGAAAGTAGACAGTTCAAGGTATTTAGTAGGAGTTGAAGTTGTAATTTTTTGTCCAAATTTTTTAGAAAATGAAGAAATGAAGAAAAAAATTTTTTCCGCAACTACTTTTTTACACACCGTCACCAGTGCAGTACAGCATCATCATATAACTGGTGTGGACGATGATTAGGAACACTCACTAGTGACAGTATGTAAAAATAAATAACAAAAAAAGGAATAATCTTTTTTCAATTACAATTTTTTTACAATTTTTAACATACTGTGACCAAAGCAATACAGTGTTACCATGGTAGCACTGTACTACTATGGGGAAGTAATTAGGATTTATATATATATATATTTCTTACACACACACGGGGAAGCCATCCATTGTTTCCAATTGTCATGTGATCTGCTGTGATTGGTCACAGCGATCACATGGTACTGGCAGCAGCCAGTACACTGGTCAGTCATCAGCTGTGTCCAGTGGACACTAGGGATGAGCTTCGTGTTCGAGTCGAACCCATGTTCGACTCGAACATCGGCTGTTCGACCGTCCGTCGAATTGCGAACGATATGGGCCGTTCGCGCCAAATTCGTGTGGCGCGTCACGGCCCATAATTCACTGCGGCATCGCAGTGCATTGCTGGCTGATGATTGGCCAAGCATGCACTATGACCCGCATGCTTGGCCAATCACAGCGCCGCCTGAACAGAGAGCCGTAATTGGCCAAAGCCAAGGAGGCTTTGGCCAATTATGGCTCAGGGGATTTAGTACACGCCCCACACTATATAAGGCCGCCTGCACGGCGGCCCTGTGTAGTGTGTGTTCCGGCGTTGAAAGAGATAGACAGAGAGACAGTGTTTGATTTGAGTTAGATAGATTAGGCAGAACAGTCAGTCAGTTAGCTGCACTTACAGTGTATTGTGTATATATATGCATCCCAGGTGTTGCATATATATATATACACTGTATTCAGTTTAGCTAGATCCGTTCCTGTTATCTTCTATCTAGACTATTTACATTCAGTGCAGTGTGTCCTGCTCACAGTGTTCAGCTAGATCCGTTCCTGCTATTTACATTCAGTACAGTGCTTCCTGCTCACAGTGTTCAGCTAGATCCGTTCCTGCTATTTACATTCAGTGCAGTGCGTGCTGCTCACAGTGTTCAGCTAGATCCGTTCCTGCTATTTACATTCAGTGCAGTGCGTGCTGCTCACAGTGTTCAGCTAGATCCGTTCCTGCTATTTACATTCAGTGCAGTGCGTCCTGCTCACAGTGTTCAGCTAGATCCGTTCCTGCTATTTACATTCAGTGCAGTGCGTCCTGCTCACAGTGTTCAGCTAGATCCGTTCCTGCTATTTACATTCAGTGCAGTGCGTGCTGCTCACAGTGTTCAGCTAGATCCGTTCCTGCTATTTACATTCAGTACAGTGCGTCCTGCTCACAGTGTTCAGCTAGATCCGTTCCTGCTATTTACATTCAGTGCAGTGCGTGCTGCTCACAGTGTTCAGCTAGATCCGTTCCTGCTATTTACATTCAGTGCAGTGCGTGCTGCTCACAGTGTTCAGCTAGATCCGTTCCTGCTATTTACATTCAGTGCAGTGCGTCCTGCTCACAGTGTTCAGCTAGATCCGTTCCTGCTATTTACATTCAGTGCAGTGCGTCCTGCTCACAGTGTTCAGCTAGATCCGTTCCTGCTATTTACATTCAGTGCAGTGCGTGCTGCTCACAGTGTTCAGCTAGATCCGTTCCTGCTATTTACATTCAGTGCAGTGCGTCCTGCTCACAGTGTTCAGCTAGATCCGTTCCTGTTATCTTCCTACTGACAGGCAGGCTTGTCTGGTTACAGTATATAAAGCTACCTGAAGAAAATTACAGGTGTTCTTTTTGATCCTATTAGTACCACGGTCAGGCAGCTAGACTATTTACATTTAGTACAGTGTGTCCTGCTCACAGTGTTCAGCTAGATCCGTTCCTGTTATTTACATTCAGTGCAGTGTGTCCTGCTCACAGTGTTCAGCTAGATCCGTTCCTGCTATTTACATTCAGTACAGTGCGTGCTGCTCACAGTGTTCAGCTAGATCCGTTCCTGCTATATACATTTAGTGCAGTACGTCCTGCTCACAGTGTTCAGCTAGATCCGTTCCTGTTATCTTCCTACTGACAGGCAGGCTTGTCTGGTTACAGTATATAAAGCTACCTGAAGAAAATTACAGGTGTTCTTTTTGATCCTATTAGTACCACGGTCAGGCAGCTAGACTATTTACATTTAGTACAGTGTGTCCTGCTCACAGTGTTCAGCTAGATCCGTTCCTGTTATTTACATTCAGTGCAGTGCGTCCTGCTCACAGTGTTCAGCTAGATCCGTTCCTGCTATTTACATTCAGTGCAGTGCGTCCTGCTCACAGTGTTCAGCTAGATCCGTTCCTGCTATTTACATTCAGTGCAGTGCGTGCTGCTCACAGTGTTCAGCTAGATCCGTTCCTGCTATTTACATTCAGTGCAGTGCGTCCTGCTCACAGTGTTCAGCTAGATCCGTTCCTGTTATCTTTCTACTGACAGGCAGGCTTGTCTGGTTACAGTATATAAAGCTACCTAAAGAAAATTACAGGTGTTCTTTTTGATCCTATTAGTACCACGGTCAGGCAGCTAGACTATTTACATTTAGTACAGTGTGTCCTGCTCACAGTGTTCAGCTAGATCCGTTCCTGTTATTTACATTCAGTGCAGTGTGTCCTGCTCACAGTGTTCAGCTAGATCCGTTCCTGCTATTTACATTCAGTACAGTGCGTCCTGCTCACAGTGTTCAGCTAGATCCGTTCCTGCTATTTACATTCAGTGCAGTGCGTGCTGCTCACAGTGTTCAGCTAGATCCGTTCCTGCTATATACATTTAGTGCAGTACGTCCTGCTCACAGTGTTCAGCTAGATCCGTTCCTGTTATCTTCCTACTGACAGGCAGGCTTGTCTGGTTACAGTATATAAAGCTACCTGAAGAAAATTACAGGTGTTCTATCCCAGCTTAGTGCAGCTACAGGCCATTAGTATGTCTGGAAGGCCAAGAAGGAGAGGCAGACAGTCACAAGCCAATAAGAGAGGGCAAGCAGGCTCTGTGTCTAGTGCTGGTCGTGGAGACGGTGCATCCTCATCAGCACGTGGCCATGGGACACGCTTGGCCTTTTTTTCGGCAGCTGGCCGTGTTGAGCCGCAACATGCGGAAGACTTGGTCGAGTGGATGACCAAGCCGTCCTCATCCTCCTCATCCTCTCTCACCCATGCCCAGGGTGCTTTGTCTGGCAAAGCAGCGGCCTCTTCCCTCAGCTCAATGTCATCAGTGACTCCTTCCCTAGCCCCACCATGTCCTCCTGAGGATTCCCTCGAACTGTTTGACCACAGTGTTGGGTACATGCTCCAGGAGGATGCCCAGCGTTTGGAAGGCTCTGATGATGATACTGAGCTCAATGAAGGCAGTAACATGAGCACGGACAGAGGGGGTGCCCAAGAAGGACAGCAATCTGGCAGTCATGCTCCCCCTGCTGCAGCATACTGCCAGGTTTGCTCCAGTGATGAGGAGGGAGGGGATGATGAGGTCACTGACTCAACGTGGGTGCCTGATAGGAGAGAGGAGGAGGAGGAGGAGGAGGAGGAGGAGGAGGAGGAGGTGGCACATCACCAACTAGGCAGGATGCCCTCCAGGGGCCAGCCTAAGGGCAGCACATTGACTGCATCACACCCCAAAGCTCCACATGTGCAGGGCGCTGCAGTCTCTGCGCGTTATTCAAAAAGTTCTTTGGTGTGGGCCTTTTTTGAGACGAGTGCATCAGATCGCACCGCTGCTATTTGCAATATATGTCTCAAGCGTATCTCGCGTGGCCAAAACATCTCCCGCTTGGGTACCACATGCTTGACCAGACATATGTTGACCTGCCATGCAGTTCGTTGGCAAGCGTATCTAAAAGACCCACACCAAAGAACAAAGACGATCTCTCCTTGCTCCTCATCAGCTGAGATTTCCAACCCCACTAGACCTTCAGTCCTCTCTGCGACCTGCAGTGAGAGGAATGAAGGTGTAGAATTAGGTGTGTCACAGCCAAGTACTTATGGGCAATCTGCTTTTGGTACACCGACGTCAGATTGTACCAGGCAAATTTCCCTGCCCCAGCTGCTGCACCGCCGAAAGAAGTTTGCTCCCAGCCATCCACATGCCCAGCGGTTGAATGCTAGCTTGGCAAAATTGCTAGCACTTCAACTGCTGCCTTTTCAGTTGGTAGACTCTGCCCCCTTCCGTGAGTTTGTGGAATGTGCGGTTCCTCAGTGGCAGGTACCCAAACGCCACTTTTTCTCACGGAAGGCGATTCCGGCTCTCTACCGGCATGTGGAAGGCAATGTCCATGCCTCGCTGGACAGGGCGGTCAGCGGTAAGGTGCATATTACCGCTGACTCATGGTCCAGCAGGCATGGACAGGGACGTTACTTAAGTTTCACGGCGCATTGGGTGACTCTGCTGGCAGCTGGGAAGGATGCAGGACAAGGTGCAGTAGTGTTGGAGGTTGTTCCGCCACCACGCCTCCAAAATGCTGATTGTGACACACCTCTCTCCTCCACCCCCTCCTCTTCTTCTTCCTCCATGGCCTCTTCCTCGGAACCAGCGGTGCTCCGTAGGCGTTCAAGGGGCTACGCAAGTACGCAGGCCAAAAGATGCCATGCGGTGCTTGAGCTGGTGTGCTTGGGGGACAGGAGCCACACTGGGGCAGAGGTTCTGTCAGCTCTGCAGGGGCAGGTTCAGAGGTGGTTGACGCCACGCCAACTTAAGGCAGGAATGGTGGTTTGCGACAATGGCACCAACCTCCTCTCTGCCCTCCGACAGGGACAACTGACCCATGTGCCCTGTTTGGCTCACGTCCTTAACTTGGTGGTGCAGCGGTTCTTGGGCAGGTACCCGGGCTTACAGGATGTCCTGAGGCAGGCCAGGAAAGTCTGTGTGCATTTCCGCCGGTCATATAATGCCAGTGCTCGGCTGACGGACCTCCAAAAGGAGTTTAACCTGCCCAAGAACCGCCTAATCTGTGACATGCCCACCAGGTGGAACTCGACGTTGGCCATGCTGCAGCGGCTGCACACGCAGCAGAGGGCCATCAATGAGTACCTGTGCGACTATGGCACCAGGACAGGGTCAGGGGACCTTGGTTTTTTTTCCCCACGCCAGTGGGCCATGATCAGGGATGCATGCACTGTCCTGTCACCATTCGAGGAGGCCACGAGGATGGTGAGCACTGACAGTGCATGCATCAGTGACACTGTCCCCCTTGTCCACCTGTTGGAGCACACGCTGCGTGGAATAATGGACAGGGCACTTGAGGCAGAACAGAGGCAGGAAGAGGAGGACTTCCTTAGCTCTCAAGGCCCCCTTTATCCAGACAGTGTTCCTGCGTGCCCGCCGATCACACAGGAAGAGGACGAGGAGGAGGAGGAGGAGGAGGAGGAAGATTGTGTCAGTATGGAGGTGGAGCCTGGCACTCAGCATCAGCAGTCTTTAAGGGATCAGTCCCAAGGAACACATGGACTTGTACGTGGCTGGGAGGAGGTGGCTGCGGACGTTGTTGTCCTTAGTGACCCAGAGGACTCCGGACCGAATGCCTCAGCAAACCTACGCTGCATGGCCTCCCTGATCCTGCAAAGCCTGCGTAAGGATCCTCGTATTCGTGGTATCAAGGAGAAGGACCAATACTGGCTGGCAACCCTCCTTGATCCACGTTACAAGGGTAAGGTTGCGGACCTTATCTTGCCATCGCAGAGGGAGCAGAGGATGAAACATCTTCGGGAGGCCTTGCAGAAAGGTCTGTGCAACGCGTTCCCAGAGACTGGGAGGTTACAAACTCCTGTTTCTGGACAACGTGTTGCTGAGGCTTCGGTCAGTCAAAGAAGGAGCGGTGGAGAAGGTGGCCGTCTGACCGATGCGTTCAGACAATTTTTTGGTCCGCAGCCCCAAGGTATGATCGGTTCCAGCAACCATCGCCAGCGTCTGTTTTACATGGTGCAGGAATACCTAGGGGCAAGATCAGACTTGGACACCTTTCCCACCGAAAATCCTCTGGGTTACTGGGTCTTGAGGATGGATCACTGGCCAGAGCTTGCACAGTATGCAATTGAGCTACTGGCCTGTCCTGCATCCAGCGTTCTTTCGGAACGCACATTCAGTGCTGCTGGAGGCGTGGTAACCGATCACAGGGTGCGTCTGTCCACCGACTCGGTCGATCGGCTGACCTTCATAAAAATGAATCAGTCTTGGATCACCACCAGCTACCAAGCACCTGATGCAGATGTAACCGAATAATTTTTTTTGAAATCTCAGATCCCTTCAAAGACTGCCTATGCTGATGCTGAGTGACTATCCCTGAGTAATTATCCTCTTCCTCCTCAATCATCACGCTGATAGCTTGTAAGAACATTTTTGGTTCTGGGCGCCACCACCAGTGCCTAAGGCACAATTTTTCAGCCCCTGTTTAACAGGGGCGTGTAATTACAATTTTTGATGTAATACTTTGCAGCAGGGCTCGTTCCTGCATTCCAACTAGAGTGTCTGTGAGGGGTTGCAGTGTTGTGGCACCAGCACCAGTGCCTAAGACCCAATTTTTCTGCCCCTGTCTAACAGGGGCGTGTAATTACAATTTTTGATGCAATACTTTGCAGCAGGGCTTGTTCCTGCATTCCAACTAGAGTGTCTGTGAGGGGTTGCAGTGTTGTGGCACCAGCACCAGTGCCTAAGACCCAATTTTTCAGCCCCTGTCTAACAGGGGCGTGTAATTACAATTTTTGATGCAATACTTTGCAGCAGGGCTTGTTCCTGCATTCCAACTAGAGTGTCTGTGAGGGGTTGCAGTGTTGTGGCACCAGCACCAGTGCCTAAGACCCAATTTTTCAGCCCCTGTCTAACAGGGGCGTGTAATTACAATTTTTGATGCAATACTTTGCAGCAGGGCTTGTTCCTGCGTTTCAACTAGAGTGTCTGTGAGGGGTTGCAGTGTTGTGGCACCAGCACCAGTGCCTAAGACCCAATTTTTCAGCCCCTGTCTAACAGGGGCGTGTAATTACAATTTTTGATGCAATACTTTGCAGCTGGGCTTGTTCCTGCGTTTCAACTAGAGTGTCTGTGAGGGGTTGCAGTGTTGTGGCACCAGCACCAGTGCCTAAGGCCTAATTTTTCAGCTCCTGTTCAACAGGGGCATGTAATTACAATTCTTGATCTAATATTTCACAGCAGGGCCCTGTGAGGGCTTACAGTGTTTTGGCCACAGCAACACCTAAGGCCCAAATTTCTGCTGAGTATATAGGGCAGGACCCTACTTTCAAACATCTAACTTACAAACGACTCCTACTTGCAAACGGAAGGAGACAACAGGAAGTGAGATGAAATCTACCCCTAAGGAAGGGAAATTCTCTCCTGTAAGAGTTAATATGGGAAAACAATTTTTCCTTTCCACTGATGCTTTCCAATCCTTGTTCCACAAAAAAACCCAAATTTTCAAAAAACATTTTTCATTGGGACAAAAAAGTGAGGTGAAATCTTCTGAAGAGGAGGAAAGACGCAAAACAAATGTCACAGGGGTGATAACCCTTCCCTATGTTTTCCAAAAAGCTTAGAAAAGATTTTTTGGCTGGAGCTAAACACATTAAAAATGTTCAAAATTACAAACAGATTCTACTTAACAACAAACCTACAGTCCCTGTCTTGTTTGCACCGCCTGTATACTGCTGTTCAGAGTATATAGGGACCTTTCCTTATTTTAATTTGGGTGCGGGGTTCCCCTTAATATCCATACAAGACCCAAAGGGCCTGGTAATGGACTGGGGGGTACCCATGCCGTTTGTCTCACTGATTTTCATCCATATTGCCATGACCCGACATGACATTAAACCCGCAAGCAGTTTTAAATGAGATTTTTTCCTTTAAAAATGACATTTGGTGCAGGGACTGTTCTAAACATGGGAAACACGCGTCACTTTACAGGCATACTATAGACACCCCCCAGGTACGATATTTAAAGGAATATTTCACTTTTTTTTTTTTACTTTAAGCATCATTAAAATCACTGCTCCCGAAAAAACGGCCGTTTTTAAAAGTTTTTTTTGCATTGATACATGTCCCCTGGGGTAGGACCCGGGTCCCCAAACCCTTTTTAGGACAATACCATGCAAATTAGCCTTTAAAATGAGCACTTTTGATTTCGAACGTTCGAGTCCCATAGACGTCAATGGGGTTCTAACGTTCGTGCGAACTTGCGGTCCGTTCGCGGGTTCTGGTGCGAACCGAACCGGGGGGTGTTCGGCTCATCCCTAGTGGACACAGTCAGTGACAGATCATGTCGTGACACGGCCTGTGGGTCACGTTCCAGTAGGACGTCATATGATGTTTACCCAGAATGATGATTATCCCACCCAGCTCTCAATTGATAATAGGCTGGGCAGGAATTGGTTAATTATGCAAATATTTAGAGGGAAAATATGCATACATCCCAACAATTCCATGATTGTGCGGGACTGTCCTAAATTTAACCATAATACCTGCAGTCCTGTGTACAGAGCCTGTGTCCCACGGCAGCCTGCTTTGCTTTCGCTTTATTTAAAGCAGCAGCTTCTCTGAGTGGGTGGAGGAATGTTCTGAGAATTCTATCCATCTATGGCCAGGTTAAAAGACCAATCTGTTAGGAATGGGATCTTAAAGTGGTGTTCCGGCCGAAATTATACTTTTTAAATAAAAATACCCATATAATACACAAGCTTAATGTATTCTACTAAAGTTAGTCTGTAAACTAAGGTCTGTTTTGTTAGTTTATAGCAGTAGTTTGTTATTTTATAAACTTACAGCAGGTCGTGGCCATCTTAAGTGTGAGCATCTGAAGCCAGGCTGTATTTCTTACTGGATCTCATCCTTGCAGATCTTGCACATGCTCAGTGCAGCACAAGCAGTGTAATAGGTTTCAGGTCAGGTTTCCATAGCATTGGCAGTGTCAGAGGAAGTTGCTGCCCCTTCCCAGAAGGCATTGCAAACAGGAAATGATGCGATGGGCCACGGCAAGGGAGGAGGAAGTGAAAAATGAATACAGCAGATATACAGTAGGTGCTGAGAAAAAAATAAAAAAATATCCAATTTGTTTACAGTGTACAGTTTAGTGAGGGATGCTGAAGAGTTGTAAAAGTGGGTGGAACTCCACTTTAAGCTGCCCATATGCTAATAGTTTTTTTTAATTCAGCCAGGCAACAGATTCCTATATCCAGACACACAAGGGGGATGGAGAAATCCCTCTTGCCAGGATATTGCTTCACCTGCCGCTGTCAGAATACGCTGATCAGCAGCTGCAGGTCACAGGAGTGCAGAACTTAGTGCACTGTTGTGACCCACATGAGAAGTGTGGCCAAAAGAGCTTTGGCCATAATTCTCACTTAATTTTGTTTTGGGCATGTTACATAGACAACATCTGCATTTTACAGGAAACAAAAATAAAGCTGGCCATACATTATACAATTTTCTTATTAAATTTCCTTTAGATTTGCCTTAAAAAATGTACTGCAAGGGCCTGCCTGAATGCATACAAATTTGAAGTGTTTAGGTTTGACCTCATAATATATGATTTTGGTAAAGCTAAAGGAAAATTGTATAAAATATGGGCAGCCTAAGAAGTCATTCAGTCCCAGTCCAGATGCTTTCTGTGGATTGATCCGTCATGCTTTGCTGAGCAAAGTAACAGGTTTTACTAAGAAACCTACTCTGGGCTATTTTGTCTCTTGATATGGTCTCCAGCCAGTATAAAAAAAAAAGTTCTGGCAATACAATACTTGCCTTCAATCTGGAATCAATATGTTTTCTCCACCATAAGATAGTATTAGTCCTCCCTAAGGGGGGGTCACATTGCTATCATTCTTGTAATCATGTCAGCAACCCTATCTGCATCTAGAGGACTGCCCATTACTGGGAGAAGACTAAGCAGGAAAATGACCCAGTTTGTCGCATGACCCCACCCAAGGTGTACATACTCAGCTACCCATGCTTCCTGCTACTCTGTTCAATTTCTGTAAGCAAAGAGAAATATAGGGAATATATGACTCTTTTATCTTCCTTCCATGTGACAGCGCTAGTGCTTAATAATTGGCTAACTCTGGGAACCCGGCCTTGTCACAAGAGAAGGGGAAAGATTCCTTTGCGCTGTGTAGGCTCTAATTCACACCAGGACTTCCACTCTATTACCAAAGAATCGGGAGAGCAAGATGAGTATGTGCAGCTGGCAAGCACTGTTGCTTTGCCATACATGGTTGTACTCACCTTTCCTTTGCTCATTTTTCATTCTGTTCAGGTTGCTAAAAGTGATGCAAATACCTGGTTCTTCCAAGTATGGAGCAGAACGTGGCTCACTTCATGTGACAGCATTAAATCTACTCACAAAGTGTCAGCAATGTCACATGGGGAGGGTTCTGCAATGTGCTACAACTTAATGGACTCATAGCTTACCCAGGGCGTCTTATCTTGCTATAGCTACTAACAGAGCTGCAGAAGAGTGTAGGAAATGTAGGTTTGTGATGCCCTGCATGGGAAATCAGACGTTAAAGTTAATGTGTATCCAAGGCCAACTTTTTGTAATAGTTTTGTAGAATCCAAAGTTTTGGGTTGTCACCAGAACAGGAATAGAGGGTAAATCTTCTAGTGGGTTTGGATTTACATTGGAGAGGTTTTCTTCTGTTATGCCTCAGAGACAGAAAGTGGCATGGATGCTCCAATGGCACACAATTAATGCTTTCCACCTTGTAAACTGCAGTACTGAGAGGGCACAGCTTGGCGCAACAAGAGCCAGTCAAAAAGATTTACAGATTTCTACCCCAGCTCTAGCCAGGAAGATTCTCAAGATGATACAGACGTATAATGACACAGGGAAGGAGACAGCCACTGTAAACTTCCTGCCTGAGAATCGTGAGCCACAAGTAAACACTGTGCTGCCTCTCCATCTTTATTACTCTCATCTAAGGGCCCAGTGAATAAGAAAATTTAAGGACACGCTGCTGTCCATTAAAAGTAAACTGCAGCTGCATTTACACAGTGATATTTCTAAATTGCAAGCTCAGTTATAACAAGTAGAGTAAAGGACTGACCATATAGAGAGGAAAATGGAGGAATATGCATATCATGGTGGATGGCCATAATGAACACTCTACAGACATACAAAAGCTTAAAGTCTCTGGTTTAGATACCAGATCTCACAACAACAACAACCTGAAATTAAGGGATATTCCCAGGTTATTTGCACTGTTAGAGCTTATTTCCTATATACAGCAAATACTTACACTAATACTACCTCTTGAACAGCCTCAGGACTTTATGATAGACCGGCCACACAGAATTTTGAAACCAAAACATCTCCCTGACTCAATACCCAGAGATGTACTAGCCAGAGTACATTTCTTTCACATCAAGGAGACCAATAGATGCTGCCCATAAGGCAGGGAAATTCTTGGACCTTTATCTTGGAAATCTCTGGAGCCAAAGTACAATGCAGTAAGCAGTTTGTATAGATTACTAATATTCTCTGATACAACAATATTGCATACAGGTAGGAATACCTGACTAAAGTCCTAGCCCACTACCTAAATAAACGTACTTCACTAATATCCCCTGAGTAGGGGCATTGCTAGGTCTACAAAAGGTCTGGGGCTAGAGCCCATAGTAGCGAAGTAAAGAAAGTCATATGCTTGGGCGGGCATACACATGTCTGTATGTGTATATATATATATATATATATATATATATATAAATATATATGTAAGAAATATAAATATTTATTACATCAGGGTCCCCAGAGAGCCTCCCCCTTACATCAGGGTCCCCAGAGAGTCTCTGCCTTACTTCAGGGTTCCCAGAGAGCCCCTTCTTACCTCAGAGTCCCCAGAGAGCCGTTCCTTACATCAGGGTCACCAGAGAGGGGGCAGGCAGTGAGAGATTATGTAATTTCTCTGCTGCCAGCGGCTGCACAGTGAGGGCAGAACATCAGTGATGACGTCATCTCTCTGCTCTCTCGCCCGCCCGGCTCTACCATGCTTCCAACCTACTGTCCGGCTCTCCCGTGCTGCCTGCCGCACAGCTGCAGGGAAGCCACAGCCCAGTAGTGGGCTATGGCCCTGTGGTTGTAGACCCTTGAGACTCGGGGCTATGGGCCTCAGATTCGGGGCTATAGACCCAAAAGCCACCCCCTAGGGACACCACTGCCCCTGAGGAAGCTACTAAAATTTTACATGCCTGGAGCCTCATCACTAACTCATCTCCTAAATTTTCACCAAGCGACCCTCCAGGCCATGTCTCTGATGAATGAACTTCAGATAATAAAACTTAAAGTAGAACTTTGGGAAAAAATTGGGGCCAAGCCCGCACAGCATGCGTTAACTGCTCGATTTCATCTAGGGGATTGCAGAGCGAAAATATACTTATTTAATCCGCCAACCGCAAAACCAGTCCCCGCCTCTCCTGCCCCTCTGCATGCTAGCGTCCATGTGAATGGACTGTTCCAACGTCATCACATCCATAGACTGGCTCTGGACATGAGGACGGCAGGAGCCTTCTGCTGCTGGACGTGGGGGGGCACTGTTTTCTGGAGGATCGAATGACTGGGTAAGTACAGCTTTTCCTTGTGCTCCTAGAGAAAAGGCAGAGCCCAACTGAATTGGAGAAAATTGGGAGTTCTTCTGGGAGTTCTGTTTTAAAGAATGGCTTCTATTGTTATGGTTACTGTGGGCACATTGTGATTTGTGCTATATTTCAATAACACATTATGGACATTGATCCATTACTACACCCCACAGCATATGTGTGCTGCCCGCATTGCTGTATATGCTATTTGTTCGGGTAAGTACTTATCCTAATAATAATAATAATGTTTTAGGCCTGAGGTAAAGGCCATGTATCATTGTTTATTAACCACATGCCGACCAGCGCACAACGATGTACGACAGCACAATGGCACGGCTGGGCAAATGGGCGTACAGGTACGTCCCCTTTAAATTGCGGCATTGTGGGCGCGCGCACCTGCCGTGTACTCCGTGACCGTGCCCGCGGGTCCTGCGGAATCGATGTCCGCCGGGGGCCCGCAATCGTGTCATGGAGCGGCAGAACGGGAAGAAGCCTATGTAAACAAGGCATTTCCCTGTTCTGCCTAGCAACATGACAGAGGTCTACTGTTAGGATACACTTAACCCCTACACTGCCACCTAGTGGTTAACCCCTTCACTGCCAGTGTCATTTACACAGTAATCAGTGCATTTTTTTAGCACTGATCGCTGTATAAATGACAATGGTCCCAAAATAGTGTCAAAAGTGTTCGATGTGTCCATCATAATGTCGCAGTCATAATAAAAATCGCAGATTGCCGCCATTACTAATAAAAAAATCTATATATACAATAAAAATGCCATAAATCTACCCCTAATTTGTAGACGCTATAACTTTTGTGCAGACCAATCAATATACGCTTATTACGATTTTTTTTTTTTACCAAAAATATGTAGAAGAATATGTAGAAGAATACATATCGGCCTAAACTGGGAAAGAAATTTTTGGGGGATATTATATTAATATAATATATAATATTAATATATAATATTAATATTATTATAGCAAAAAGTAAAAAATATTGCTTTTTTTCAAAATTGTTGCTCTGTTTTTGTTTATAGCGCAAAAAATAAAAAACGCAGAGGTGATCAAATACCACCAAAAGAAAGCTCCATTTGTGGAAAAAAAAGGACCTCAATTTTGTATGGGTGCAACATCGCACGACCGCGTAATTGTCAGTTAAAGCGAAGCAGTGCTGTATTGCAAAAAGTGCTCTGGTCAGGAAGGGGGTAAATCCTTCCGGGGCTCAATCGGGTAAAGATGTTTCCATCTGTCAGTGTACTACCGCTATGTGACATGTAGGATTTACACCCTTGATGCCTTCAATGTCGTAGTAATTATGATTCCACTGCCCCCGCAGAGCCCTCCTCTATCTCAATATGCAGGCAACTCCAAGCAAGCCCTTAAGAATCAATAGAAGTCTTAAAATTACCTCTTTAAAAGTGAAGGGACTGAATCACCTTTATAAAGATTCTATGTTGTAGAGAAGTTGTGACATCCATTTTGTTCAAAAAACTCACCTGTGCAAAAATAAACCCCTCCCCTCCAGTTTAAACTGTAACTTCCCCACTGCTAATTTACATTTACAGAAAAAGGAGTCACCTTTGCAGTTGAATCCGGTTGCTGTTAAACTGTTATTTTTAGAATGTGACTATGGGGGCAGGTATATAATCTTAGGAAGGAGTGAATATTAATAATCAGATCTATACTCATAGTTGCCAACATTGCAAAAAAAAAATTCAGGAAACTTTTTTTGCATGTAGGCGGAGCCTTACTATAATTAGGGGGTGTGGCATTCTTTTGTAGGCGGGGCACACCGCAATAGAAAACTTCAGCGCGCTTTGTGCGCTGCACCGAAATAATGGGCGTGGCCTGAGCAGAATAGTGGGCGTGTCTTAAATGGGCGTGGCACGGAAGGGGTGTGGTATGAGATGAATGAGGGATGGAGGGAGAAAGAAAGAAAGAGGGAGAGAAAGACAAAAAGAGGGAGAGAAAGAAAAAGAAAGAGAGAAAGAAAAAGAGAGAAAGCGGGATGGAGGGACAGCAGGCCCAGATCCTACACAACAATAGAAAAATGTGTATTCCAGAAAGTTTAACAATCAGCAGATAAAGATACTCCAAACACCTGGTGTTAGCACTTCAATCATCCCGGCACCATGGTTGTTATGGTGTCAGGATGATTGAAGTGCATTATTTATATTATTACATTGTAATATAGAATGAATTTATTTAACTCACCATAATGCAGAACCAGTGGAAGCCCTGAGCGTGCCACCTGCCACATTGCCTGCCACCAGGTGCCATCAGGTGTCCCCAGCGGAGTGCTCCCCTAAATCAGGCATTTCCAGCTGACTCCTCCCTTACATCAGGCATTTCCAGTGGAGTCCTCCCTTACATCAGGCATTGCCAGCAGAGTCCTCCCTTACATCAGACATTGTCAGCAGAGTCCCCCCTTACATCAGACATTGCCAGCAGAGTCCTCCCTTACATCAGACATTGTCAGCAGAGTCCTCCCTTACATCAGACATTGCCAGCAGAGTCCCCCCTTACATCAGGCATTGCCAATGGAGTCCTCCCTTACATCAGGCATTGCCAGCAGAGTCCCCCCCTACATCAGGCATTGCCAGCAGAGTCCTCCCTTACATTAGACATTGCCAGCAGAGTCCCCCCTACATCAGGCATTGCCAGCATAGTCCCCCCTTACATCAGGCATTGCCAGAGGAGTCCTCCCTTACATCAGGCATTGCCAGCGGAGTCCTCCCTTACATCAGACATTGCCAGCGGAGTCCCCCCTTACATCAGGCATTGCCAGAGGAGTCCTCCCTTACATCAGGCATTGCCAGCGGAGTCCTCCCTTACATCCGACATTGCCAGCGGAGTCCCCCCTTACATCAGGCATTGCCAGCAGAGTCCTCCCTTACATCAGACATTGCCAGTGGAGTCCCCCCTACATCAGGCATTGCCAGCAGAGTCCTCCCTTAAATCAGACATTGCCAGCGGAGTCCCCCCTTACATCAGACATTGCCAGCGGAGTCCCCCCTTACATCAGACATTGCCAGCGGAGTCCCCCCTTACATCAGACATTGCCAGCGGATTCCCCCCTTACATCAGACATTGCCAGCGGAGTCCTCCCTTACATCAGGCATTGCCAGCAGAGTCCTCCCTTACATCAGACATTGCCAGCGGAGTCCTCCCTTACATCAGGCATTGCCAGCGGAGTCCTCCCTTACATCAGGCATTGCCAGCAGAGTCCTCCCTTACATCAGACATTGCCAGCGGAGTCCTCCCTTAAATCAGACATTGCCAGCGGAGTCCCCCCTTACATCAGACATTGCCAGCGGAGTCCCCCCTTACATCAGACATTGCCAGCGGAGTCCCCCCTTACATCAGACATTGCCAGCGGATTCCCCCCTTACATCAGACATTGCCAGCGGAGTCCTCCCTTACATCAGGCATTGCCAGCAGAGTCCTCCCTTACATCAGACATTGCCAGCGGAGTCCTCCCTTACATCAGGCATTGCCAGCGGAGTCCTCCCTTACATCAGACATTGCCAGCAGAGTCCTCCCTTACATCAGACATTGCCACCGGAGTCCACCCTTACATCAGGCATTGCCAGCGGAGTCCTCCCTTACATCAGGCATTGCCAGCGGAGTCTCCCCTTACATCATGCATTTCCAGCGGAGTCCCCCCTTACATCAGGCATTGCCAGCAGAGTCCCCCCTTACATCAGACATTGCCAGCAGAGTCCTGTCCTTATACCAGGCATCCCCCAATGGAGCCCCCCCTTTCCTTACATCAGGCATTCCCAGCAGTGGAGACTCTCTCCGCCGCCATTACTAAACAGAATGGGACAAAATAGCCGGGTGGCTGCCAATAGCAATTGAGCTGCGGCGCCACCCACGCCCGCCCCTTCTCACATCAGGTCACAGACAGACGGCAGCGGGGCGGGCGGTGCCACAGCTCAAATTCTATTGGCAGCCACCCAGCCATTACTAAACAGTAATTGTTTGTTTTGGTATCCAGGAAAATGGTGGCCGGTGGAGACATTGTCTCCGTCGGCCATGGACCTCTAGCGGCGGCGGCGGGAAAAAAAAATCGGTAAAATAAGAATTTCCCGGGACATTTCCCGGGAATGGCTAAATCCGGGAAAAGGGTCTAAATCCCTGGAATGTCCCAGGAAATTCAGGATAGTTGGTAAGTATGTATTCTGTTATTAACTTATGCCCACTGAATGTACTTCAAAAATCCTTCTTAGCTGCTCTTATTAGGAAAATTAGGAAACTTCAACAAGATAGTCTCATAATTGCGGGAAAAGATTGAGTTCCAGGAGATAATCACAGTAAAAACCACATGACCGTGCTGCTGTCTAATGGCAAAGAATCAGATGCTGAAATGATGACGTCAAAAAGGGTTAATAGAGCTCAGCAACTGAGCTGGATTTGATGGGTAATGGCTGCAATGAACCACATGTATACTCAAAAAGGTTGCTGGCGATTTATTCCAAAGATTAAAACAGTACAAATTTGAATGACAAGGTTACCACAAGGCTGTAAGGCAGGCTCAAGCACTGATGGATAACTAGGACCAACCGGGACAACCAACCAAGGGACACCGACCATGGAAAGCCACAAGGACACGGCAGCTGCAGTGTATGGTGTGTAGAGCTGGACCCGCCGGTAAGGGAAGATGGTGTCACTGACACTGGCGATGTAAATAGAGCCAAGCGGGTGACTGTGTCCAGGGGGCATGTGGAGCAGGGTCTCTCTGTTGCTGTGACTACTGGGTTCGCATACAGGACTTAACAAAGCACGCAAGCGTGCAAAACCGGTAGTCAAGGCAACAGAGACGCCCTGCTTCACGTTGGCCATGGCTGGTTCCTTATCCGACACCTCAGTTCCGGATACATTGGATATATATAGAATTAACAACTTTAAACACATAACCTAAAGATCTAATTCTTCTCATATACAGTCCACATCTGACTCGCCTTATGACAATTATTCCAGTTAAAATATGGAAATCTCTTACCAGTTCTTTACAACACTCCACTATGTCCTCTACCATGTCTTCCCTTCTAAACTCGAGAACTCTTCACCACAGAATGTTCCCTTCAGACTTGGAGATCCCTAGATTTGGACACTCTCAACCAATTATGTGATGAGGACTCCCTGAAATCGTTTGAGAACATACACCAAACATTCCACATCCCCAATAAAGACTTTGAAAATACCTTTATGTCAGAGCATTACTTGCATCGAGGATGCTTATGCAAACTTTTACTCCCAGAGACATTCTTCTGTATCTCATGGAAGCACATTTTAAAGAAGTATGGGTTTGGGGTTTTTTCTTCATTATACTTACCTAGGTGGATGCAGCATTGTTCCGATGCTGCATCTGTACCCCGACTGTCCCCCGACGTCTCTGCACTGAGAACTGAGCCACCAAACATCGCAGATAGCTCGGTTCTCTCTGCTCCCCGAGAGGAGAGCTGCCGACTGTCAGTCAGCAGCTTTCCTGCTCTGCTCCTCCACATTAGGGCTCTGAGCTGTGGAGGGGTGGGGAGCGGCCGTCTCAGCGGCTCGCTGAGAGGCTGAGACAGCCATCAGTCCAGGCACCTGACGGATCCAGACTTCCAGAGTTGGGATGACGCGATGCCTGGACTCATCTGTGTGACGTCAGCAGGGAGCGGACTGCACTCCTGTGACCCATAGGAGAAACCAAGCCAAACGAGCTCAGGCTGGACTTCTCCTTTAAGGGCGTAGCAAGCCTGTAGTGTACCCTCACACTTGTGTGACTTGTCATGCAACTTCGGACACATGAAGATGCATGACAAGTAGCAGCCCATTGTTTTCAATGGCACCTATTCAGATCGGTGGGACTTAAAGGGTAACTCCACTTTCACGGGAAAGAAAAAAGCAAATTAAAAAATATTATATAGCACATACAATTGCGACACAAGTAATATTGTAACTGATTGTTATTAAAAATGACCTTTCCTTTTCAATCTGCAGCTCTGTAAGTTTCTGTAAAATGCAAAGCAATATGGCAACCTGGAGGTGTCCTGTACACAGAATGTGTACAGAACGCCCTTCAGAAACAAAATTTTCCACTTGTGTGATTGGCTCACTGATTTTCCCAGAAGTCTGCACTAAGATACAAGTCAGATTTCAGGCACCCCCTGCAACAAAAAATTAATTTTTGGTGAGATACTGCCAATAGCAAATCAAGGCTAAAGGCATGCAGACCCTGCAACTTTCCTTATTTGAGCCCCGTAGTTGCAGCAGTTGGTTGATAATTATGAAACCACTCCCATACCGATTCACACAGAACATGGACACAGACAAACACACAGGAATTTCTTCAGAATAACAAAAGGTAGGAATCAGCAACAAAGTTAGTTAAAATCCTTGTAATGTACATAGGTCACCCAAAAGGAAGGTTTCTTTCATAACAAAAGTGGAGTTACTCTTTAAAAGGTACCTGCACTACTATGATGCACCTTTTGATGCGACTTAGTGCCAGAGAGTATAATGTTGGATCAAAGTCGCACTGGAAATTGTGCGACTTTGGAGTCGAGCAAGTGTGAATGGAGTCTTGCTCAACCTTTGAACCTAGAAAACACCCTTACAATGAAACAGACCTGACTCTGGAAATGCAGTGGTAGCAGGCAATGGAATGGCCTTTTTTACAAGAGATTCATTGCATATCATTTACATCAGGGGTCTCCAAACTTTCTAAACTAAGGGCCAGTTTACTGTCCTTCAGACTTTAGGAGGGCCGGACTGTGGCCAGTGGGAGGAGAAAAGGTCCCGACATCAGTGGGAAAAAATAATGCCCCATTATTTATTTCAGTGAGAGTAATTGTGCCCCATTATTGGTGTAACTGGGAAGAATTGTGCCCCATTACTGATGTTATTGTGCCCCATCGGTGGTGTCATTAAGAGGAATTGTGCTGCATTACTGATGTTATTTCGCCCCATCATTGGTGTCATTAAGAGGAATTGTGCCCCATCACTTTTGTTATTGGGCCCCATTGTTTGTGTCATTGGGAGGAAATGTGCTCCCTTCATTGGTGTCAGTGGGGGGAATTAGGCCCCATTGTTGGTATTAGTGGATGAAATAGGGCCAAGGGCCAGATAAAAGCAAGCATAGGGCAGCATCTGGCCCCGGGCCACAGTTTGAAGACCACTAATTTACAAGATGATTTGCACCTTTTTTGAATACACCTTCTGTATGTTGCACGTTTCTTCCATGTTTTTGTAAAACAATAAAAAAAATGCAGTATTGGGAGGAAGACTGTGCTGAATCTAACCTCACTCACAGCATTGTGTGTCAAGACACAACATACAGGCTATACAAGAAAGCCAAAGTACAGCCATTAGGTCAGTGATAGTGCAGAGATTGATTTGCAGGTTTTCTATTGCAGGAAACTGCAATAGAAAAAAAAGCCTTAAAATTATTGTAAACAATCACCTTATAAAACAACCCATTCAGTTTTGAAATGCAAAACTTTTTTGTAAAGATATATATATATATATATATATATATATATATATATATATATATATATATACCCCTTTTCCTTTTTTTTTTTATAAGTGATCACATTCCCTCTGTTCTCAGCTGCATAAGAGCTAGGGGGAAGAGAGGTAGCAGTACTCTGAGCTTCCCAGTGAAAGGCTGTGCAACAGGGGCGTGTCAGGACAAGTCTGATCATTGGAGGAGAGCACACTGAGTTCCCAGCATAACTAGTGAACTATGTGTTCTCCTGCTTAGTGTGGTCAGTTTTTAATAGGAAAGCAGAGGGACTGGCAGGAGCACCAGGGGTTTCACATGAAGGAAGCAATACAAAGAGATCAGGATACTTTCTCATACAATTACATGAAATATGAAATGTTGGGGTAACAAACACTTTAATGAGGGTATTTACATCCAAATCAGGTGTAGGAATTACAACAGTTTGTATATGTGCCTCCCACTTTTTAAGAGACCAAAAGTAATAGGACAATTGGCTGCTCAGCTGTTCCATGGCCAGGTGTGTGTTATTCCCTCATTATCCCATTTACAAGGAGCAGATAAAAGGTCCAGAGTTCATTTCACGTGTGCTATTTGCATTTGGAATCTGTTGCTGTCAACTCTCAATATGAGATCCAAAGAGCTGTCACTATCAGTGAAGCAAGCCATCATTAAGCTGAAAAAACAAAACAAACCCATCAGAGAGATATCAAAAACATTAGGTGTGGCCAAATCAACTGTTTGGAACATCCTTAAAAAGAAAGAATGCACCGGTGAGCTCAGCAACACCAAAAGACCCGGAAGACCACGGAAAAAAACTGTGGTGGATGACCGAAGAATTTCTTTCCCTGGTGAAGAAAACACCCTTCACAACAGTTGGCCAGATCAAGAACACTCTCCAGGAGGTAGGTGTATGTGTGCCAAAGTCAACAATCATCTAAAAAAGCCTTCACAGTCCTGGAACAACATCCTATGGACAGATGAGACCAAGATCGACTTGTACCAGAGTGATGGGAAGAGAGGAGTATGGAGAAGGAAAGGAACTGCTCATGATCCAAAGCATACCACCTCATCAGTGAAGCATGGTGGTGGTAGTGTCATGGCGTGGGCATGTATGGCTGCCAATGGAACTGGTTCTCTTGTATTTATTGATGATGTGACTGCTGACAAAAGCAGCAGGATGAATTCTGAAGTGTTTCGGGCAATATTATCTCCTCATATTCAGCAAAATGCTTCAGAACTCATTGGACGGCGCTTCACAGTGCAGATGGACAATGACCCGAAGAATACTGCGAAAGCAACCAAAGAGTTTTTTAAGGGAAAGAAGTGGAATGGTATGCAATGGCCAAGTCAATCACCTGACCTGAATCCGATTGAGCATGCATTTCACTTGCTGAAGACAAAACTGAAGGGAAAATGCCCCAAGAACAAGCAGGAACTGAAGACAGTTGCAGTAGAGGCCTGGCAGAGCATCACCAGGGATGAAACCCAGTGTCTGGTAATGTCTATGCGTTCCAGACTTCAGGCTGTAATTGACTGCAAAGGATTTGCCACCAAGTATTGAAAAAGTGAAAGTTTGATGGATGATTGTTAATCTGTCCCATTACTTTTAGTTCCTTAAAAAGTGGGAGGCACATATACAAACTGTTGTAATTCCTACACCGTTCACCTGATTTGGATGTAAATACCTTCAAATTAAAGCTGAAAGTCTGCAGTTAAAGCACATCTTGTTTGTTTCATTTCAAATCTATTGTGGTGGTGTATAGAGCCAAAAAGATTAGAATTGTGTTGATGTCCCAATATTTATGGACCTGACTGTACATAACTGTTATTCAATAAGTCAGTGAAGTTTTATCTTTTATATTTAGTAAAAATTTATGAAATTATATTGTACCAGTGTGCATTGATAAAAAAAAAAATTAGCTTTGATAAACATCTGTGCAACCATTATGGGATGTACATAATGAACAGCGCCATCTTTGGTCTGGCCACCTGACTGTGCTTGCGTGGGTAGGGAACAAAGCCAAGTGCTTGTTTGTGAGGTTCCTGGAGCATTGAAATGAGCAGCTGAAACAGTAAGCATTTTTTTCTAAACAGAGCACTACATATTATTGTACCGAAGATCCTGTAATGCTTGGGGATGTTTTTGGAAATTGACTGGTAGAAGGTCAACAACCCCTTTAAGGTATCTATTTGCATTAAGGTAACATTCACTTTAATACGTTTGTTCTTATTTTTCAGGTCAGTGCCTATGGCTTCATGACTCACGATTTTAAAAGTTATTCTGATCATTACTACGACAAGAAAAAAACTGAAGTAACGTTGTACATAAATCATGATTTTCTTTTGGAGAAAGATTTGTGGGCACAGTTGCACCGTGAAAATATCATCAAACTCTTCCAACGGACATAGGCCAGTTTTAGGGGGGTTTTTTGTATGGGAACTTCAATGGATAGATCTCCTGTGGTCCATGGTTTGGTCAACACCAGTGCTTCAAGGTCATATTGCTTTTTGGATGTCCTTTGACTGCATTGATTTCTTCAACAATCCAAAACATACAAAAAAAACTACAGGACACATCTATCAAAAGACTGATATTTTATTTTTAAGTAAAATGAATATTCTTTGTGATTAATTGTTTCTCCCTGTGTTTTCAATGAGAAAAGTTGTGGTTTTGTTTTTGGAAAAGAATAAAACACTTGTTGCACAAATTAGACGTAAGGTGGGTGACAGCATTTGAGACTTGCCAGTCATTTCAAGAATAGGCAGAGCTAACCTTTCGGCTGCATTCACATCTGAACGTTTTCAGCTCATAAAACGCTCGTAAAACGCCTGATAAAGGCCCAACAAGCAAAATCCCATTCATTTCAATGGCACCTGTTCACATTTGAGCGTTTTGTCACCTGAAGCAAAACGCCTGAAAAACGTCTAATTCCGCATACACATGATCGGACTTTACGGCATACTTTGTCTGGCTTACCAGATTTCGTCGGACAATTCGATCGTGTGTGGGCTCCAGCGGACTTTGTTTTCTCAAAAGTTTGACGGACTAATGCCGCGTACACACGAGCGGACTTTACGGCAGACTTTGCCCGGCGGACATTTTGACGGACTTTACGACGGACTTTCTGAATGAACGGACTTGCCTACACACAATCCACCAAAGTCCGTTGAATTTGTACGTGATGACGTACGACTGGACTAAAACAAGGAAGTTCATAGCCAGTAGCCAATAGCTGCCCTAGCGTGGCTTTTTGTCCGTCGAACTAGCATACAGACGGCGGACTTTTCGACCGGACTCGAGTTCGACGGATAGATTTAAAACATGTTTCAAATCTAATGCCGCGTACACACGAGCGGACTTTACAGCACATTTTGCCCGGCGGATGGGATTTCGTTGGACAATTTGATCGTGTGTGGGCTCCAGCGGACTTTGTTTTCTCAAAAGTTGGACGGACTTAGATTTGAAACATGTTTATATCTGTCCGTCGAAATCGAGTCCGGTCGAAAAGTCCGCTCGTCTGTATGCTAGTTCGACGGACAAAAAGCCACGCTAGGGCAGCTATTGGCTACTGGCTATCAACTTCCTTGTTTTAGTCCGGTCGTACGTCATCATGTACGAATTTGACGGACTTTGGTGGATTGTGTGTAGGCAAGTCCGTTCATTCAGAAAGTCCGTCGTAAAGTCCGCCGGGCAAAGTCTGCCGTAAAGTCCGACCGTGTGTACGCGGCATAAGTCCGTTCAACTTTTGAGAAAACAAAGTCCGCTGGAGCCCACACACGATCGAATTGTCCGACGAATTCCCGTCCGCCGGGCAAAGTCTGCTGTAAAATCCGCTCGTGTGTACGCGGCATTAAGCTCAAAAAAGAACATGAGCTTCTTTGGGGCAGATTACAGGCGTTTTTCTGCTTTTTAAATTGGTGACCTGTACAAAATCGCGGCAAAAAACGCGTTAAAGGTATATAAGGCTGAACTCCAGGCAGATATAAAAACAATACCAATTAATGTAGCTATGAATTTAAAGTAGTATTCAAGTGATACTAACACACACACACACTGTTAGTTTACATTGTCCCTTCTATTTCTGTATGTGGATAATTGCGAAAGAAAAAAAGAAAAGAAAAAAAGGTAACAGAGCTCTCTGCAGGGACAACCCAATCCATACATCAGGTCCGCTCACAGGTGCCGTACCATGTGGATGATTGCACTGTAATTATTTTAACCACTTCAGCCTGGAAGGTTTTACCCCCTTCATGACCAGGCCATTTTTTGCGATACGGCACTGCGTTACTTTACCTGACAATTGCGCAGTTGTGTGACGTTGTACCCAAAAAAATCGATGTCCTTTATTCCAACAAATAGAGCTTTCTTTTGGTGGTATTTGATCACCTCTGCGGTTTTTGTTTTTTGTGCTATAAACAAAAAAATGAGCGACGGCTTTGAAAAAAAAACAATACTTTTTACTTTCTGCTAAAAATGATAGCGTCTATAAATAAGATATTTTTATGGAATTTTTATTTATTTATTTTTTCACTAGTACTGGCGGCATTCTGCGATTTTTAGCGGGACTGCGACATTGTGGCAGACAAATTGGACACCTGGCACTTTTGGGGACCAGTGACACTAATACAGTGATCAGTGCTAAAAATATGCATTGTTAGGGCCAGTTCACACCACATGCAGTCCAGTGCGTTTTTTTTTCTGCATCAAAAACGCATGGAAAGTAGGTTATATGGTTTTCAATGGCATTCACACCAGTAGAGATTGGAGAAGCCGCGCTAAAAAAATATCAATTGGTAAGTCCAATCAAAACAACCAATGATAAAAAGAGTCCATATGAAACACTTGTAATCTTGACATCACCACAGTGTATACACACAGACATGAGTGCCCAACCAGCTAATATCAGCTTACCAGATGGCAAGCATAAAGGACAGATGGCTATAGCCCAGCTAAGGCCTTTAGCTTGTAGATGTCAACCTTGATGACGGTGGGCTGGATCGTACAAAACACTTCCTCTCTCCACCTATGGTATTCGGAAGTGTTTTGTACGATCCAGCCCACCAGCATCAAGGATGACATCCACAAGCTAAAGGCCTTGGCAGGGCTATAGCCATCTGTCCTTTATGCTTGCCATCTGGTAAGCTGATATTAGTTACGGTGGTTGGGCACTCATGTCTGTGTGTATACACTGTGGTGATGTCAAGATTACAAGTGTTACATATCGACTCTTTTTATCATTGATGGTTTTGATTGGACTTACCGATTGAGATTTTTTTAGCGCAACTTCCCTAATCCCTACTGTTTCTTCTGTGTATATCCCACTGCATGCGGCTGCTTTTATATGTTTTTTTTTTTAATGCTCTGTATACCTATTTTTTGAGCGCAGTATTTTCCCCTTATAGTTCACACCAGTGCTTGCAGTTCCAGTGCGTTTTAGTTCCAGAAAAAAAAGAAAGTAGAACATGTTGCATTTTTTTCTGCACCGGACTGTACTGGAACGCTGTAAAACGCATCAAAAACGCACTGGAACGCACCTAAATGCACCAAAATCGCACTGCAACACACTTGTCCTTATTTAAGGTTAAGAAAAAAGAGGGGGGACTGCATCAAAAACGCACCAAAAACGCACTGGAATGCATCAAAAACGCACATTTAGAAAAGCACCTGCAACGCATCCGGACTGCGTTTCTATGGTGTGAACTGGCCCTTACTGTAGTAACGACACTGGCAGGGAAGGGGTTAACACCAGAGGCAATCAAAGGGTTAAGTGTGTCCCTAGGTGGTGCTTACTAACTGTGTGAGGATTGCTCTGACTGCGAGAACACAGAGATCCGTGTTCCTGTGCGCGTGCCCCCAGATACTACTGCTCGAAGTGACGTACAGGTACGTCATTTCGTGCAGCAGGGCTGCCTTGCCACAGTAAATGTGCAGAAGGCGGTCTGGAAGTGGTTAATAGGAAAAAATCGAAATACCTTTTTTTTTCTGCACAAGGAAATATAAGCAGGAGGAGCTTCTAGTGCTCTGCTGCTGGTCACATGTTAAAAAAAAAAAAACAGCCTTTGGATTACGGAGTAAAAATAAATAAATAAATAAATAATGCCAATAAACTGTTTTAAATTGGCATACAAATATATATTTGAAATAAAATCTTTATTACTTTGTGGTGTGGGTGGATTTCTGCCGGTCACAGGCTGTGTCACATCCCTCCAGCTGGTGTCTTAGAATAAGAGGGAGGTGAAGCCTCCATTAATCTACATGTAATATCTCGCCCCAATTGTGTTTAGCTGGATAGTGGGCATGGAGGAGGAGGGAGTGGGCTGTCATTTACCACTGTGTATACGCCCACGTGTGTGACTCTATAGTTATATAGTTACATAGTACGTGAGGTTGAAAAAAGACACAAGTCCATCAAGTCCAACCCATGTGTGTGATTATATGTCAGTATTACATTGTATATCCCTGTATGTTGCGGTCATTCAAGTGCTTATCTAATAGTTTTTTGAAACTATCAATGCTCCCCGCTGAGACCACCGCCTGTGGAACGGGAATTCCATATCTGTGCCGCTCTTACAGTAAAGAACCCTCTATGTAGTTTAATGTTTAACCTCTTTTCTTCTAATTTTAATGAGTGGCCACGTATCGTGTTAAACTGCATTCTGTGAAAAAGTTTTATCCCTATTGTGGGGTCACCAGTACGGTATTTGTATATTAAAATCATATCCCCTCTCAAGCGTCTCTTCTCCAGAGAGAATAAGTTCAGTGCTCGCAACCTTTCCTCATAACTAAGATCCTCCAGACCCTTTATTAGCTTTGTTGCCCTTCTTTGTACTCGCTCCATTTCCAGTACATCCTTCCTGAGGACTGGTGCCCAGAACTGGACAGCATACTCCAGGTGCGGCCGGACCAGAGTATTGTAGAGTGGGAGAATTATCATTTTATCTCTGGAGTTGATCCCTTTTTAATGCATGCCAATATTCTGTTTGCTTTGTTAGCAGCAGCTTGGCATTGTATGCCATTGCTGAGCCTATCATCTACTAGGACCCCCAGGATAACCCATCCTAGATTCCCCCAGAGGTCCCCCCCAGTGTATAGATTTCATTCATATTTTTGCAACCCAAATGCATTATTTTACATTTTTCTACATTAAACCCTTATTTGCCATGTAGTTGCCCACCCCATTAATTTGTTCCGATCTTTTTGCAAAATAAATAGGATTGGTCCCAGCACAGAACCTTGGGGACCCCACTACCCACCCCTGACCATTCAGAGTACTCCCCATTTATCACCACCCTCTGAACTCGCCCTTGTAGCCAGTTTTCAATCCATGTACTCACCCTATGATCCAAGCCAATGGACCTTACTTTGTACAGTAAATGTTTATGAGGAACCGTGTCAAATGCTTTTGCAAAATCCAGATACACCACTTATCATGGGTCACATGGGCTGCTCAGATATGATAGGGAGGAAAGGCTCAGCATAGAAACTCACTGAAAACTGAGCATGTGCAGAGTTGCCACCGCAGCTGCAAAATCCTTAGCTGAATTAGGGAAATGGACAGAAGGCGGAGACAGAGAACAGCAGGATCAACAAGCTTTTTGCAGAATACAGAAAACAAATCTCATAGTGACTGAGTAAGAATGATTAGCATGTAATATAGCATTATTGATAGTTTTTTATGATGTGGGTTTAGTGATATATTTTAAAAAGTTGAAGCCTTAAAGTAAGACATTAAAGCGGAGTTCCACACAAAAATTGAACTTCTGCTGATCCGGTTTCTCCTCCCCTCCAGTGTCACTTTTGGCACCTTTCAGGGGGAGGGGGGGCAGATACCTGTCTACTACAGGTATTTGCTCCCACTTCTGGCTATAGATCTACGCCATGTCCGGCCCCTCCTCTGTCCCCCCGCTGTCTTCTGGGAGGCACACAGGTCCCAGAAGAAAGCAGTCAGTCAGGACACGCAGCGCAACTCGTGCATGCGCAGTAGGGAACCAGGCTGTGAAGCCGCTTCACTTCCTTTATCCCTTACTGAGGGATGGGTCGGCTTCGGATGAGGACATCGTTGGTGCCCTGGACAGGTAAGTGTCCTTATTTTAAAAGTCAGCAGCTGCAGTATTTGTAGCTGCTGACATTTAATTTTTTTGGGGGGGCAGAACTCTGCTTTAAGCACAATAAAATAAACATTCCCCAGTAAACTATTTGTTAAAATTCATACTCCAGCATTTACAGTTTACAACTTTTAATGCTGCCGGATTATGCTCTCTCATTGCTGCTTTCCTGAATTTCTGGTCTTCACAGAAAAGAGTTAACATAAGACAGTGCAATATCTAGTCAGTCCATTAGCTTGCAGAGGGGAGGGGGAGGAGCAGGGAAGGGCCTTGCCATCGTAGGCTAAGGGGCTCTGTGCTTCTATTGATGCACATAATGTAGGGAGACACATCTAGTCCTTGGATGCAAGGATGACTCCAGAATGGAGTCCCGCTCTAGTCCCTGCAGAAAGGAGCCACCCTGAAACAGGAAACCTGGGATCATAGTACCAGCTTAAAATGGAACATGCAAGGTTAATATCACTTGTAGCACCCTCTACCATAGGTAGGTGCTAGCATAGGATTTTTTGCTAGGGAAACTGTCAGCACAGGTAAATTTAGGCAGGCCTATGCTTTGAGATAGGCCTGTCTGTTTTGATCTGGGGGCAGGGAGTGGTTAGTGTATCAGTGGGTGTGACCACCTGTGCTCTAGTTCTGAGGCGCCAGGGAGAATGTTCTGGCAGAGGGGCAGGGCCTAGAACTGGAGTGGCAGGCAGGTCATGTGGGAGCCCTGACCAATCCCCAACTGGTATTGGCAGAGGGCGGGCCTCCTATATAAGCTGAGGTAACAGGCCACTGGGAGGAGTTGTCGCCTGGGAGAAGTAGAGAATGGACTAGACAGCAGCAGGAGGCCATCCCCATCTGGGGGGGGGAGTATGCGCCGATTGCAGGAGGAGGCCCGGGAGAGCTGTGAGGGAACTTCACCTTTACACGGTCATTGGTGAAGTCCGCATCATTACACGGTCATTGATGAGGAATTCCTGGAGCAGAGAGGCAGGTGAAGCTGTCGGACAGTACATGGACTCAGGGCAGAGAAAGGTCGGTGAGTGTACCACAGTGGAGGGCTGGATGTGGAGACATGCCAGGAAGTCTGTGAGGGAACTTCGCCTTTACATGGTCATTAGTGAAGTCTTTATCTTTACACGGTCATTGATAACGAGTCCTGGATCAGAGGAGAGACTGTGGGGAGTTTTGTCAAATCAATGTGGCCTGAGGGCGCAGGATTTGCAAGCTGGGCTAGCTGGGAACAGTATTCCACCGTTCAGAACATGCTTTTAAACTACTAGGCCTCCGGGGAGAGATACTGCAGGCCTCTGGCCTAGTAGCAGCAACCAATCAGAGTCAGCATGAGAAACTATTCAGAGTGGGTTATTTTGCTTACAGAAGAGGATGTGACAAGAAATTAATATGCTACAGTATAAGTTTGTGCAGGAGGAGAGGATTTCTGGGAACATCACCCTTACAAAGTCAAGGGTGATGTGCTCATCATTACAGGGTCATTGATGAGGAAGTTCTGGAAGCAATAGTCTGCAGGAGTTACGCAGAGGGGGAGCAATAATCTACATGGTGATGCAGGGAAAAGACTATGGCTATTACACATGCCATCATTCCTTCGGGCTCAAATGATGTGCTAATCTATAAAATCTCTAAATATGATGGCAAAGTGATCTATTCTATGGGCATCCCATATACCTCTTTCCCCAACTAAGTTGTACCCCCAATAAACAAAAACAAAACACAGCAAATGACTTTTCATTGTCTCTGCAAGTGATATATGGGGTGATAAACTGGTGGATGTTTGTTACTAGTGGCAACTACACCTCTACACACTTTAAAAATCTTTAAACATCATTTTAAATGCATCTGTTGTAAGTACCTGAATTTGACTTGCCTCTTTTAGTTTCCTGCACAGTTTAGTTTCCTGAGAGAGGGGCAGCGCTAAGAACCAATCAGGTGTGCTGTGTGCAAATATAATAAAGCAGAGCGCCATCTAAAAGGGGAAGCTCTGCTTGTTCGCGCCCTCCTCCGCTCCACTGCCACATTTGGTACTTTTTGAGGGGGAGGGGGGAGCGGGTACCTGGTTTTGACAGGTTCCCACTTCCAGGTAAGAGCGCCACTCGGCGATCTATAACAAAATCCGGCCCCTCCTCTTTTCCCCCGCTACCTTCTGGGACACACAGAAGTCCCAGAAGACAGCGGGACCATTCAGAAAGTGCAGCGCAACTCACACATATGCGCAGTAGGAAACAGACTGTGAAGCTGCAAGGCTTCACTTCTTGTTTCCTTTACTACTGATGCCAGCGCTTGCACCTGAAGCCGACTGCCAAATTGGCTAGGGGTGCCGACATCACAGGATCCCTGGACAGGTAAGTGTCCTTATATTAACAGTTAGCAGCTACAGTATTCCTAGCTGCTGACTTAAATTTAAAACATTTTTTTTACAGACAGGAACTCCACCGTGAATATACTGAGATGCTGATAGGTATACTGATGGATGCTGATAGGAGGAGAGAGCAGACAGCTGAGCTCAACAGTCTGCTTCTGTGCTTTCTCTTTCCAGTCACTGGCTGGGAGTATTGCATAACTGCTTTCTGACTTTACTTGCTGCAAGCTTGATCAGTGACTCAGAAAGCAAGGGCATCAATTAATCAGCACAACAGTCATTAAAGAAGTTGTAAAGACAGAAGGTTTTTTTTTTATCTTAATGCATTCTGTGCATTAAGATAAAAAGCCTTCTGTGTGCAGAAGCCCCCCTCGGCCCCCCTAATACTTACCGGAGCCCTATCTCTGTCCAGCGATGTCCACAAATGTCTCTGTCGTCCGAGACTCTCCCTCCTGATTGGCTGAGACACTTTAGCGGCACCATTGGCTCTCGCTGCTGTCAATCAAAGTCAGTCAGCCAGCCAATCAGGAGAGAGAGAGGTGTGTCTATATGGACAGAGGGAGCTGTGACTCGGCTCAGGTGCCCCAATAGCAAGCTACTTGCTGTGGGGGCACTCAACAGAAGGGAGGGGCCAGGAGCACAGAAGAGGCACCCAAGAACAGGAGGATTTTGGCTGCTCTGTGCAAAACCACTACACAGAGCAGGTAAGTATAACATGTTTGTTATTTTTATTTAAAAAAAAAAAAAAACAGACTTTACAATCACTTTTAACTAGCATATCCAGTGGGAGGTCAGTACTGACAGCCTCCATATTTCAGTCATCATGGTTTTTTGAAGTGAGCCTTTAATAAAAAAAAAAGCCAACCTGTAAAATAAGCATTTATGTACTTACCTTTACAGTGGCCCAACCTTTCCATTGAATCATTCGAATGCCTTCTGTCATCAGAGTGGCTTGCAGGAAAAGCAAGCAATCGACTCATCCAAGCGGCGTTTTTTTTTTTTTGGCAAAAGTGACCCTGTGGCGACAGGGTCACTTTAATGTGAGAAAAAAGAATTGAATGTTCAGATTTTCATGAAGGAATCCTCTGTTCAAGAACAGTTGTTGAAGAAAAGCTATTCAAGTTGAATTAAGGGAATAAATCTGGGATTTGAAAGCTCCTGTTCTGTAGGCTTTTACCACTCGTTTTGGTGTTTGAAGAGTGAAAATACAACATTTTGGCAGGGCATAGTTTCTTTTCAGTTCCATGTCCTCACATCTTGCTCTATAGGCACAACCATGGGGCCTAAGAGTTGCTAGGTGATACTGTGAAAAACGTATTCATTTTGGCTTGAAAGGAATCCCTCGTTCAGCGAGCCCTGCTGAGGCAGTGGATTAACTGCCTGTCTTTCACACTCTTGCTATTTATTGGCCTTCTGTCCTTTTCTCTCCCTCTCCTGCTATTATTTGTATGTGTCTGCTTTAAGAAGCCATTCTGTTTCCTGAACGCTCCCTCGTTGTCTCTGGTTCGTGGTCCGGTTTCTTCAGAAAAAAATGGAGATGCCAAGTAGCGTAACATGCTGTGCAATACTTGGAATATTTATTAAATACTAAGAAATCCTAAGATCCTGAACTAAATGAACTCAAGCACTTTATTTCCTTATTTAACCTCAGAATGACATTCTTCTTCTTTTGTATTAAAGTGTTACAGCAAGTATGTCAAACCTTAATGAAACAAAGGGCTGAAAGAAGTGCAAGGGTTCACTTTAAGCAGCAATGATGTGTAATGGCTAGGTTCCTTTTGGGAACCTATAATTGCATTACATTATTGAAGATGGAAATACATTTTTTTTTTTTAATTCCTTTTAACCCAATGGAACCTCTGAAAAGAGAAAAAAACGGAATTGGGTAAAGGACTATTCATACACTGTTTTAAAAAAATGAAAAGGAACATTTTTTTAATCAGGGCGTATAGCATCAAATCAATTAAACTCCTGGGATATTGATCTGGTCAGTTAAGTAGCAGAGGGGGTTGTTAATCAGTTTCAGCTGCTTTGGTTTTAATGAAATGAACAACAGGTGCACTAGAGACAACCTCCAAAATAGGAATGGTTTTACAGGTGGAGGCCACTGACACTTTTTTCCCCTACTCATCCTTTTTGACTGTTTTTAACTAGTTTTGCATTTGGCTAGGATCAGTGTCACTACTGGTAGCATGAGGCAATACCTGGACCCTTATAGGGGTGGCACAGGCAGTCCAACTGTCTCCGAGCACAAGTCTCAAGAGCATAGAGGAGATTCCAGGAGACAGGCAGTTACTCTAGGAGAGCTGGACAGGGCCGTAGAAGGTCCTTAACCCATCAGTAGGACCAGTATCTGCTCCTTTGTGCAAGGAGGAACAGGATGAGCACTGCCAGAGCCCTACAAAATGACCTCCAGCAGGCCACTGTCTCTGACCAATCAGAAACAGACTTCATGGGGGGGGCCTGACGTCCTCTAGTGGGCCCTGTGCTCACTGCCCGGCACCGTGGAGCTTGATTGGCTTTTGCCATTGAACACCAGAATTGGCAGGTCTGTGTCACGTACCTGGTTATTGAGCCCGATATGCAGAGGGAGGCCTCCCTTACGATCCTGACTCGCGGCCCCTGGTAGAGCTGACAGGAGGCACAGGAGTACAGGACAGCACGAGTGCCTGGCAGGATCAACAGCTGATAGGCAGGACTGCTGCTCCAGATGCAGCTGAGACACTGGAACATCAGGTGGGATGCAACAGACTGGAAGCTGAAGCTAGAAGGCAGGAACTTCACAGGATGCAGATGGATGGTCCCAGGGATGAGACGCAGGAAGGTCAGGCAGGCCAGGTCATGCACAGGAGAGCAGTACTGGAACAGATGCAGAAGGCTGAGGGAAGGTCACTGGACAAGCCGGGTCGGTAACAGACTGGTGCAGGTAAGCCAAAGGATTAGACAGGAGCGAGGTCGTGGACAGGCCGAGGTCAGGTGCAGGCGGATGGCAGCGGATAGTCACAAGGTAAGCCAGTAATTTCAGGAACAGATCAGCAACACAGGAATCACTCAGAGAACGCTGTAGATCAAGCAGCAAGATTCCCCTGCCATGACAGAGTTTAAATAGCGCTTCTGGCGCCAACAACCCTGCGCCCGTGCGCGCACACACACACAGGCGCTCGCGCTTGCCTGCCTGGAACTGTTGCTCCCAGCAAGCCTTTCCTGACAGTCTGCTACTGGCACCCTGGGCTTTTCACAGATGAGAGCAGGTTCACCCTGAGCACATGTGACAGACATGAAAGGGTCTGGAGAAGCCATGGAGAAGTATATGCTGCCTGTAACAACGTTCAGCATGACCGGTTTGGTGGTGGGTCAGTGATGGTCTGAGGAGGCATAGCCATGGAGGGACACACAGACCTCTACAGGCTAGACACAGGCAACCTGACTGCCATTAGGTATCGGGTTGAAATCTTTGGACCCATTGTCAGACCCTACACTGGTGCAGTGGGTCCTGGGTTCCTCCTGGTGCACGACAATGCCCAGCCTCATGTGGCGAGAGTTTGCAGCCAGTTCCTGGAGGATAAAGGGATTTATAACATTGAATGGCCCCCACTCTTGTCTGACCTGAATCCATTAGAACACCTCTGGGACATTATGTTTCAGTCCATCCGACGCCGCTACGTTGTACCTTGGTCTGTTCAGGAGCTCAGTAATGTCCTGGTCCAGATCTGGGAGGAAATACCTTAGGACACCATCCGTCGTCTCATTAGCAGCATGCCCCAACATTATCAGGCATGCATACAAGCATGTGGGGGCCATACAAATTACTGAGTACCATTTTAATTGGCTGCAATGAAATTTCACCAAAATGGACTAGCCTGCTGCATCATTTTTTTACTTAGATTTTTGGGGTGTCTTTGAATTCAGCCCTCTGTGGGTTGATCATTTTCATTTCCATCAAGCGTGGCATCATTTCGCTCCTAACACATTACCCAGTCCATATCAGTATAAATATCCAGCATGATATTTTCCCCATTGAAATCTGATGTGTTTTGAAAGTGTACTTTTAATTTTTTTGAGCAGTGTATATACCATATTAATATTTGCATTTACATTTAACATTCAATGTTTTCAGTCTGCCAAAACTCTGGACAAGCATTACTTTTATTTGTAGGATCTCCTACAAAAATAATTTGGGTGCTGCATTTCAGCAGTTGTGACAGGGTCAAAATCTGCAGCTGCTTCCTGGGATAAGAGTTTATATAGCCAAGATGGAAATAAGCCTGAAATTATTTTAGGAAATTAGCTACAAAACTGCACTACAGTAAGACAAAGTACAATTCATGTTACAGAGTCCACCCAAAATGCATTTACTTTTTGGTAGACATCAGACTTCTAAATCAGTTTCCTATATCTCTCCTAAATACTAAGGCTCCGTTCACATTATTGCAGAAAAATTATGCGCATTTCCAACCTGCAGGCCAACATGCTGCTCTTTTGCAGATTCACGGGGGTTGTCCTTAATTCTTAATGGAACCCTCACACTGTGGCAAATGTGACCCATTTTCACCAAATCACATGGTATTGCAGAACAATGCGGCTCAGTGCAGCAAGATTTAAAAAAGGGGTCAGGAACTTCTTTCCTTGTGTTTCTGCAAATAGGGCAGCCCAGTAAAAGGAATGGACTGAACATAGATTACATAAGTGTGAGCCTAGTAATAGTATAATAGTAGATAGTAATATCTCCACACTTGACAGCTTGACAAACTTTTACCTGTTTCCTGTACCATTATTAGTAGGTTGTCACTCTGCTTGATTGATTTTTAATGTACAATACAGCAATGTGCAAAAGTTGAAGACATTTGTAAAAATAAAAAAATTGAGTACTGTCACAATTGCACTAATACGGCTACAATCACATCAAGTAAAAAAAAAAAAATTCTGTAAAGCAGGGATGCTTTCTAAAATTAATAGATTTTATTTAAAAATTAACAATCTACAAAGGGCATAAACAATAAAACAAAATTTAAATCAGATCAATATTTGGGGAGTCCACCCTTATCCTTTAAACCCTCATAAAGTCTCCTAGGTACGCAGTTTTTTAGGATGCTCTGCAGGGAGGTTGTTCCAAATATCTAGAACAAACCACAGTTCTTCTCTGGATTTGGTCTCAGTTGCTTCTGTCTCCTTGTGTAATCTCAGATAGACTCAATGATGTTGAGATCATGGCTTTTTTGGGACCATAATATTACAGGAGTTTTTTTTCTTTAGTTGAAGAGAGTTCTTTATGACCCTGACTTTATGTTGGAGGTCATTGTCCTGCTGCGGACTGAATTTGGAACTGATCGTATACCTCCTTGATGATACTGGCCGTACTTGGTACCTCTGAGGAGACCACTAAAGCTGGCCAAAGATGGCTAGAATTTCAAACGAAAATTCTTAGGAAAAGAATTTGTGCAAAAATTCTCTGAACTTTCAAATGTCATTTGAATGATTTCATTTGCTGTTAACATTTGATTTCGGAATGAATGGACTTTACCCAATGAAAACCACATACATTTTTAAAAATTAATTTATTCAAGAAAATTTTTCCATCCTGCTCCTTTGAATTTTCTTGTTACTGGGGTTGAAAATGAACGTCAATTTGAACCACTAATAAATAAACGTTTTGAGTACATTATTTTCCTAAGATCTTTTGTTAGGGCTGGCCTCAGAGGGATCATTCTTTTTCGATGAGCCAGAATACACTGGTCACCATTGAAACTGATTGGCTGCAGCAACTGATCAAATAAAAATTCTCTAACGTTTCCGTTTGACAAAAGTCAGTTGTTAGATCAATGTCCATCGAGTGGCAATGGTTATAGATAGATCGACATGTGTCTAGTCTCTGCTAACCTGGCAATTTTGATCAATCTATAGGCATCTTAATTCTCAGACCAAAGTCCTGACTCAATGTGCAGAAATGCAACACAAAACCGCAAAGGAATCTCCACTGTGCTTCACCGTTGCCTGCAGAAACTCATCCTTGAACCGCTCTTGTACCTTCCAAAAACTGGCTTTTGTTACAGCTATTTTTGGGTTCACCAGTGCAGAGCACCTGCGTCCTTTTTTTCTGCACACCAGTTCTTATGTTTTCATGCATAAGTGAGTCACTTGGCCTTGTTTCGAGGTCAGAGATATGGCTTTTTTAACTTTTTTTTTTTTTTTTACTTTTTTTGACTCACAGGTCTTCCATAATTATCACTTTTGATCAGTCTAATCTAGACTCTAGATGGCTGTACCAGGATCCCACTGGCTTCTTCCTCGTTCAAAGGTTTTTATTGAAAGATCAACATATGGTAACAAATATAATGTATCAATTATGGGGCATACACACGGTCGGACTTTTCGGCTACAAAAGTCTGACGGACGCCGACAGGCCAAATCTGGCGGACAATCCGATCGTGTGTGGGCTTCCCTGGACTTTCAGCGGACTTTTCCAGTCGCAAATCTGACGGACTTTAGATTTGGAACTTGCTTCAAATCTTTACGTCGTAACTTGGCTGGACCCAGAAAACCCGCTCGTCTGTATGCTAGTCCGTTGGACAAAAACCGACGCTAGGACAGCTATTGGATACTGCCTATCAACTTCCTTATTTTAGTCCGGTGTACGTCATCATGTACAAATCCGTCAGACTTTGGTGTGATCGTGTGTAGGCAAGTCCGCTCATTAGAAAGTCCATTTAAAGTCCGCCAAAAGTCTGTCGAAAGTCTGACGGACAGGCTGTCGGACGTTTGTACGCCCCATTAAAGGTATTTTAGTAGTTACATGTAAAATAAAGAAGCAGGTTACAGCATTGTATTAATATAACACACAGATGGTAAAATGAATGTTAGATAAGTTCCATATTTTTCAAAATGATAGAGTTTTCAGACTGTTTCAATATTAGCTTAAATTAATATTTAGAGGATCATTATCAGTTAATGAAAGAAAATTAGGTCTATTTGTGTCTGAGTTCTTATGTGTGTTAAACATTTGAATAAAGTATATGTATCAAACTACTGAGTGTGATATTTTAAATATATTCCATATAACATGTTACTGTTAGGTACCTTATGAAATGATAATAAGAGAGAAATAAGGAAGAGAAGAAAAAATAAAGAAAGAAAATAAGGGTAAGGAAAGGTGGGGGGACAGAGGGCATGGGGTGTTCCAGAGGCATAATCTATTCTTATAGTTTTATCATTGTTGCATATAAAAATGTTAGTTACCATGACTGGAGTACCTGGTGGTCAAAGTTTATAGGTAAACAATGTATGAGCCATGGTTTCCATAGACCTGCATATCCTTTCAGATTTTCTTTATCTAGGGCTTTCATTGTTGCATGTAACAATGACCGATTCATTCTGTGCTTGGGTTCTGCTATGTTTATTAAGGGAGTCTTCCATGCTTTAGTTAGGGCCCTTTCACACTGGGGCGGTTTGCAGGCACTATTGTGCTAAAAATAGCGCCTGCAAACAGACCTAAAACTGCTGCTGCTGTATCTCCAGTGTGAAAGCCCCAAGGGCTTTCACACTGGAGCGGTGCGCTGGCAGGAGGGAAAAAAAACTCCTGCAAACAGCATCTTTGGAGCGGTGAAGGAGCGGTGAAGGAGCAGTGAATACACCGCTCCTTCACTGCTCCTGCCCATTGAAATCAATGGGGCAGCACGGCTATCCTGCCGGCATAGCGTCAGTGTAGCGGTGTTTTGCGGGCGGTTTTAACCCTTTTTCGGCCACTAGCAGGGGTTAAAACTGCCCCGCTAGCGGCCGAATACCGCCGCTAAAACGACGGTAAAGTGGTGCTAACAATAGCACCATTTTACCGCCGACGCCCCCACTGCCCCAGTGTGAAAAGGGGCCTTTTTGTCTGTTTCACGGCTGTCATAAGTTCTATGAATAGCTTGAATTGTTTACGAGTCATGTAATCAGGTTTTATATTTAAAAGGGCAATTTCTGCATCTGGTATTATTGTTATTTCAAACATTTCTGAAGCGAGTAAACAAACCTTTTTCCAGAATTTTTTTATAATGGAACAATTCCACCACATGTGTATATATGTTCCTTGTCATGAACAGCCGCAAAGCAGAGACCTTAGTATTTAGGCGCAAATTTAGCTATTGTAGCAGGAATCAAATACCAGCGTGAGAGTACCTTGTAGGTGGTTTCAATATCTATCACATTAGGAGAAAAAGATTTGATATTGGACCAGATTGCAGACCATTCTGTTTTATCTATAGTTCAATCAAGATCTTTTTCCCATTTTACCACATAAGCTGGTAATTTAACATCTGATTTAACAAGCAATGTGGAGTAGGGCTGCAACTAACGATTATTTTCATAATCGATTAATCGGCCGATTATTTTTTCGATTAATCAATTAATCAGATAAAATCATTAAAAAAAAATGCCATTTTCCATTTATTTAAAAGTAATAAGCTAAGCAGGGCAATAACTTCTCCGCAGGATGTGGAAATCTTGCAAAAAGATCTGAACAAATTAATGGGGTGGGCAACTACATGGCAAATGAGGTTCAATGTAGAAAAATGCAAAATAATGCATTTGGGTGGCAAAAATATGAATGCAATCTATACACTGGGGGGAGAACCTCTGGGGGAATCTAGGATGGAAAAGGACCTGGGGGTTCTAGTAGATGATAGGCTCAGCAATGGCATGCAATGCCAAGCTGCTGCTAATAAAGCAAACAGAATATTGGCATGCATTAAAAGGGGGATCAACTGCAGAGATAAAACGATAATTCTCCCACTCTACAAGACTCTGGTCCGGCCGCACCTGGAGTATGCTGTCCAGTTCTGGGCACCAGTCCTCAGGAGGGATGTACTGAAAATGGAGCGAGTACAAAGAAGGGCAACAAAGCTAATAAAGGGTCTGGAGGATATTAGTTATGAGGAAAGGTTGCGAGCTCTGAACTTATTCTCTCTGGAGAAGAGACGCTTGAGAGGGGATATGATTTCAATTTACAAATACTGTACTGGTGACCCCACAATAGGGATAAAACTTTTTCGCAGAAGAGAGTTTAATAAGACTCGTGGCCACTCATTACAATTAGAAGAAAAAAGGTTTAACCTTAAACTACGTAGAGGGTTCTTTACTGTAAGAGCAGCAAGGATGTGGAATTCCCTTCCACAGGCGGTGGTCTCAGCGGGGAGCATTGATAGCTTCAAGAAACTATTGGATAATCACCTGAATGACCGCAACATACAGGGATATGTAATGAAATACTGACACATAATCACACACATAGGTTGGACTTGATGGACTTGTGTCTTTTTTCAACCTCACCTACTATGTAACTATGTAAAATAATGAAAAAACTGAGTGTTACACTCAAACTGCAGAATAAAACACCAATGATGGGGCACTATTCCTCCTGAGAACACCAATGATGAGGTACTGTTCCTCCCGGGAACACCAGTGATGAGGCACTATTCCTCCTGGGAACACCAATGATGGAGCACTATTCCTCCCAGGAACACCAATGATGGGGTACTATTGCTCCCGGGAACACCAATGATGGGGTACTATTCCTCCCGGGAAAACCAATGGTGGGGCACTATTCCTCCCAGGAACACCAATGATGGGGCACTACTCCTCCCTGGAACACCAATGATGGGGTACTATTCCTCCCAGGAACACCAATGATGGGGTACTATTCCTCCCGGGAACACTAATGATGGGGTACTATTCCTCCCGGGAACACCAATGGTGGGGCACTATTCCTCCTAGGAACACCAATGATGGGGCACTACTCCTCCCGGGAACACCAATGATGGGGTATTATTCCTCCCTGGAACACCAATGATGGGGTACTATTCCTCCCGGGAACACCAATGATGGGGTACTATTCCACCCGGGAACACCAATGGTGGGGCACTATTCCTCCTAGGAACACCAATTGTGGGGCACTACTCCTCCCGGGAACACCAATGATGGGGTACTATTCCTCCAAGGAACACCAATGATGGGGTACTATTCCTCCCGGGAACACCAATGATGGGGTACTATTCCTCCCGGGAACACCAATGATGGGGTACTATTCCTCCCGGGAACACCAATGATGGGGTACTATTCCTCCCGGGAACACCAATGATGGGGTACTATTCCTCCCAGGAACACCAATGATGGGGCACTATACCCCCTCTCCCTCCCAGGAACACCAATGGGGCACTATCCCCCCTCTCCCTCCCAGGAACACCAATGATGGGGCACTATTCCCCTCCCCCTCCCAGTTACACCAATGAGGCACTATCCCCCCCTCCCAGGAAAACCAATGATGGGGCACTACTATTCCACCCACCCCCCGGAACACCAATAATGAGGCACCCCCCAGGAATACTTAGGAGTTAGGATGGGGCACTTGTCATAAAAGTTCATGTACTGTGTATGTACTGACTTTTTACTGTTATATTAGCCATTAGCCACTACCTTACACAGTCAGTGTGCAGCTTGGCTCTCCTCACGGCTGCTTCTCACCTCTCAGTTCCCTTGAAGCAGCAGGTGGGGCTGAGAAGATCAGTGGGGAGCTGAAGTCAGGGAGGAGGAGAGGTGAGGACTCTTCCTCCCGGGAACACAAATGATGGGGTACTATTCCTCCCGGGAACACCAATGATGGGGTACTATTGATCTTTTATTAAAAGAATCAAGCAACCAATTTTATACAAAAGTAAAAAACAAAACCATAGTACAAAACTTCAACAGAAATCCAAGGAATACACATCCATGTTCAGAATATATACAATATATACATAATCCGTTACCAAAACTATTTACATAAAGCAGCAGAGAGGGTCTAAGAGGCACAACCCATCACCTATGTACGCAGCCATTTATCAAAAATTAATCCAAAAAATAATAATCTAGGGTGATAAGAGACAGACAGCCACACCCGGGAAAGAGACTCCTGGCAGTCAGGGAGGCTTGAAACCCCTCCACGCCTTCAACCAAGCCCCCTGACTCCGCTTGTCTCTCTCAAGTACCCGAATCTTCTCCACCTCATGCAGAATGTCATACACCACCACCTGAACAGGAAGGATTTTACGCCGAATGCAGACCTGACACCGTGCGTTCCAAGTGAAATAACGGACTACTAGGCTAACTAGAAAAAGTGTATCTAAACAAAAAACCCCACCAGTATTGAATGCTCCGTACACCCACTCAGCATAACCCAGCCTGGAGAGGAAAGGGACACCGAGGGCCCGTCCCACCTGTTTGTACACCTCTATGTTAAAAGGGCAATGAAGCAGAAAATGGTCCATAGTCTCCTCCTCACCTGCACACTCCTCCCGAGGACAGCTACGATCCACCCCACTGCGGAATTTCAAATTGCCCCTAACATAGTGTCTCCCATGGAAGCACAACCAGGCCAGATCCCTGAATTTAGGGGGTACTCTGTCCAAATTAAAAAGTCTTAACCCTGCCCTCAAAACTGGGCCTGGGCAATCCCTTAAGGCCAGTGGGTCATGAAAGACTTCGCTCAAGACTCGACTCATAAGGACTTTCCTCGGAACCGATCTGAGATCTTCAGCCGACAATCGCCACTGCCGTAGTAACTTCAGGCACGGAGCGACATAGGCTGGTAGCTGACCACGATGACCCCTGAGATTCTTCACTTGGCCACCTTCTTCCCAAAGTCGTAGAAAAGGCCTAAACCAAGATCTAAATATGCCTGCCCATCCAGGAGGTTCCACTGCAAGCATATTACCAATATTAAACTTGAGAAAAAGCAGTGAAAAGAAAAGAACTGGGTTGACCATACCTAAGCCACCCTCCCTCCTGGATAGATAGGTGACATTCCTCTTGATGGGGTTCAGTCTGTTCCCCCACAACATCTGGAAGAACACACTACTGACCCTAGCATAGAGAGACACTGGCAAGATGCAGACAAAGCTGACATACAAGAAGATCGGAATCAGGTAAGTCTTAATCAGATCAACCCTTTCCCTCATAGATAACTTCCATCTCTTCCAGCTGACCACCTTAGTATTGGCAATTTCCAGTCTGCCTTCCCAGTTTTTGAGGCCATAATCGCCAGGTCCAAATTCAATGCCTAAAATCTTAATTCTTTCCTGGGGCACTGGAAAGGTGTCCGGGAGATCAAACCCCTCACCTTCCTTTCCCATCCAGAAAACTTCACTCTTTTCCTGATTGATCTTGGAGCCTGATGCTTCAGAATACCGTGATGTCAGAGAGACCACCTCCTCTGCTTCATCTGCCCCAGTGACAATCACCGACACATCGTCCGCATAGGCAACAACCCTCAAAGGCGGCTCACCCGGAAGCCCCACTGGCACCCCACACAACATGCCGCTCTCTAGCCTCCTGATGAAGGGGTCGATTGCAAACACATAGAGCAGGGGACTCAGGGGACAACCCTGGCGCACCCCGGAGCCAACCTCAAAGGACTGCCCAACCCAACCATTAACAAGAGGAAAGCTCTCTGCCCCCTCATACAAGACTTTTAACCAATCGACAAAACCACCCGGCAGACCGTACTTACTAAGGAGCAACCACAGGTACTCATGGTTAACACGATCAAAAGCCTTTGCCTGATCCAATGTCAGCAAATACTTTCCCCAGCCTGCAGCCCTGCACCGCTCCAAGGCCTCCCGGACAGCTAAAACTGCTGTGAAGGTGCACCTACCCTGGACCGAACAGTGCTGATGGCGAGAAAGCAAAGACTCTGCTACTGACGATAGGCGCCAGAAAATGATCTTTGCCAGTATCTTTCTATCGACATTAAGAAGGCTGATGGGGCGCCAATTCTCAATCATCGAAGGATCTTTACCCTTTGAAAGAAGAATCACAGCTGAGTGCCTCATGGAAGAAGGAAGTACCCCCTCAGCAAGGCAACTGTTAAAAACCTCTACCAAATGTGGGGCCAGAATAGACTTAAAAGCTTTGTAAAACTCAGCCGTCAAGCCATCCGGTCCAGGTGACTTTTTGATGGCAAGCTGTTCAATTGCCCTTATCACCTCTTCAACTGTGATCTCCTCTGTCAAATTCATCAATGGGACATCTTCATCATTTAGACCTGGAGTAGAGTCCAAAAAGCTTTCCATCTTGTCACGGTCAAGCTCTTTCCTCCCAAGAAGGTCAGCATAAAAGGACCTCACGACCTCCAGAATCCCTGACCTGGACTTTGTCAAGGAACCTGTACTGTCCTTAAGGCCAACGACCGTTTTAACAGCTACACCTTGTTTGCAGTTCTGGTAAGGGTCAGGCGAGTGGTACTTCCCATAGTCCCTCTCCAGAACCAAAGAGGCATGCCGGTCATATTGACACTTCCTGAGAAGGAGTTTCACTTCGGAGATTGCCCCAGGATCTCCTCCTCTCGAGACAAGAATATCCAGCTTCCTCCGTAAACGTTGGTAGGTCATGTATTTATTAAACTGCTTTCTATTGGCTAGGCCCCTGAAGAATCCAGCAATCCTCTTTTTGGTCAGCTCCCACCACTCAGCCTTGCTGCTACAAAAGTCCAGGATGGTCACCTGTGCCTGAAAGAATTCCTCAAAGGATTGTCTAACATGTTCTTCCTTGAGTAGAGTCGAATTCAATCTCCAGATGCCCTTGCCCCTCTGAGGGGCGTCTGAAGCATTCAGGACCACAGATAGCATACAGTGATCAGAGAACTCTACTGCCTGCACCACTGGGGGTGAGAAAGCAGAGGTCTCCTTCAAAAAAAACCTATCTATTCTACTCTGACTATTACCTCGATGAAAGGTGAACCCAGTGTCATCCGGGAGGTGCTTAATGTGCACATCCACAAGACCAGCATCCCTAACCATACTATTTAAAAAAACGCTATCATATCCCAGCCTGTCCTTGAAGTCCTTCCTGTCCTTGGGCCTAGTTACTGTATTAAAGTCACCTCCAAAGACCACTTGCCGGGATGTAAAAAGAAATGGCTTGATCCTTGTAAAAAGGCATTTCCTGTCCCATTTTGTGTGCGGTCCATAAACATTAATTAGGCGCAGGTCCTGCCCTCCCACAAGGACATCTAAGACCATACATCTCCCAATCTCCACCTCAATAACCCGCCGGACAGTTACCATGCCGGTTTTAAACAACACCGCCACACCGCCGTAAGGCTCGGCCGCAAGAGACCAGTAAGATGGACCATACCTCCACTCTCTCTTGGACATATGAATATCTGCCAAGGAGGTGAGCCTAGTCTCTTGCAAAAATAAAATTTCAGCATCTAATTGGCTGAACAAAAAGAAGGCCATAGAACGAGCTCTTACTGACTTAATGCTGGCGACATTTATTGTCACCACTTTTAACGGAGGGGGAACCGCCATTTGGGTTATTGGGTGGTTTGCTTCTTAGCTCCCCTCTGCTGCTCATCACCAGAAGCCTCTCTCTTTCTTGAGGCCGCCTCAAACTCCATCTCAGAATCGGAACTTCGCTCTGAAGAAGCTCCAGATGAAGAGATATCCCAATTAGAGGACCTATACCGGTTGGAGACAGGCACTGGAGCCTGTTCTGTCCTCACCACCTGCTTCTTCCGCTTCCCAACCTTCCTTCTCTCCTCCAGGTACTGCAGGTCAGCTTCAGAGATGCCCTCATCTCTTACTTTTTTCTGTGAAGTCTTTACAGAAGACTTCTTTACAGAGGAAGAAGCAACCTTTTTAGTACCCACTACCACTGCTGGTGGGGGGGGGGTGCTCCCTTTGAATCAGACTTAGGAGGGGTAGACTCCTGGGGGGTAACTGACTCAGGGGGCACAGACTTGGAAGGTTCTGACACAAGAGGAGAGGGTACAGTAGGCTGGGGGGAGACAGATACAGATACAGATACAGAAGGAATACTTACAGACACATGAGGGGTGGCCACAGGAACTGGAGAGGGATCCTGAGCAGGACCAGGGGAGTCAGTCACCGCAGAGGAGGATGGTACACCAGGGGCCTCACCCTCCATCCTGTCCAGCCTTGACATGTCATCAATTACCTCCTTCTCCATATTGTGCCAGGCTTCAGGACATCTGCTGTAGGGGTGGCCAAGGCGCAGGCACAGGTTGCACCTGATCATTTCGGTGCAGTCCTTAGCCATATGACCCTGACCCCGACACACTGAACATATCAAGGCTGAACAGGAGGAACTCAAATGCCCCTTTTCTCCACAGCGGTGACACAGCTTCGGCTGACCAGGGTAAAAAACAGTCATCCTATCCCTCCCTATAAAAGCTGAGGAGGGCAGGTGACGGACAACATTCCCATCCCTGGCCAACCTGACTGTAACTGACCAACCCCCAGTCCAGATGTTACGCTCATCAAGGATTTTATTGGGCTTGGTCAAAACCTCCCCATAGTTCCTTAACCAAACCTCTAGATCCCGGGCAGGGACACTCTCATTAGTGAGGATAATTGTGATTTTTTTTACTGTAGACCTCTGAGAAACTGCAACTGGGGCCAGACCTTCCCATTCAGGTCTTGACCTGCACCGAGCCTCATATCTCTCCCAGAACAGGTCAAGACCCTCTGGCCTGGTGAAGCTAACTGTATAATCCCGTGTCCCAGCTACATGTATAAAGGCATACAGATCATTTGCCCCAAAACCAATCTCTAAAATCATGTCCACCCCTGCACGCCGTGCTGGAGGGATCGCACCACCTTCCCATTTCAGAATAACAACATTACGTCTGGGACCCCCAGCAGAAGACAGAGACCCAAGACCAGATCCTGGGGTGCTCAAAGTGGTAGCCTGTAGGGGAAAACCCCGCTTGGGGGCAGAGCTACCAGGAGCAGAGCGTACCACCTGAGCAAAGGTAAGTTTTTCAGGGCCAAGGCCCCACACTGAAGTCATAGCAGTCTGTACATTACTATTATTATTCACTGCTTGAACGGAGTTGGTAGGACTGTCCACACTTGAACTGGGACCATTGTTCATCACACTGGTACTGGGATGATTTTTCTCAGTCACACAAAACTTCACATTCCCATCAGGAATAATCACAGTTTCTGCTGCAATATCAGCTGTCTCCTGAAGCTGTGCTGTAGAGTCCTCAGCAGCTGTGGGGCAAACAGCTTCAGCCAAAGGGGGGTTAATAGGCTCTGCTGAATCTTGTAGTTCATCTGCAGGAATGTCATTTTTTAAAAGCAAACTTTGCTGTACTGCAGCATCAGCAGGCACAGCATTACTACAGATAGGACTAGCAGCCTGACTCTCACTGGGCACATTGTCTGTATCAGTCACAGTGTTGAATGGCACAAAAATAGTTTTATTCACAATATGGGACTTGACAGGCTTTACCTTGTCAGGCACATTGTCTGTAATGTCCTCATCATTAAATGCCAGCTGATCCCCCCGCATAGGAGACTCCATTACCTGGATGGCCCTGAGCATGCCTCCTGAGTCCTGGGAAGGCATGGGGCTGCTTACCTCTCCCTGAGGGGGCAGGGGGTCAGAACTGGGGGTCTCCTCCTCCACCTCCATCTTTGTCATCCTCGCAAATCTTTTATCGTTACAAAACTTTTCTTTAAATGGCCCATCTCTGCCTTGCATCATGGCCACAATGGTCTCCTGGTGTTCAACCCAAACCTTGGCCAGTTGGATCTCCGGATCCATGGATCCACGTTTCTGGCTACGCAAGCCCTCACGCTGCCTTCTCAGGCGCTTCAGCTCCGCTCTGAGCTTGTACAGCTTGTCTCTTTCCCTATTCAGGACTTTAATCCCGGCCACCACTCGCTCCCGGATGGCCCCGGAACCTTCATCTTCACCAGGGGCAGAGAGATCACCAACCATGGATTGTATAGGGGCAGGTATGTTACCTGATGGCCCAGGAGATGGCTGAGAGCTTCCAGCAGGAGAGGCCCTGCTGGCCTCCATGGCTTCCCCAGAAAGGAGCCAGGAGAGCTGGGATAGATTTCCTCACCAGTCCCCTCTCACACGGATCTGCAGCAGCTCCAGAGAGACAGCCTCCTCCTGACACACCTGTGCTCCAATGATGGGTGGGGCACTATTGATCTTTTATTAAAAGAATCAAGCAACCAATTTTATACAAAAGTAAAAAACAAAACCATAGTACAAAACTTCAACAGAAATCCAAGGAATACACATCCATGTTCAGAATATATACAATATATACATAATCCACTACCAAAACTATTTACATAAAGCAGCAGAGAGGGCCTAAGAGGCACAACCCATCACCTATGTACGCAGCCATTTATCAAAAATTAATCCAAAAAATAATAATCTAGGGTGATAAGAGACAGACAGCCACACCCGGGAAAGAGACTCCTGGCAGTCAGGGAGGCTTGAAACCCCTCCACGCCTTCAACCAAGCCCCCTGACTCCGCTTGTCTCTCTCAAGTACCCGAATCTTCTCCACCTCATGCAGAATGTCATACACCACCACCTGAACAGGAAGGATTTTACGCCGAATGCTGACCTGACACCGTGCGTTCCAAGTGAAATAACGGACTACTAGGCTAACTAGAAAAAGTGTATCTAAACAAAAAACCCCACCAGTATTGAATGCTCCGTACACCCACTCAGCATAACCCAGCCTGGAGAGGAAAGGGACACCGAGGGCCCGCCCCACCTGTTTGTACACCTCTATGTTAAAAGGGCAATGAAGCAGAAAATGGTCCATAGTCTCCTCCTCACCTGCACACTCCTCCCGAGGACAGCTACGATCCACCCCACTGCGGAATTTCAAATTGCCCCTAACATAGAGCCTCCCATGGAAGCACATCCAGGCCAGATCCCTGAATTTAGGAGGTACTCTGTCCAAATTAATAAGTCTTAACCCTGCCCTCAAAACTGGGCCTGGGCAATCCCTTAAGGCCAGTGGGTCATGAAAGACTTCGCTCAAGACTCGACTCATAAGGACTTTCCTCGGAACCGATCTGAGATCTTCAGCCGACAATCGCCACTGCCGCAGTAACTTCAGGCACGGAGCGACATAGGCTGGTAGCTGACCACGATGACCCCTGAGATTCTTCACTTGGCCACCTTCTTCCCAAAGTCGCAGAAAAGGCCTAAACCAAGATCTAAAAATGCCTGCCCATCCAGGAGGTTCCACTGCAAGCATATTACCAATATTAAACTTGAGAAAAAGCAGTGAAAAGAAAAGAACTGGGTTGACCATACCTAAGCCACCCTCCCTCCTGGATAGATAGGTGACATTCCTCTTGATGGGGTTCAGTCTGTTCCCCCACAACATCTGGAAGAACACACTACTGACCCTAGCATAGAGAGACACTGGCAAGATGCAGACAAAGCTGACATACAAAAAGATCGGAATCAGGTAAGTCTTAATCAGATCAACCCTTTCCCTCATAGATAACTTCCATTTCTTCCAGCTGACCACCTTAGTATTGGCAATTTCCAGTCTGCCTTCCCAGTTTTTGAGGCCATAATCGCCGGGTCCAAATTCAATGCCTAGAATCTTAATTCTTTCCTGGGGCACTGGAAAGGTGTCCGGGAGATCAAAACCCTCACCTTCCTTTCCCATCCAGAAGACTTCACTCTTTTCCTGATTGATCTTGGAGCCTGATGCTTCAGAATACCGTGATGTCAGAGAGACCACCTCCTCTGCTTCATCCGCCCCGGTGACAATCACTGACACATCGTCCGCATAGGCAACAACCCTCAAAGGCGGCTCACCCGGGAGACCCACTGGTACCCCACACAACATGCCGCTCTCTAGCCTCCTGATGAAAGGGTCGATTGCAAACACATAGAGCAGGGGACTCAGGGGACAACCCTGGCGCACCCCGGAGCCAACCTCAAAGGACTGCCCAACCCAACCATTAACAAGAGGAAAGCTTTCTGCCCCCTTATACAAGACTTTTAACCAATCGACAAAACCACCCGGCAGACCGTACTTACTAAGGAGCAACCACAGGTACTCATGGTTGACACGATCAAAAGCCTTTGCCTGATCTAATGTCAGCAACTACTTTCCCCAGCCTGCAGCCCTGCACCGCTCCAAGGCCTCCCGGACAGCTAAAACCGCTGTGAAGGTGCACCTACCCTGGACTGAACAGTGCTGATGGCGAGAAAGCAAAGACTCTGCTACTGACGATAGGCGCCAGAAAAATATCTTTGCCAGTATCTTTCTATCGACATTAAGAAGGCTGATGGGGCGCCAATTCTCAATCATCGAAGGATCTTTACCCTTTGAAAGAAGAATCACAGCCGAGTGCCTCATGGAAGGGGGAAGTACCCCCTCAGCAAGGCAACTGTTAAAAAACCTCTACCAAATGTGGGGCCAGAATAGACTTAAAGGCTTTGTAAAACTCAGCCGTCAAGCCATCCGGTCCAGGTGACTTTTTGATGGCAAGTTGTTCAATTGCCCTCATCACCTCTTCAACTGTGATCTCCTCTGTCAAATTCATCAATGGGACATCTTCATCATTTAGACCTGGAGTAGAGTCCAAAAAGCCTTCCATCTTGTCACGGTCAAGCTCTTTCCTCCCAAGAAGGTCAGCATAAAAGGACCTCACGACCTCCAGAATCCCTGACCTGGACTTTGTCAAGGAACCTGTACTGTCTTTAAGGCCAACGACCGTTTTAACAGCTACACCTTGTTTGCAGTTCTGGTAAGGGTCAGGCGAGTGGTACTTCCCATAGTCCCTCTCCAGAACCAAAGAGGCATGCCGGTCATATTGACACTTCCTGAGAAGGAGTTTCACTTCGTAGATTTCCCCAGGATCTCCACCTCTCGAGACAAGAATATCCAGCTTCCTCCGTAAACGTTGGTAGGTCATGTATTTATTAAACTGTTTTCTATTGGCTAGGCCCCTGAAGAATCCAGCGATCCTCTTTTTGGTCAGCTCCCACCACTCAGCCTTGCTGCTACAAAAGTCCAGGATGGTCACCTGTGCCTGAAAGAATTCCTCAAAGGATTGTCTAACATGTTCTTCCTTGAGTAGAGTCGAATTCAATCTCCAGATGCCCTTACCCCTCTGAGGGGCGTCTGAAGCATTCAGGACCACAGATAGCATACAGTGATCGGAGAACTCTACTGCCTGCACCACTGGGAGCGAGAAAGCAGAGGTCTCCTTCAAAAAAAACCTATCTATTCTACTCTGACTATTACCTCGATGAAAGGTGAACCCAGTGTCATCCGGGAGGTGCTTAATGTGCACATCCACAAGACCAGCATCCCTAACCATACTATTTAAAAAAACGCTATCATATCCCAGCCTGTCCTTGAAGTCCTTCCTGTCCTTGGGCCTAGTTACTGTATTAAAGTCACCTCCAAAGACCACTTGCCGGGATGTAAAAAGAAATGGCTTGATCCTTGTAAAAAGGCATTTCCTGTCCCACTTTGTGTGCGGCCCATAGACATTAATTAGGCGCAGGTCCTGCCCTCCCACAAGGACGTCTAAGACCATACATCTCCCAATCTCCACCTCAATAACCCGCCGGATAGTTACCATGCCGGTTTTAAACAACACCGCCACACCGCCGTAAGGCTCGGCCGCAAGAGACCAGTAAGATGGACCATACCTCCACTCTCTCTTGGCCATATGAATATCTGCCAAGGAGGTGAGCCTAGTCTCTTGCAAAAATAAAATTTCAGCATCTAATTGGCTGAACAAAAAGAAGGCCATAGAACGAGCTCTTACTGACTTAATGCTGGCGACATTTATTGTCACCACTTTTAACGGAGGGGGAACCGCCATTTGGGTTATTGGGTGGATTGCTTCTTAGCTCCCCTCTGCTGCTCATCACCAGAAGCCTCTCTTTTTCTTGAGGCCGCCTCAAACTCCATCTCAGAATCAGAACTTCGCTCCGAAGAAGCTCCAGATGAGGAAATCTCCCACTTAGAGGACCTATAACGGTTGGAGACAGGCACTGGAGCCTGTTCCGTCCTCACCACCTGCTTCTTCCGCTTCCCAACCTTCCTTCTCTCCTCCAGGTACTGCAGGTCAGCTTCAGAGATGCCCTTATCTCCTGTTTTTTTCTTTGAAGTCTTTACAGAAGACTCCTTTAGAGAGGCAGAAGCGACCTTTTTAAAACCCACTACCACTCCTGGTGGGGGGGTTACTCCCTTTGAATCTGACTTAGGAGGGGTAGACTCCTGGGGGGTAACTGACTCGGGGGGCACAGACTTGGAAGGTTCTGACACAAGAGGAGGGGATACAGTAGGCTGGGGGGACACAGAGACAGATACAGAAGGAATACTTACAGACACAGGAGGGGTGGCCACAGGAACTGGAGAGGGATCCTGAGCAGGACCAGGGGAGTCAGTCACCGCAGAGGAGGATGGTACACCAGGGGCATCACCCTCCATCCTGTCCAGCCTTGACAAGTCATCTAGTACCTCCTTCTCCATATTGTGCCAGGCTTCAGGACATCTGCTGTAGGGGTGGCCAAGGCGCAGGCACAGGTTGCACCTGATCATCTCGGTGCAGTCCTTGGCCATATGACCCTGACCCCGACACACTGAACATATCAAGGCTGAACAGGAAGAGCTCAAATGCCCCTTTTCTCCACAGCGGTGACACAGCTTCGGCTGACCAGGGTAGAAAATAGTCATCCTATCCCTCCCTATAAAAGCTGAGGAGGGCAGGTGACGGACAACATTCCCATCCCTGGCCAACCTGACTGTAACCGACCAACCCCCAGTCCAGATGTTACGTTCATCAAGGATTTTGCTGGGCTTAGTCAAAACCTCACCATAGTTCCTTAACCAGACCTCTAGGTCCCGAGCAGGAACACTCTCATTGGTGAGTATGATGGTTATCTTTTTCACCGTTGACCTTTGCGAAACCGCAACTGGGGCCAGACCTTCCCATTCAGGTCTTGACCTGCACCGAGCCTCATATCGCTCCCAGAACAGGTCAAGACCCTCTGGCCTGGTGAAACTAATGGTATAATCCCGTGTCCCAGCTACATGTATAAAGGCATACAGGTCATTTGCCCCAAAACCCATCTCCAAAATCAAATCCACCACTGCACGCCGTGCTGGAGGGATCGCACCACCTTCCCATTTGAGAATTACCACATTTCTTCTCGGACCCCCAGCAGAAGCCAGAGACCCGAGACCAGATCCCGGGGTGCTCAAAGTGGTAGGCTGCAGGGGGAAACCCTGCTTGGGGGCGGAGCCACCAGGAGCAGAGCGTACCACCTGAGCAAACGTGGGTTTATCAGGGCCAAGGCCCCACACTGAAGTCACAGTAGTCTGTACATTATTATTATTTGCTTGGACTGAGCTGGGACGATTGTCCATCACACTTGTACAATTGCTATCAGTCACACACACGTTCAATTTCCCATCAGGAATAGTCACAGTTGCTGCAATACCAGCTGTCTCCTGATGCTGCACTGTAGAGTCTCCAGCAGCTGTGGGGCAAACATCTTTAGACTCAGCCAAAGGAGAGTTAATAGGCTCTGCTGACACCGGTAGTTCCTTTTCAGAAATGTCATTTTTTAAATGCAGCTCTTGCTGCGCTGCAGCATTAGCAGGTACAACATTGCTACACATAGCATTAGAAACTTGATTGTCACTGGGCACACTTTCAACATTGCTCATGGTGTTAGATGGTACAAAAACAGATTCATCCCCTGCTTGGGGCTTGACATTATCAGGCACGTTGTCAGTTATATCCTCATCACCAAACGCCAGCTGATCCCCCCGCACAGGAGACTCCATTACCTGGATGGCCCTGAGCATGCCTCCTGAGTCCTGGGAAGGCATGGGGCTGCTTACCTCTACCTGAGGGGGCAGGGGGTCAGAACTGGGGGTCTCCTCCTCCACCTCCATCTTTGTCATCCTCGCAAACCTTTTTTCATTGTAAAACTTTTCCTTAAGTGGCCCATCTCTTCCTTCCATGATGGACACAATGGTCTCCTGATGCTCAACCCGGACCTTGGCCAGTTGGATCTCCGGATCCATGGACCCTCGTTTCTGGCTATGCAAGCCCTCACGCTGCCTTCTCAGGCGCTTCAGCTCCGCTCTCAGTTTATAGAGCTTGTCTCTTTCTCTATTCAGGGCTTTAATCCCGGCCACCACTCGCTCCTGAATTGCCTCTGAGCCTTCATCCTTACCAGGGGCAGAAAGATCACAAGCCATGGTTTGTACAGAGGAAGGCATGTCACCTGATGGCCCAGGAGATGGCTGGGAGCTTCCAGCAGGAGAGGCCCTGCTGGCCTCCATGGCTTCCCCAGAAAGGGGCCAGGAGAGCTGGGATAGATTTCCTCACCAGTCCCCTCTCACACGGATCTGCAGCAGCTCCAGAGAGACAGCCTCCTCCTGACACACCTGTGCTCCAATGATGGGTGGGGCACTATTCCTCCCACTGACACCAATGATTGGGTACTATTTCTCCCGAGAACACCAATGATGGGGCACTATTCCTCCCGGGAACACCAATGTTGGGGCACTATTCCTCCTGGGAACACCAATGATGGGGTACTATTCCTCCCTGGAACACCAACGATAGGGTACTATTTCTCCCGGGAACACCAATGATGGGGTACTATTCCTCCTGGGAACACCAATGATGGGTACTATTCCTCCCGGGAACACCAATGATGGGGTACTATTCCACCCGGGAACACCAATGATGGGGTACTATTCCTCCCAGGAACACCAATGATGGGGCACTATTCTCCCTCCCAGGAACACCAATGGGGCACTATCCCCCTCTCCCTCCCAGGAACACCAAAGGGGCACTATTTTCTTCCCCCTCCCAGGAACACCAATGATGGGGCACTATTCCCCTCCCTCTCCCAGGAACACCAATGAGGCACTATCCCCCCCCCCCAGGAAAACCAATGATGGGGCACTACTATTCCACCCACCCCCCGGTACACCAATGATGGGGCACTCCCCCCCCAGGAATGCTTAGGAGTTAGGATGGGGCACTTGTCATAAAAAATCATGTACTGTGTATGTACTGACTTTTTATTGTTATATTAGCCATTAGCCACTACCTTTCACAGTCAGTGTGCAGCTCGGCTCTCCTCACAGCTGCTTCTCGCCTCTCTGTTCCCTTGAGGCAGCAGGTGGGGCTGAGAAGATCACGTCAGGGAGGAGGAGAGGCGAGGAGGAGAGGCGCGGACATGCGGCGCGGACGTGCCTGGTCACATACGACAGCACCTTGTACACAGGAGGACACAGGAGGATTTATTTATTGGACAGACAGGGAGGAAGCTGCGGACCAACTAATTGATAGTGAAAATTGTTGACAACGATTTTCATTATCGATTATTATCGATAATATCGATCAATTGTTTTAGCCCTAATTTGGAGTATATTGTTGATATGACCTCTGGCATGAGGGTCTTTCATGCATATATTTTCAAACTTAGTAAAATCATCTACAGAGTCGTCAATGCTTAGGAAAGGAATACAAAAGTTCCTTATTTGAAGGTAACAAAATATTTCTGATTGGGGGAGCCCAAAAGACTTGCATAAGTCTGGGAAGGGACGGATTGTTGTATTTAGGATCATGTGATGTGTTATACCTACTTTGGACCAAGCCCAAAAAGATCTGGGATAAGTCCATGCTGGATAGAAAGCTGGGTCTTTGAGAAAAGATAGAAGTGGATTAAGTTTGGATTGCAGGCCACGAGAGATTTTGAGTCTTTCGCAGACAGTTAGAGAATGTTTAGATATTGGGTTTTTTTAAGTTTTACAATCTATGGGAGGTAACCATAAAATATTGTGTATGGAGAGAGGGTCACAATCTAATGCCTCGATGGTAACCCACAGGGGAATCTCAGTGTTGGAGTGATATTTTATGGATTGTGCTAGTTGAGTGGCTTTATAATATAATGAAATGTTTGGAAATCCTAGGCCACCATGGATTTTGGGAAGGAATAAGGTTTCTCTAGATATTTGTGGTTTGAGTTTCCCCCAAGTAAATTTTATGAATGTTGGTTGTATTATTCTAAGGAAATAGGCCAGAATGTGTATTGGAAGAACTCTGAAAAGGTACAGGAATTTAGGAAGTATGGCCATCTTTATTATATTTATTTTCCCAACCCGCGAAGTCGGTATAGATGATCATTTTAAAAGCAAGTTTGTAGTTAATTTTAGTAAAGAAGGATAGTTGGTGGAAAATAAATTCAAGTGGCTGGCAGTGAGCTGGATACCCAGATAAGGAATGCTATGTGTAGCCCATTTAAAGGGTAATGATTTTTGAGTATTAACTGTAAGGCCTGAGATGATCGAATCGTTTTTCAGTATATTCATAAGGTTAGGAGCTGAAATTTGAGGTGAAGATAAAAATAGAAGGGTGTCATCCGCAAATAAACATATCTTGTGGTGACAACCTCCCATTTCTATGCCTGTTATAGAAGGTTCCATTTTTATTCTTTGTGCTAAAGGCTCAATAAGCAAAGCAAATAATAAAAGTGAGAGCGGGCATCCTTGACGTGTGCCCCTTTCTATGAATGTTTCAGATGCGTTTTTAATATACGCTTTAGGTTTGCAGTAAAGTGCTTGGATCCATTGTAAGAAATGAGTGGGGAATCCCCATTTACTAAGAGTATAGTGCATATAGGACCATGAAATGGAATCAAATGGCTTTTTTATATCTAATGAGAGGAAACAGGCTGGGATGCGGCGTAATTTCACAGCATGTGATAGAATGGTGGCATGTCTATCACTTCTTGTTGGATAGGGATAAATCCTGCTTGGTCTTTATGTATAATTTTACCAATGAATGTATTAAGTCTAGTAGCAAGGATTTTGGCTAATATTTTAATATCTACATTTAGTAAAGAGATAGGACGATAGTTCGAACAGATGTTATAGTCCGAATTTGGTTTGGGAAGCATACAAATAATTGCTGTTAATGTTTCCTGTCTAAATGAGTGACCTGATAGTATAGAGTTGAGGGCATCAGTTAAGGAGGGTGATAATGTTTCAATATATGTACGATAATATAGTGCGTAAAATCCATTAGGGCTAGGTCTTTTGTTTATTTTCAGCGTTTTGATCTCACTGGACACCTCTTCAACCGATACAGGCAGGGGCGGACTGACAACGAATGGGGCCCTGGGGCAATAGGAGAAGATTCTCGCGGCCCCGGGCAATAGGAGATTATGGGACCCCCAGGCAATAGGAGATTATGGGGCCCCCAGGCAATAGATTATGGGGCCACACAGTATACACACACAGACACACAATATACACACACAGTATACACACACAGAATACACATACACACACTGAAAAGGTACTGGAGAGGTGGGGCAGCTATAATCTTGGGATTTTTTTAAAAACACAGGTTTTTACATACTGTCCCTGGTTTTATTGAGGCTGGCAACCCTGATAGGGCCCCTTAGTGGCATGGGGCCCTCGGGCAGTGCCCCAGTGCCTGAATGGTCAGTCCGCCCCTGGATACAGGTTTCTCTAGTAGCTCTAACTGTGTTGTCGATAATGGGGGGAGGGAAATGTGGGAAAAGAACTCATCTGCTTTGGATGTATCCAGCTCAGTGTCAGAAGAATATGTTTTAAATGTCAGAAGAAAGTGTTTAAATGTGTTTTACATTTTTGAAGTATTTTCACTGGGTTATTGTGAGATTTGAGCGTGCGGCTAATAGAGGTTCTGGTTTATTAGCTTTCATGTAAAAATTGTGGCGTGATCGATTGATAGTTTTCTCTGCTGATTCTGTGAGAAACAGGTCAAATTCGAGTTTAGTCTTATCCAATTGCAATTGTAACAAAGGGAAAGGATTGGATTGAAAAGCCATGTAGCAAGTGTTAAAATTTGTTTCTAATTTGTTATATAAAGCTCTACATTCTCAATTAAATGGAGCCATTTGTCTCATACATATACCACGTAAAACTGGTTTGTGAGCTTCTTACAGAGTGAGCGGGGATGTATCAGGGGCATAGTTGTCTACAATGTATTCTTTCAGTGCAAGTTCAATATTAAGTTTATGTGTTGGGTTTTTAAGTAGGTAATCTCTAAGAAGCCAAGTCAGATCATGTGCTTTTGGAATGGTAGAGGCTATAGTGGTAAGTATTGCACTATGAGCCGACCGTGGGATTGATAACATTTTGGATGTTAGGATTTCAAGCACCATACCTGTAGTTAGGAATATGTGGTCTATTTGTGAGTGATGGGGATGTGAATAATGGGTAAATTGTCTTTTAGTTGCATTTAGTTCACACCAGGAGTCTACTAAATTATGTTTTGTAATAAGTTGTGAAAAAGAGTGTCTATTAGGGATTGAGCTATAGGTGATTTGTCTAGAAAGGGAAAGAGAGTTTGATTGGAATCTCCACATAAAAGTAGCATTCCTATTTTATGTGATTCAATTACCTGTAAAAGGTGAAAGAGGATCGAAGTAGGACTTTTGTTGGGGGCATAATATGAAATTACTGTTATGGCAGTATCATGCAAATATCCTGGCAGAATCAGATATCACCCTTCCATGTCTTTAATCTCCTTTAATAATGTAAATGGATTATTGCGGTGAAATGCAATAAGTATGCCTCGCTGTTTAGCTGAAGCTGAGGCTGTGTAGAGCTGTGAGTACATTTTGCTGAAAAATTTAGGAGCGGATTGTGGTGTGAAGTGGGTTTCTTAAAGGCACAAGATATGTGCTTTTCTAGTGGCAAAGAAGCGAAAGGCTTTGATGCGATTTTTGTCGGATGTTCAAGCCCTGAACATTCAGGGATAGTGTAAGATATCACATTTTCCAAATCATTGTGTAGCTAGACCTTCGGAAGGAGGGGGGAGGAATAGGGAAGGATAGAAAAGGAAAGGGTAGAAGATTTAATAATAAAATATATATATTCTTCATTTAGAATAGTAAATAAAACATATTTAATCTCATTACACTTCTGTTGGGGGGGGTTAAAAAACTCCCCCCAAGGGTATATTGGCCACTGTCGATTGTCCACTATATCAATGAACTAACCGAGAGTAGCAAAAAAGGAACATTCCGAAAAAAATGACAAAGCCTACTAGTAGCAAGTTTCCATACTTGTATAAGTAACAAGAATATTTTAGCACTAGCAGGAAGGAACTGGGGGACAAATAATGGAAAAGAAACATGGATATTGAAAATGTATCTATTTTGACCATTAAGCCATTTATCTTGGATCTGGAGTAAAGCAGTTGATACAATATGTTATATTAAAAACTTGTTAAGACAATTAAAGTATCTCCTTGAGGCGATAAATGACAAAAAAATAGATAATAAAGATAAGACTGTTTAGCTGTCTTATTAATCAAGAGATAGATGAAGAATGGATCCTAGAAGTATGAAGTTATGAAAATGGAAAAGATAGCTCATTTTAACATTATCATAACCGAGTGTGTCTAAATATAATAATTCATTAGATGCAAAATGTGAACTAGACAGTAAGGATTGGTGAACTTATCCATCAATTAGAGAGAGAAATATGAGTATATAGTATTCTTCAGTCCATAGAGTCATCAGGGGCTTGATCAGGCGATCGATATAAGCCCCTTTTATGTGAGCTCTGGTGCTCATTTCTCCTTGGCAAAGCAGAAGATTTATTTGGAGAAGATGATATCGGTCTTCGTCGAGTGGTTTCTTGATTCTGTGTCGAGTTCAGCAGATCCATGTCTTGAAGAGTAGTTTGGAGTTCGTTAGCAGAACGACATGTAAATTTAGAGCCTTGAAATGCGAAACGCACTGAAAAGGGGAATCCCCATTGATATGTAATTTAATTGCTTTGTAATACTTGTAGTAAGGGTTTTAAGGCCCTTCTTTTATTAAGTGTTCTTGCATAGCAAGACCACTTACTGTTATCTCACATATATATTATCCCCTACCCGCCGAGCGTATGCAGACGTGCATACTCGGCTTTCCGGGGTTATACCGGGATGATGCCCGCAGCTGCAAGCATCATCCCAGTACCGTTGTTTAGAGCCGGCGATCGGCTATCCGAGTATAAAAGCCGCTTGGCTGTTATACCAGATGAGCGGGAGGGGATGTTCCCCCCTCCTGCCGCCTCCCGCGGCTCTTACCGGGCCTCCCGTTCGATCGGGAGGCCCAGTGACCATTCGGCTGCCTCCGGCGGCTGGGGGCGGGCTGGAACGAAGCCGTGAGTGGCTTCGTTCCAGCCTCCTAATCGTAAACACGGAAGCGACGTCATGACGTCACTTCCCGTTTACTCGGCTGCCAATGGCGCCGGTTAAAAAAAAATACACAGCATTCAGAATCGCCGTTTTCAGCGATCTGAATACTTTGAAGTGCAGAGGAGGGTCTTTTAGACCCCCGATCCCTCCATGAAGAGTACCTGTCACCACCTGTTACTGTCACAAGGGATATTTACATTCCTTGTGACAGCAATAAATGTCGTTAATTTTTTTTTTAAAACACAAAGAAAACGCATACGGAAGTCGCACCCGCATATGTAAACGGTGTTCAAATCACACATGTGAGGTATCGCCGCGATCGCCAGAGCGAGAGCAATAATTCTAGCACTAGACCTCTTCTGTAACTCTAACCTGGTAACCGTAAAAAAAATTTAAAGTGTCATCTATGGAAATTCTTAGGTACCGTAGTTTGTCGCCATTCCACGAGTGCGTGCAATTATAAAGCACAACATGTTAGGTATCTATTTACTCGGCGTAACATCATCTTTCACATTATACAAAAAAATTGGGGTAACTTTACTGTTTGGATTTTTTAAAATTCATGAAGCTGTCCCTTTTCCCAAAAAATTGCATTTAAAACACCGCTGCACAAATACCGTGTGATAAAAAATATTGCAACAATCACCATTTTATTCTCTAGATTCTCTGCTAAAAAATATATATATATATAATGTTTGGGGGCTCTAAGTCATTTTCTAGCAAACACCAAATTTCAAAAATAGGCTTAGTCATGAAAGTTTTATTATTAAGTGTTCTTGCATAGCAAGACCACTTACTGTTATCTCACATATATATTATTATTATTAGTGGGACTGCTTCAGCAGTCCCACTATTGTTATTCGTTTTTATTTATTTTTAATGTTAATCGTAATTTTATTATTCTGTACGTTTTTTGGCTCTGCGTAACTTCTGCATACTTTCAGCTATTAAAAACATTCAACATTTAAAATGTTCATCTCTTTCAACTGATGATGGGACTTTTTCAACTTTTTTTTTACTATTTATACTTTTTAAAATATTAAGCTTTTTAACACTTTATGACCACCCCATGAAAAAAATAAATAATTTTTTTTTTAATTTTTGCGGCAAAATTGGTCCCATAGGAATGAATGGCGAAATGTTCAATGTCATTTAATTGGTGTCCTATTACCTTGTGGAACTTTGTGAAAATCTGAAAAATACCAGTGTGAATCCGGCCTCAATGTCATTTAATTGGTGTGCTATTACTTTGTGGAACGTTTCACCGAATGGTTCACAAAATATTGTCGTTTTTGTGGTGAAATTGGTCCCATATTGGGAGGTGACAAAAGCTGACATTATGACCAGTCAAAACATGACCAATCAAAACATTATGACCACCCCAAGATCAGCCAAATAATTTATGACCACCCCATGAAAAAAAAAAAATATTTTTGAAAAAAAAATTATTTAAAATTTTTTTTTTTTTTTTTAAATCATTTTTGAAAAAAAAAATTGAAAAAAAAAATCATTTTTGAAAAAATCATTTTTGAAAAAAAAATCATTTTTGAAAAAATCATTTTTGAAAAAAAATTATTGAAAAAAAATGTGAAAAAAAAATCATTTTTGAAAAAAAAAACATTTTTGAAAAAAAACTCATTAAAAAAAATCATTTTTGAAAAAAAAATCATTTTTAAAAAAAAAATTGAAAAAATAAATGATTTTTGAAAAAAATCATTTTTTTTTAAAAAAAAATTCATTTTTGAAAAAAATCATTTTTGAAAAAAAAATCATTTTTGAAAAAAAAAAAAATAATTTAAAAAAAATCATTTTTGAAATAGAAAAAAAAATCATTTTTGAAAAAAAATTTAATTTGAAAAAAAAATCATTTTTGAAAAAAGAAAATATTTTTTGAAAAAAATATTTGAAAAAAAATAAAATAGTAATTAAAAAAATCATTTTTGATTTTGAAAAGAAAAATCATTTTTGAAAAAAAATCATTTTTGAAAAAAAATAAAATAATAATTAAAAAAAAATCATTTTTGAAAACAAAATCACATTTTTGAAAAAAAAATTTGAAAAATAAATAAATAAAATATTATTTGGAAAAAAAATCTTTTTTGAAAAAATATCATTTGAAAAAATAAATAAATAAAATATCATTTGAAAAAAAATTATTTTTGAAAAAAAATCATTAAAAAAAACATTTTTTTAAAAAAATCATTTTTGAAAAAAAAATCATTTTTGAAAAAAAAATCATTTTTGAAAAAAATATCATTTGAAAAAAAATCATTTTTGAAAAAAAATCATTAAAAAAAATTTTTGAAGAAAAAAAACATTTTTTTCAAAATCAAAAATGATTTTTTTAATTACTATTTTATTTTTTTCAAATATTTTTTTCAAAAAATATTTTCTTTTTTCAAAAATGATTTTTTTTTCAAATTATATTTTTTTTCAAAAATGATTTTTTTTTCTATTTCAAAAATGATTTTTTTTAAATTATTTTTTTTTATCATTTGAAAAAAAACATTTTTGAAAAAAATTATTTAAAAAAAAAATTTGAAAAAAAATCATTTTTGAAAAAAAATCATTTTTTTAAAAAAAAATCATTTTTTTTTTAAAAAATTGAAAAAAAAATCATTTTTGAAAAAAAAATTTTTTTGAAAAAAAACATTTAAAAAAATAATTTTTGAAAAGAAAATCATTTAAAAAATAAAATAAAATAATAATTAAAAAGAAAAAAAAGAAAAAAAAAATTTTTGAAAAAAAAAAACATTTTTGAAAAAAAAATCATTTTTGAAAAAAAAATTGAAAAAAAATTTGAAAAAATAAATCATTTTTGAAAAAAATCATTTTTGAAAAAAAATCATTAAAATAATCATTTTTGAAAAAAAAATCATTTTTGAAAAAAAAATCATTTTTGAAAAAAAAAATAATAATTTAATCATTTTTGAAAAAAAAATCATTTTTGAAAAAAAATATAATTTGAAAAGAAAAACATTTTTGAAAAAAAATTATTTAAAAAAAAAAATTGAAAAAAAAAAATCATTTTTGAAAAAAAATCATTTTTGAAAAAAAAAATTGAAAAAAAAAATCATTTTTGAAAAAAAAATCATTTTTAAAAAAAATAAAATAATAATAAAAAATAATTTTTGAAAAAAAAATAATTTTTGAAAAAAAAAATAATTTTTGAAAAAAAAAATTGAAAAAAAATTTGAAAAAATAAATCATTTTTGAAAAAAATCATTTTTTTTGGAAAAAAAAATCATTTTTGAAAAAAAATCATTAAAATAATCATTTTTGAAAAAAAAATCATTTTTGAAAAAAAAATAATAATTTAATCATTTTTGAAAAAAAAATCATTTTTGAAAAAAAATATAATTTGAAAAGAAAAATCATTTTTGAAAAAAAATCATTAAAAAAAAAAATTAAAAAAAAAATCATTTTCGAAAAAAAATCATTTTTGAAAAAAAAAAACATTTTTGAAAAAAAAATTATTTAAAAAAAAAAATTTGAAAAAAAATCATTTTCGAAAAAAAATCATTTTTGAAAAAAAAAATTGAAAAAAAAAAATCATTTTTGAAAAAAAACATTTAAAAAAATCATTTTTGAAAAGAAAATCATTTTTAAAAAAAATAAAATAATAATTAAAAATAATTTTTGAAAAAAAAATCATTTTTGAAAAAAATTTTTTAAAAAAATTAAAAAAAATAAATCATTTTTGAAAAAAATCATTTTTTTTGGAATAAAAAATAATTTTTGAAAAAAAATCATTAAAAAAATAATTTTTGAAAAAAAAAATCATTTTTGAAAAAAAAAATAATAATTTAATCATTTTTGAAAAAAAAATCATTTTTGAAATAGAAAAAAAAATCATTTTTGAAAAAAAATATAATTTGAAAACAAAAATCATTTTTGAAAAAAATATAATTTAAAAAAAAAAAAAAAAATAATAATTATTAAAAAAATCATTTTTGAAAAAAAATTGAAAAAAAAACATTTAAAAATTATTTTTGGAAAAAAAAAATTTAAAAAATGTGAAAAAAATAATCATTTTTGAAAAAAAAAAAATAATTTTAAAAAAATTATTTTTGGAAAAAAAATTATTCCAAAAAATGATTTTTGAAAAAAAAAATATTTTTGAAAAAAAAAATATTTTTGAAAAATAAATTATTTAAAAAAGAAATTTGAAAAAAAATCATTTTTGAAAAAAAAAATTATTTTTGGAAAAATAATTATTTTTGAAAAAAAAATCATTATTGAAAAAAAAATCATTTTTGAAAAAAAATATTTAAAAAAAATTTGAAAAAATAAATCATTTTTGAAAAAAATTATTTTTGAAAAAAATAATTATTTTTGAAAAAAATAATTATTTTTGAAAAAAATAATTATTTTTGAAAAAAATAATTATTTAAAAAAAAAATTACTTTGTGGAACGTTTCGCCGAATGGTTCATAAAATATCGTCGTTTTTGCAGCAAAACTGGTCCCATACTAATGAATGGTGAAATGTTCAAAACTAGAGTGGAAGGTGAGAAAAGCTGACAACCCCATGATCAGCCAAAACATTATGACCACCCCATGACCAGCCAAAACATTATGACCACAACATGATCAGCCAAAATATTATGACCACCCCATGATCAGCCAAAACATTATGATCATCCCATGAAAAAAATAATTTTTTGAAAAAAATAATTTTTGATAATAAAATCATTTTTTGAAAAAAAAATCATTTAAAAAAACATTTTTGAAAAAAAAAATAATTCTTGAAAAAAAATAATTTTTGAAAAAAATCATTTTTGGAAAAAATAATTTTTGAAAAAAAATATAATTTGCAAAAAAAAATTTTTGAAAAAAAAAATCTTGGCTGGATGTAGTTCCTGAAAAAAGTGCTGTCATTGTAGCTTGTAAGTCAATTACAGTTTCAGGAATACCTCTAATACGCAAAATAGAGCATCTATTACGATTTTCGTAGTCTTCCAATCTTGTCTGTAATGTTGTATTTTCCTCTTTAAGGTTGTCAATTTCATTTTAGCATTCTACATTGTTAACTTCTAAGTAATCTACTTTGGTTTCAAGTGTGGATAAGCGCTGACCCAGCTCTCTTATTTCCTTGGTAAGGCTAGTAGTAATATGGTCAAATGTGCGGGTGTTTGGTGATACGGCACTGCGCTAGTTTAACTCACAATTGCGCAGTCGTGCGATGCTGTACCCCAAAAAATTGATGTCCTTTTTTTCCCAACAAATAGAGATTTATTTTGGTGGTATTTGATCACCTCTGCGATTTTTATTTTTTGTGCTAGAAACAAAAATAGCGTGATAATTTTGAAAACAAAAAATTTATATTTTTTACTTTCTGCTATAAAACATATCCAATTAAAAAAATGTAAAAAATCTAATTTCTTCATCAATTAAGCCCAATATGTATGCGGATACATATTTTTGGTAAATAAGATCCCAATAAGCGTATATTGATTGGTGTGCGCAAAAGTTATAGCGCCTACAAAACTATGGGATATTTTTATGGAATTTATTTATTTATTTATTTTACTAGTAATGGCGTCGATCAGCGATTTTTAGCGGGACTGCAACATTGTGGCAGACAAATCGGATACCTGACACGTTTGGCTTTTTTTGGGAACCAGTGACATTATTACAGTGATCAGTGCTAAAAGTATGCAAAAGTAGTCACTGTACTAATGACACTGTCAGGGAACTGGTTAACACCAGGGGCGATCAAAGGGTTAAGTGTGTCCCTAGGAGATGCTTGCTAACTGTGTGAGGGGGTGGACTGACTGGGTTAACACAGAGATCCATGTTCCTGCATAGCAGGAACACAAAATCACTGTTTGTCCTTGTCAGAATAGCAATCTGCCTTGTTTACATAGGCAGATCGCCCTTCTGCCTCTCTGGGGAACGATCGGCGGGTCCCAGAGGACATTGCATCCGCCGGACCCGCTGACTGGCTCCCCCTCTGGCCAATCAGCATGCGCCCCTGCTGTCTATTGCACGCAATGAAGTACAGGTGAATAGGGGCAATAGAGCCGCCCTGCCACAGTATATCTGCGGTAGGCGGTCTTTAACCACTTCCGGACCGCCGCACGCCGATGTACGTCCAAACTTTGAAGGGGGATACCGGGGTTATGGCAGCAATTAGCTGCCATAACCCCGGTATCCCCGTTTTCGTGTGGCGGTCGGCTTTCTGATAAAAGTGATCCCTGCGGTGGATTCGCCGCAAGATCACTTTTATCGGTTGCGGGAGAGGGCCCCCCCCTCCCGCCACGATCGGTGCTCTCCGCCGCTTACCGGAGCCGTAGGTAGCGGCGGAGGTGATCGCGTCCGTCTCCGTCCTGTGCCTGGAGACGAGTGAGGCTAGTGCATTTTAGTGTAAATATGAGATCTGAGGTCTTTTTGACCCCAGATCTCATATTTAAGAGGTCCTGTCATGCTTTTTTCTATTACAAGGGATGTTTACATTCCTTGTAATAGGAATAAAAGTGACACAATTTTTTTTTTTAAACAGTGTAAAAAAAAAAAAAATAATGTAAAATAAATAATAAAAATTAAAACATTTAAAAAAAAAAAATCCTGTCCCGACGAGCTAGCGCGCAGAAGCGAACGCATACACGAGTAGCGCCCGCATATGAAAACAGTGGTCAAACCAAACATGTGAGATATCGCCGCGACCGGTAGAGCGAGAGCAAGAATTCTAGCCCTAGACCTCCTCTGTAACGCAAAACATGCAACCTGTAGAATTTTTTAACCACTTCAATACCAGGCTCTTAGACACCTTCCCGCCCAGCCCAATTTTCACCTTTCAGCGCTGTTGCAATTTGAATGACAATTGCGCGGTCATGCTTCACTGTACCCAAACTAATTTTTTTTATCATTTTGTTCCCACAAATAGAGCTTTCTTTTGGTGGTATTTGATCACCTCTGCGGTTTTAATTTTTTGCGCAACAAATAAAAAAAGACCGAAAATTTCGAAAAAAAACAAGTTTTTCTTTGTTTCTGTTAAATTTTTTGTAAATAAGTGCGCTTTCTCCTTAATAATGGGCACTGATATAGCTGCACTGATGGGCACTGATACGGCGGCACTGATGGGCACCGATGAGGTGGCACCAATGAGGTGGCACTGATGAGGTGGCACTAACAGGCACTGATGATGGGCACTGATAGGCGGCACTGATGGGCACTGATAAGTGGCACTGATGGGCACTGATAGGTGGCACTGGTATGCGGCACTGATGGGCACTCATAGGTGGCACCGATGGGCACACATAGGCGGCACTGATGGGCACTCGTAGGTGGCATTGATTGGTATATATGGGTGGCATTGATGGGTACTTATGTGTGGCACTGATGTGTGGCACTGATGGGCACTGATAGGTGGGCACTGATGGGCACAGATGGGCACTGACAGGTGGCACCGATGGGCAATGACAGGTGGCACAGATGGGCAATGACAGGTGGCACTGATATAGCATTGCTGGGCAGATCTGGGCATTGTCATAATAGATCATTGGCATAATAGTGCCAATCAGTGCCCATTTGTGGGCACTGATTGGCACAGATTGGGCACATGTGGATGGCCATGGGGTACATACCTGGCCATCCACGTTGCCCCTTCCCTGGTGGTCCTAGTGGCATCCTTGGTAGTCCAGTGGGGTGATCTGCGGGGGGGCTGCGCTGATAAACAATCAGCGCAGACCCCCCCTGCCAGGAGAGCCGCCGATCGGCTCTCCTCTACTTGCGTCTGTCAGACGCAAGTGAGGAAGAGCCGATCAACGGCTCTTCCTATTGACAGCGTGATCAGCCGTGATTGGACACGGCTGATCACGTGGTAAAGAGCCTCCGCCGGAGGCTTTTTACCAAGATCAGTGTAGTGGTGTGTCAGACTGACACACCGCTCCACCGATCGCCGCGATGCGCGCCCCCGGGGGCGCGCTGCGGCATGTTATCCTGCTGGACGTCATATGACGCCCAGTCAGGATAACAGAACCACTTCCCGGACGTCAATCCGCTATAGGGCGGGCGGGAAGTGGTTAAACGTCGCCTATGGAGATTTTTGAGGGTAAAAGTTTGACGCCATTCAACGAGCGGGCGCAATTTTGAAGCGTGACATGTTTGGTATCAATTTACTTGGCGTAACATTATATTTCACAATATAAAAAAACTTTACTGTTGTCTTTTTTTTTTTATTCAAAAAAGTGAATTTTTTCAAAAAAAAGTGAATTTTTTCAAAAAAAAGTGCGCTTATAAGACCGCTGCGCAAATACGTGCCAAAAAAAGTATTCTCTAGGGTGTTAGAAAAAAAAACATATATAATGTTTGGGGGTTCTAAGTACTTTTCTAGCAAAAAAAAACTGTTTTAAACATGTAAGCACCTAAAATCCAAAATGAGGCTGGTCCTTAAGTGGTTAAAAAGGAATTCCAGGTGTGGATAATTTTACATAATTAAATTGGTCCAACTTATGTAACTATGCATATACCATACCTGGATAAAATATACCATATTCAGAACAAAATGTAAAATTTTCAGGATATTGCTTAGGCACAAATAATATCTCTTGATGTCCTCTATCAGATAGAAAATCACTTTATGAATTCAAGTCCACTGTGAGGGCTCAGGCATACGATACAAGAATTCAACGTATTTCCAAACCTTCTGTCACAGATATCTACTTCCTGGCCTCAATCACGGGCGCTGAGGGCTGTACACTGTGCACTACGTCTCTACGGAGGTGCAGCGGCTATATGGTCACAGCCGCTTGTCCTTATTTGACAGGCATGTGGGTGCCAGTGATTAGTCCCAAATGTAGACTGTGTGCATTCTGGCCGCTCACCTGCCAAACTAAGACGGGTGACTGTGTCCCTACAGCCGCTGCATCACCATAGACTTACATGGGCCGCCTGCCTTCGGCACCTGGCGGCTTTAGCTGTCAAACAACCAATTCATGGTGTACAGGCCTCAGCGCACATATGAATGAGGTCTAACAATAACACCAAGAACATTTTTTTACTGGTGTCTTCTCAATCTAAATAAACCTGAACTTGTATTTCAATGATATTTGAAGGAATCTTGGGCCATTTTGCTCAAAACAAAACTATAAAACTTTTTTCTACAACACTGGTATATAAACAAAGAAAAACCAATAAGCAGTCAAGAACCCACATCAGTGTACAGGCGGTCTCCGGGTTACAAACAAGCTCGGGTCTGTAGGTTTGTTCCTAAGTTGAATCTGTTTGTAAGTCGGAACAGGTACATTTTTTAAGTTTAGCTCCAGCTAAAAAAAACTATTTTTAGGCTTTTTGGATTGCATAGGGGAAGGTTAACACCCCTGTAACATTTGTTTTGCTGTCTGTGCTCCTGTTCAGAAGATTTCACCTCACTTTCTGTCCCAATGACAATTGGATTTTGAACATTTTGGGTTGTTGTGGAAACAAGCCTTGATGATAAAGCATCAGTGGAGGTAATTTTTGCCCATAATAACTTTTACAGGAGTGGATTTCCCTTCCTAGGGGTAGATTTCATCTCGCTTCCTGTTGTCTCCCTCCGTTTGTAAGTAGGAGTCGTTTGTAAGTCGGATGTTTGTGACTAGGGGATTGCCTGTAAATATGTTGCACTATAAAGCCTAGATCAGCCTTTTTCAACCTTTCAACACAGAGGAACCCTTGAAATAACTTTCTGGTCTAATGCCGCATACACACGAGCGGACTTTACGGCAGACTTTGCCCGGCGGACTTTTCAACTGACTTTACGACGGACTTTCTGAATGAACGGACTTGCCTACACACAATCCACCAAAGTCCGTTGAATTCGTACGTGATGACGTACGACCGGACTAAAACAAGGAAGTTCATAGCCAGTAGCCAATAGCTGCCCTAGCGTGGCTTTTTGTCCGTTGAACTAGCATACAGACGAGCGGACTTTTCGACCGGACTCAATTTCAACGGATTGATTTAAAGCATGTTTCAAATCTAAGTCCGTCCAACTTTTGAGAAAACAAAGTCAGCTGGAGCCCACACACGATCGAGTTGTCTGATGAAATCCAGTCCGCCGGGCAAAGTCTGCCGTAAAGTCCGCTCGTGTGTACGCGGCATTAGGGAACGCCTGCTGAAAATTACCATATCTACAACTCATGATATGTTAGTGTGATGGTCAATAGGAAGAATGTCCCTTACACTTGTGGTCATTGGGAAGAATTATCCCTTTACAGATAGTGAAAAAGATCAGTGGTGTCAGTGAGAACATATCTGAGAGGCAGAAATTTCTCATTGCTCAAGGAACCCCTAGCAACCTCTGGAGGAACCCTAGAGTTCCTTGGAACCCTGGTTGAGAAAGGCTGGTCTAGATATTTCATTTTGCTGAGCGTACTAAATTTACTTGGTACATCAGCTTTAAGTAAACACTGATTCATGCATATGTTAAAGCAAGGATTAGCACGTACAATAGTTGAATACTCTGAGGTGATTAATGACCTGCTCTACCTGTCATCCTGATTGTGTATCAGTATTCTGAACTTGAGTAAACACCTTCATGTGAACATTGGTATGCACACAAGCATGGCCATCGCAAGCTCTTCCTTCAACATTTTCTTCCAAAACAATATAGATGCTTAAAGTGTAGGTAATCCCTAACAATAAACTTGTCTTATTCGCTCCCTTTTGGACTGGTAAATGTACCATTGAAAGTGTTTTGATATACACTATATTGTCAAAAGTATTGTGGTGCCTGCCTTTACATGCACATGAACCTTAATGACATCCCAGTCTTAGTCTGTAGGGTTCAATATTGAGTTAGCCCACCTGTTGAAGCTATAACAGCTTCAACTCTTCTGGGAAGGCTGTCCACAAGGTTTAGGAGTGTGTCTATGGGAATGTTTGTCAGGCACTGATGATGGAGAGAAGGCCTGGCTCACAGTCTCTACTCGGATTCATCCCAAAGATGTTCTATCGGGTTGAGGTCAGGACTCTGTGCAGGCCAGTCAAGTTCCTCCACCCCAAACTCGCTCATCCATGTCTTTATGTACCTTGCTTTGTGCACTGGTGTGCAGTCATGTTGGAACAGGAAGGGTCCATCTCCAAACTGTTCCCACAAAGTTGGGAGCATGAAATTGTCCAAAATGTCTTGGTATGCTCCCTTCACTGGAACTAAGGGGTCCAGCCCAACCCCTGAAAAACAACCCCACACCATGATCCCCCCTCCACCAAATGATTTGGACCAGTGCACAAAGCAAGGTCCATAAAGACATGGATGAGCGAATTAGGGGGGCAGGAACTTGACTGGACTGCACAGAGTCCTGACCTCAACCTAATAGAACACCTTTGGGATGAATTAGAACAGAGACTGCAAGCCAGGCCTTCTCGTCCACATCAGTGCCTGACAAACATTCCCATAGACACACTCATAAACCTTATGGACAGCCTTCCCAGAAGAGTGGAAGCTATTATAGCTGCAAAGGGTGGGCCAACTCAATATTGAACCCCACAGACTAAGACTGAGATGCCATTAAAGGTCATGTGCGTGTAAAGGCAGGCGTTCCAATACTTTTGGTAATATAGTGTATATCTGTATTATATAGTGTAATGTACTTATCTCTCTCCAAAGCTCTAAATGTTGTTTCTCTCTGGTGCTTCATTCCTCTGAGGATGAGTCACTTCTGAGAAGTTTTTCCGACACATGAGATACATTTGTGTGGGAGGGGTGGAGAGCTCAACAGACAGCTTGTCTGTTCAGAACACAGTTTTTCTGCTGTGTGGAGGGGGGTGTGTGCCTTTCCTCCAATCAGCTCTTACACACTGTTACTGCAGCCTCTCTGCCCCCTCCTCTGTGCTCCTGACAGATGAAGAAATATTTTAACACTTTTCTGCCCTTTTGAAGGGGAAGAGAAGACTGCAGATAAACAAGTACAACCTATGTAGGAGGATTTGTTTCATCTCCGCGTATCATCCAGGGTTGTTCATTTCACTGGGTATATGTGAGGGTTTACATCCACTTTAACCTTACCCGAGCATGGTTCACCCCCTTTGTTTGGTTGCATAGTGTGAGTGCTCTGAATCAAGCCTTGGTATGGTACACTGAGCACAGGAGCACTGATCATTGTGGTGTGGTTGGCAAAGGTGATTTAAGTAAGCTTACCCGGGGACACTTCCTTATAGCATAGTGTGAGTACTGAGCAAAGGTGGGGGGGGGGGAGAGAAGACAGTAGACTGGGGCATGGTCCAGTACAACCGTGTCTGAATTATTGAATTTTAAAACATTTGACAGCATTATTTAGTGTGAGGCTTTGCCATGAATGGATGCAATTCGACATTAGCAATTTTGACATTGTAAAAGTAATAATAACTTCAAGCGCATATACAGCATACAGTAATCAGAATTAATCAGGTTGGCCAGGCATATAGTCCATGGCTAAAGTGTTGGCAGCCCAGGGGTTAATGAGGGTCTGACAGTTCGGAGCATGTAAAGTAGGTTACATGACTAAAAGGTTGGCAGTCCAAGGGTTAATAAGGATCTGACAGTTCAAAGTATATGGAGTGGGTTGGTGGAGCAGTGGATCTAGGAGGCGGCTGCTGTCCTCAGAGAGCTGGCTCTGTGATTTGCAAGAGAGGGTGAAGAAAGGAAGCGCCACCTGAGTGCAGCATTAGTAGGTACTTTTAATGACACAAAATTAAAAAACACTTACAAGAGACATGATTAAAAAGGCTCATCTGTAGATGGATAGTCCTGGTGAGTTCCTCGAGCTCCAGTCTGGATGATGTGTCAGCGGTGTAAGGCTGCAGGGGAAGCTGTTCAGCAGGTGGTTCGTCCTGTGGCCATCAGGGGGAGGCTGGGGCCGGCGTGGAGCGCACAGAGGGTGTGCGTGACGTCACGGGCCGTTCAGCGGCTTCCGGGTACACTCCAGGGGGAGGGCTCACATAGAGGGAGGATACAGGCAGTGGGGGAGTTGTGGATAGGCTACTCGCTCGGAGCGGCTGCTCCTTCAATAGGCCTGAGGGGGCAGTGTGTGAGTGCTGTGCTATTTATAGGCCGGCGCTGTGGGACAACAAGGCCCATCAAACGCTGCCACTGTGCCCTCAAATGCTGCCACTGTGCCCATCAAACGCTGCCACTGTGCCCATTAAATGCTGCCACTGTGCCATCAAATGCATCCACTGTGCCCATCAAACGCTGCCACTGTGCCCTCAAATGCTGCCACTGTGCCCTCAAATGCTGCCACTGTGCCATCGACTGCAGCCACTGTGCCCATCAAACGCTTCAACTGTGCCATCAAATCCTGCCACTGTGCCCATTAAATGCTGCCACTGTGCCAGGTCTCACTGACCTGCCTCCTGATTGGCGTGGAGGCAATGCGGTGTGAAAATAGCAAATATTCATTCATTATGGTCACACAATTGGATGGGATCAGGGTGCACTCTCTGCGCCCCAAGCCCACCCTTTTTTGAAGCCTATTAGAGCCTCTGGCTCTAATCATGTGCTTCAAAAAAATACACCCCCTCCTGCCCCCGCCATAGGAGTCCATGCGAACGGCGCATGGATAGGGAGGCAGCAGCAGGGATGGGGGGCCGGCGCGTGTGCGCCCACAATGCACGGGCCGCCACTGGACCTCAACAATGCTTCTAATGCTCAGGTCAAGCACAATGTCAAAATAGGGTGAAGAAAGGAAGCGCTACCTGAGTGCAGCATTAGTAGGTACTTTTAATGACACAAAATTAAAAAACACTTACAAGAGACATGATTAAAAAGGATCATCTGTAGATGGATAGTCCTGGTGAGTTCCTCGAGCTCCAGTCTGGATGATGTGTCAGCGGTGTAAGGCTGCAGGGGAAGCTGTTCAGCAGGTGGTTCGTCCTGTGGCCATCAGATATTGATCCGTTCAGATACTACACCACTAAGGGAGGTGTACGGTGCATGCGTGGGTGTTAGCGGTACTGGCGCTAACCTGACGCTGCCTGGGGCTGGTGCTTGCCAGTTCACCAAAACGCTACCAAGAAAACTGTTAGCGATCGCAGGGATCAGGCCTGACTCTGCGAACGCTGCAGTTATGCCTTTAGTGTTTTGTAAGTGACAGTGATCGATCGATACTGCACTTGGGTGGGCTGGGCCGGGCCGGGTGGAGGGGAAAAACGCAGGTGCTAGCAGGTATCTGGGCTGATCCCGCTAATGCTGCGTTTTTGGGAACCCTAAACTGCTGGGGACGCTAGTATAGATCTGATTGGATCAGATATTGATCCGTTCAGATACTATACCACTAAGGGAGGCGTATGCTGCGTGCGTGGGTGTTAGCGGTACTGGCGCTAATCTGACGCTGCCTGGGGCGACGCATATCACCGCCGGGCGATCAGGGGGCTAAACCTTTATTCGCTAATAAACGGCGGGTGCCCTGACACTATAAAAAATAAACGAACTAACCAGCGCCACCCGTAACGGTTATACGGTGATCAGTGGTGAAAGGGTTAACTAGGGGGAAATCAAGGGGTTAAAACATTTATTAGATAGTATATGGGGGTCCCTGTCGCTATAAAACTCTGACGGCGAGCCTAAATATTTACGTCCCTAACTAGCGTCACCAGCGACTAATACAGCGATCAGAAAAATGATCGCTTAGTGACACTGGCGACAGGGGGTGATCAAGGGGTTAAAACTTTATTAGGGGGGGTTAGGGGGGTACCCTAGACCTACAGGGGGCTAACACTCACTGCCCTACCAGTTCAAACTATCACAAACTGACACCATGCAGTAATCCGAAAAAAAAAAAATACTGCTTGGTGTCAGTGTGACAGGGAGGGGTGATTGGGGGGTGATCGGGGGGCGATGGGGGGGGGTCGGGGGTGTAATGTGTGCCTGGCATGTTCTACTGTGTGTGTGTGTTGTGCACTCACATGTCTTCTCTCCTCGGCGCCGGAACGGAAACTGCCGAGCCGAGGAGAGATGACATCACATCCTCTGCCTGTGTGTACTACACACAGGCAGGGGAGGATTCCCATTGGCTGGGAGCGATCGCGAGGGGGGCCACGATCGAATGGCCTCCCCCTCGCCTCTCAACGCTCCCAGACAAATGCCGACCGCCGCTGGCACCGGGGGGGGTCCGATCGGACCCCCCGCCCGCGGGAGGCAGATCACGTACGGGTACGTGATTCTGCCTGCCCGTGCCATTCTGCCGACGTATATCGTCGTTAGGCGGTCGGCAATTGGGTTAATAGCGCAGTGGCAGCATTTGAGGGCACAGTGGCAGCGTTTGAGTAGCTTGTTATTTGTGCTAAAGAAACTCAAGGCTTCTTGGGCAGCCGGTACTGCACACTCTGGAACGTTGTTAGACAAAAACAAGGGGTGGAAACTGCAAAAAATGGAGACTGGTTGGTTGCAGAATGAACAGAATTATTATAGGCAAACTCGGCAAGAGGTAATAGGGGTACCCAGTCATCCTGAGAAAAACAAGGATAGCATCATAAGTATTGCTCAAGGGTTTGATTTGTTCGTTCAGTCTGACCATTAGTCTGGGGGTGATAAGCAGAGGAGAAAGAAAGGTCAATCTTCAGGGATTCACATGGGGCTCTCCAGAATTTGGAGAGATACGATGTTTGCAGGTATACCGTGGAGTCTTACACTCTCTTTAATAAAGATCCCTGCGGTTTCAGAGGCGGAGGGGGTACCCTTCATAGGCAGGAAGTGAGCCATTTTGGAAAGTCTGTCGACCACTACGAAGATAGTGGTGTAGTCTTCTGATGATGGTAATTCAACAATGAAATCCATGGAGATCATCCTCCATGGTCTTTCCGGTACAGGTAGAGGTTTTGGCAGCCCCCAAGCCTTGGTCTTGCTGCCCTTGTTCTGAATGCAGGTAATGCACGATTCCACATAATGTCTGCAATCTTTCAATAGCTGAGGCAACCAGAACGTGCATTGGAGGAGTTCGGAGGTCTTGTGTATACCAAAGTGGCCAGCTAGTTCATGGTCATGACAAGATTTGAGGACGGCAACCCGTGTTTTTTGTGGCACAAAAATTCTGTCTTTGTACCATAATAAGTCATTTCTGGACTGTAAAGTGATGTCTGTTGGATGGGGAGCCGTTGAAGATGCCTGTTTGATTTGGGACAGTAGGTCTCCTTGAAGCATGAGAAAATTTCCAGGAGCAAGAATGGTATCTGGAGGAGAAGGAGCTTCAGGTTCGCTGAACATCCAGGACAGCGCATCCGGTTTGGTATTTTTTGATCTCGGCCTGTAAGTGATGTGGAAAGTGAACCTAGTAAAGAAGAGTGCCCATCTGGCTTGATGTGGTTTCAATCTCTTGGCAACTTTCAGGTACTCTAAATTTTTGTGGTCGGTATAGGGTGGGCCGCTCCTTCCAAGAGGTAACGCCATTCTTCAAGTGCGGCTTTGATTGCAAGTAGCTCCCTGTCCCCAACATCGTAATTCTTCTCAGCTTCTGTTAACCTGTGGGAGAATAACGCCACTGGATGTAATAGAGCCTTGGATCATTGTCTCTGTGAAAATACCGCCCCTACTGCTATCTCGGAGGCATCTACCTCCAGTATGTAAGATAAAGCTGGGTCAGGATGCTTCAGGAGAGAAGATGACACGAACTGATCTTTCAAGGAGGTGAAAGCAGCTTGAGCCTCAGGGGACCATTGGAACCGGGTGCCTTACCGAGTCAGACTTGTGATGGGGAACATGATGGAAGAAAATCCCCTGATAAACTTGCGATAGAAATTCGCAAAACCCACAAAGCGCTGAACTCCCCTTTTATCCGTAGCGGTTGGCCAATCCAGGATGGCGTAGACCTTCTGCGGATCTGTCTTGACACCATCTATAGAAATAATCAGGCCCAGAAATTGAATGCCTTGGCGTTCGAACTCGCACTTCTCAGGTTTTGCGTACAAGCCGTGTTGGCAAAGCCGAGTTAGAACTTTTCTGACATGCTCCCAGTGGATAGACAGAGAGGAGGAAAAAATCAAGATGTCATACAGATAAACTATGATGAACAGGTCAAGGTAGTCTCTAAAAATATCATTAACAAAATGCTGGAAAGTGTCAGGAGCATTGCCTAACCCAAAGGGCATCACAAGATACTCAAAGTGTCCGAAGCGAGTGCGGAAGGCAGTCTTCCATTCGTCCCCGCTTCAGTTCCGGACTAGGTTGTAAGCTCCTCGAAGATCCAGTTTGGTAAATATTGATGCAGTTCCGAGTCTCTGAAAGAGTTCAGGTACCAGAGCTAGAGGGTACCGGTTTTTGATTGTAATTTTATTGAGGTCCTGATAATCTGCGCAGGGGCGTAGGGAGCAATCCTTCTTTTCCAAGAAGAAAATCCCTGCTCCTGCTGGGGGAGGTGGAGGGGCGTATAAACCCTTTTTTCAGATTGTCATCAATGTAGTCTTTAAGAGTACCTAGCTCCAGTTCGGTTAAGGGGAAAATTCTCCCAAAGGGAATCTCTGCTCCGGGGAGAAGTTCAATCAGGCAGTCATAGGGTCTATGTGGAGGAAGTGTCTCTGCCCCCTTTTTGCTGAACACATCCAGAAAACTATGGTATGCCTCTGGAACAGCTCGGCAAGTCTCAGCATTGGTTTCCAGACACAGCAAGGAAGACGGGACGTCGGTAGCTCCCTGTAGGCAGTGCTGACGGCAGTAGGGGGAGTGAAAACTGATTTTTCCAGTAGACCAGTCAATTTGTGGATTATGGGCTTTGAGCCAGGGCATGCCCAGTATGATGGGAAACAAGGGAGACTCGATGATGTCAAGACAGAGTAGTTCTCGATGGTTGCCTGAAATGATGGTGTTTAGAGGAACCGTCTCTTGTGTTACAGGCCCAGATTTAATAGCCGATCCATCGGCTAGGTGTACAGATAGTCCCTGTGCTCTGGGTCGTAGAGGGATTTGAAGTTTGCAGGCAAAAGATAAGTCCATAAACCCGCTGCAGGCTCCGGAGTCAATTATGGCGGTTGCTTGAGTATTCCCTCCTGGAAGTTGTAGAGAAATGGAGATAGCCAAATGAGTTGCATTATTAAACACAGCAGGTAAGGAGGTAGAGAAGAGGGTAACGGATCTTTGTGGGACAAGTCCTCACATAGTGTCCAGATTCCCTGCAGTAGAGGCAAAGATTGTTAGCCCGCCAGCATTGACGTTCTTCAGGAGTCAGAGAGGGACAGATCAATCCTAATTGCATTGGCTCAGAAGTATCAGTGGAAGTGTGAACAGGAGGATTTGGTACACGTGGTAGCATCCATACTGGGTGAGAGGGACTAGCAGTACGTTCTGCTCTTCGTTCTCTTAAACGCCTGTCTATTTGGATGGACAGGTTGATGAGAGCTTCAAGTGTTGCCGGAATGCCAACCTGGGCCAACTCATCCTTTAATGGTTCGGAGAGACCCATGCGGAACTGGTAACGTAGGGCGGCGTAGTTCCAGTTTGTAGCGGAACTCCAATGCCTGCATTCAGATGCATAGTCCTCTGCTGCCCTACGGCCCTGCTGGAGAGAGAATAATGCTGCTTCTGCGGTTGCTGCTTGTTGCGGATCTTCATAGAGAAGGGCCATGGCTTGGAAGAAAGTATCTAGGTGGTTAAGGCAGTTATCCTTCTGCTCCAAGAGGCGATGGGCCCATGCCTGGGGTTCGCCTAGTAAGAGGGAAATGACGAAGCCCACTTTGGTAGTTTCGAGAGAAAAGGTTCTGGGTTGTAATGCAAAGAAAAGCTCACAGGCATTACAGAATGCCCTATACTTGCTGCGATCCCCGGAGAAACTTTCTAGTGTGGGAACTTTGGGTTCAGGAGGGAGCATGACCACTGAAGGAGCAGTGGACGTTCCAGGAGCTGGGGTAGATAGAACATGAACACGCAATTCCATTCGGCTTGAGTAAGTCCAGCTAGATGACGGTATAAGTCCTCCATGGGCGAGGTTCCCTGCGTGGGCTCAGACATGGCTCTCCGGTACTGTCACGTTCCTGGTAGGTAGAGCCCAGAATGCAGGGAACGGCCTCTCGTATACCTCTGACTCAGGAACCCCTGGTAGTGTTGACAGGGGCTCGAGAGTACAAAGGGGCACAAGTGCCTGACTGGAAGGCTGGAGTAGAGGGCTGGATCCTGTAATCAGCAGGGAGGTGCACTGTAGTCCAGCAGCAGGATGCAGACAGCAGGGAGGTGCACTGTATTCCAGAAGCAGGATGCAGACAGCAAGGAGGTGCACTGTAGTACAGCAGCAGGATGCAGACAGCACGGAGGTGCACTGTAGTCCAGCAGCAGGATGCAGACAGCAGGGAGGTGCACTGTAGTACAGCAGCAGGATACAGACAGCTGGGAGGTGCACTGTAGCCCAGCAGCAGGATGCAGACAGCAAGGAGGTGCACTGTAGTCCAGCAGCAGGATGCAGATAGCAGGGAGGTGCACTGTAGTCCAGCAGCAGGATGCAGACAGCAGGGAGGTGCAGACAAGCCGAGTCAAAACACAGGCGGGCAGATCAGGTACAGAAGGGCAATCCAAAAGAGTAGTCAAAGTCCAAGCCGGAATCAGGGCAGGCAGCAAACAGGGAAGTCAGGAACAGGCCAAGTTAGATAATAGATTCAGGTAACAAGGTAACAGAGCAGCAGGGGTCTTCAGGAAACGCTGTAGACCGGACAGCAAGGCAGCAAGGCATCAGTCCCCTTTAAATAGCACATCTTGGCGTCAAGTGCTGTGACAAGGCGTGCGCGTGTGCACCTGCGTGCACCCGTGCGCCGCTATTCACGCTATTGCGCATGCGCGTGCGCCGGATGACTCTTTTGTGCACAGGTGTTCTTCTAGTTCTCATATTGCTAGGACGTTTGCTGGAAGGCTTTTCCTGGCAGTAGGTGTATGTGTGTCGACGTCAACAATCAAGAGAAGACGTCACCAGAGTGAATACAGAGGGTTCACCACAAGATGTAAACCATTGGTGAGCCTCAAAAACAGGAAGGCCAGATTAGAGTTTGCCAAACATCTAAAAAAGCCTTCACAGTTCTGGAACAACATCCTATGGACAGATGAGACCAAGATCAACTTGTACCAGAGTGATGGAAAGAGAAGAGTATGGAAAAGGAAAGAACTGCTCATGATCCAAAGCATACCACCTCATCAGTGAAGCATGGTGGTGGTAGTGTCATGGCGTGGGCATGTATGGCTGCCAATGGAACTGGTTCTCTTGTATTTTTTGATAATATGACTGCTGACAAAAGCAGCAGAATAAATTCTGAAGTGTTTCGGGCAATATTATCTGCTCATATTCAGCAAAATGCTTCAGAACTCATTGGACGGCGCTTCACAGTGCAGATGGACAATGACCCGAAGCATACTGCGAAAGCAACCAAAGAGTTTTTTAAGGGAAAGAAGTGGAATGTTATGCAATGGCCAAGTCAATCACCTGACCTGAATCCGATTGAGCATGCATTTCACTTGCTGAAGACAAAACTGAAGGGGAAATGCCCCAAGAACAAGCAGGAACTGAAGACAGTTGCAGTAGAGGCCTGGCAGAGCATCATTAGGGATGAAACCCAGCGTCTGGTGATGTCTATGCGTTCCAGACTTCAGGCTGTAATTGACTGCAAAGGATTTGCAACCAAGTATTAAAAAAGTGAAAGTTTGATGGATGATTGTTAATCTGTCCCATTACTTTTGGTCCCTTAAAAAGTGGGAGGCACATATACAAACTGTTGTAATTCCTACACCGTTCACCTGATTTGGATGTAAATACCCTCAAATTAAAGCTGAAAGTCTGCAGTTAAAGCATATCTTGTTCGTTTCATTTCAAATCCATTGTGGTGGTGTATAGAGCCAAAAAGATTAGAATTGTGTCGATGTCCCAATATTTATGGACCTGACTGTATAATAATATAAGCTTAACAACAGACCTCAGATCAGTGTCCCTCCTCCGGCTCCTGTGTACATGTAAACAGCCGAGGAGGGGAGGTGGCTTCGGCCTGCTCTGTGATATGAGGCAGGTATACAGCCAGGGGCAGAGCCACGGAGATCAGTGCAGGTGTTCTGTCCGGCATGGTGGAGACTGGAGAGTGTAAGGCGCGGAGGAGGAGAAAGTTAACTTCTCCTCCTATTTGCATACTGAGTCGCGGCTGTGAGGCCACTGGTTACTAGGCAACCAGTGGCCAGAGTCTCAGGTGGAGCTGGAGGCGGAGCGAGCGCCAGCGCTATGGCGGGGTTTGCTCGCTCTATCAATTTGATTCCGGGGCACTGTATTGACACGTGGGCACCCTAATCCCCACCTCCAAACCCCTCTTAATCCCAAAACAAAAATGTATTAAGTTGCAACTTCCTGGATGTGGTGACCACATTTGTTTTCTTTTGTTTAAAATTGTTTTCCTTCATTTTTACCTGGTTATCCGGCCAGTTTGTCTGCTATTTTTCAACTTCCTGTAACAGACCAAGCTGTCCTGCAAAAGTGTCAGAGAGTTGAGACAGGGCCTGGCCTGATCACCAGGTGAGGAAAAAAGAAAACTAACGCAGACACCACATCTAAGAATTGGTAAGCTGCAATATAATATATGTAGCAATAACTCTCGGTGAAGCTGCTGGTTTAAAGCGAGCTGTTACCTTCACCTTCGTTACCTCAATTTCATCAGAACCGGGTCCAGGGTCCCGTTGAGCTTAATACCAGACAATGTAGGCACTGGACACTTGAGTATCTTTTCCAAGGTTTTAATAAAGAGTAACTGAAGGAAGTAGCAGGAAAGCGGTAGAAGAAGAGTTGCAGGGAAGTTCAAATACCTTTTCTTTGTGTAGTATTAGGAATTGGAATCTTGTAGATGAATATGCTCTCTATTTAGAGTTGAATCTTTGCCCGCCCGGATAGGTTTCTCTCACTAACACAGCAGCCGACACGCAGCGCGAACAAAAGTCTCCGCCACAGACCTGAATGTAATAGAAACCCGCACGATCCTCTGCCACAGGATGTAATGGTCTAGACTACGATGAATAGCAAACACAGCACCAGAACCTTTAAGCCGACCCAGCAGTACTATACGGTAGGTTAACTTTAGGATGCGTCCTCCAACTGAGTCACCAGGCCCCTCTCCAGACCAGCACTCTGCATGATCCTTCCATGACGGGTCCACCCCTGGGATCTTCTCAGTTGTCCAGCTTCTTCCCGTAGGACAGACAGCACAGGACCATTCCCTCGCTGCTGTGGTAGGCCCCAGACAGGCTTCTGAGCCCACCCACACGCTGCACCCGGTCGGAGGACCACAAGGTAGTACTCTTAACACATACCTGTCGGCCAGGAGGGCCAGCAGGTGGAACGAAAGACCCTAAAACATGGCGTCTGTCCCATAAATACCCTCTCCCAGAATGCAACTCGGAGGACCACCTCCACCAAGGTAATCTCCGGGACAGAGGAGCACTTATACACTTCAACGTGTTGCCTTTCCAACATCGACCCATGGTGACAAAGACACCCACAGGCACAGTGTGAAACTACATGCAACACAGCCAAACTGGAACAGAGGCTAAATCTGACTATGTATGAACAGGTAACCCAGTTTAATACCACTTTAAAATGGAACTAAACTGTATCTGAGCATCACAAACTGAAAATACTATTTCATTTTTTTTTGATATTCAAAACAAACTTACCAATCCATCCATGTCTCAATGCTCTATTTTATTGAGAAATCACCTTGAAAGACACCCCTCTAGCATTTCTAGCGACGGCCATCTTAAGTAAGGACAGATGATTATGTAGCAAGTACTTAAGGAGGAGGTCAAGACTGGATGAAAAAAAAAAAATTAAAAGTCAGCAGCTACAAATACTGTAGCTGCTGACTTTTAACATTAGGACACTTACCTGTCCCGATCAACTCCTGGGTGCTGCCACCGCCATTCCTGGTAAGGGAACCCAGTAGTGAAGCCTTTCGACTTCACAGCGGGTTCCCTACTGCACATGCGCAAAGCGCACTGTGCTCTCTAATTGGCCCAGCGGCGGGGGAAGGAGGAGGGGGCAAACTTCCGGGAGATTGGGATGCGGCCCGTCTTCAGAAGAGGGGAAGGGGACCTGTCAAAAACAGGTCCCCCATTCCCTCCTGAAAGATGCCAAATGTGGCACCGGAGGTGGGGGGAGGAAACGTATAAGCAAGAGTTCCACTTTTGGGTGGAACTCTGCTTTAATGGAATCCATCTGCCCCTGTTTCCGGCATGTAGGCAGGAGGGTGTACTAAGGTGATCCTCCCCGTTTTTAAAAAAATTGCCCATAAAGGCTTCTGGGATGTATGACATCATTTTGGCCCAGGCCAGAAATAAGGAAATGTAAATAAATAGGTAAAACAAGAAAAATATAATATACCTTATCTATTTTCTAATGCTAGCAGTATAAAGATTTAAAAATAGTTAATGTTGATTGAGAAAGTTTAGTTCCGCTTTAACCGCTTGCCGACCAGCCGCCGTCATTATACTGTGGCAGGTCAGCACGATCCCGCGAACCGTTGTAGCTGTACGTCAGTCCCTGTAAGCGGGATAGCCGGCGATGACTGTCGGGCACGAGAGATAGAACAGGGACGTGTGTGTAAACACACAAATCCCTGTTCTGAGAGGTGAGACAGCTAGGAACAACGATCTGTCATTTCCCCCAGTCACTCTCATCCCCCTACAGTTAGAACACACACTAGGAAACACAGTTAACCCCTTGATCGCCCCCTAGTGTTAACCCCTTCCCTGTCAGTGACATTTGCACAGTAATCAGTGCATTTTTATAGCACTGATCGCTGTATAATTGTCAATGGTCCCGAAAATGTGTCAAAAGTCCCAATAAGAATTGCTGATCACCGCCATTACTAGTAAAAAAAAAATAATAAAAATGCCATAAATCTTTCCCCTATTTTGTAAACACTATAACTTTTGCGCAAACCAATCAATATACGCTTATTGCGATTTTTATTACCAAAAATATGTAGAAGAATATATATTGGCCTAAACTGAGGAAAAAAAATGTGTTTTTTTTTTTAATTAGAATATTTATTATAGCAAAAAGTACAAAATGTGTTTTGTTTTTTTTTTCAAAATTGTTGCTCTTTTTGTTTATAGCGCAAAAAATGTTAAAAATGCAGAGATGATCAAATACGACCAAAAGAAAGCTCCATTAGTGGGAAAAAACCTTATACTTACCAGTGACTGTATTTTTACGAGCCTTTCAGGACAGCACCTTTTCTTAACAGGAAATACTGCATGACAACGCCCCTTTAAAATCACCTGCTTCCACCATGCCATCAGTTGTTACCGAGAATTCCTCCGACATGCTGGAAGATATAAACAGACAATTACCAAGCCCAACGATTATAAACCATACATAATAACCCAGGGATGGAAATAGGCTGCTGTCCTGAAAGGCTCGTAGAAATACCGTCACTGGTAAATCTAATGTTTTCTCCCTTCTCCTTTCAGGACAGCACCTTGAAGACGATAACCGAGAACTTACTTCAGGGTGGGACCACTGCTTGTAAAACCTTCCTGCCGAAGGACTGGTCTGAGGCTGACAGTAGATCCAACCTGTAGTGCCTTATGAAGGCTGAAAAACTGGACCACGTGGCAGCCTTGCATAACCTCTCTGCCCACGAAGCTGCCACGGACCGTGTAGAGTGAGGCAATATTCCCTGCAGAGGTTCTAACCCTAAAGACAGGTACGCTTCTTTAATAGCCTGTTTTAACCACCTTCCTAGAGTACTTTTGGAAGCTTTATCCCCCTTGTGACTTTCTTCCATTAGGACAAAAAGAGAAGATGACTTTCTGAGATTCTTTGTTACTTCCAAATACTTTAGAAGGCACCTTCTGACGTGCAGAGTATGGAAGGCTTCTTCTCCTGGACCAGAGGGCCATGATCTGTGTGTGTTGAAAAACCGAAGACACCTTAGGTAGGAAGACTGGATCTGTCCTCACCACTATACCGTATGGCAGATATCTCATAAAGGGCTCCTTGATTGATAATGCCTGTATTTCGCTGATTCTACATGCAGACGTCATTGCAACCAGGAGGATTGTTATGGGTCAGGATGTTAAAGATGTCTCTTCTAGCGGTTTGAAAGGTGACTTAGTGAGTCCCTGAAGAACCAAAGATAAATCCCACTTGGGCAAACTAATAAGAGGCCTAGGCCTAATTTTTGCCATAGCCTAAAAAATCTGACTGACTATCAAGGGTTCCCTCGACAGGGTCTTTTAAAAAAAAACTGATAATGCAGCTACCTGTGTCTTGAGAGTACTTGCTGCTAAACCTTTCTCCATTCCTTTCTGGAGAAATCCTAAAACTGAAATAGTGCTAACGAAATTAAAGTTCTTGCTGGAACACCAGGAATTGTAACACTTTCAGACTTTTGCAGTAAATAGCCCTGGTGACCTTCTTCCTACTTGCTAGAAGGGTGTTGATAAGTTTTTCTGATAGTCCCCTCTTCCTCAGAAACCAGGTGGTTAGATTGAGGTATGCTGGATCTGGATGGAGAATCTGACCCACAAGGTTTTGCTGAGAAATTCAATAGGGTTGAGAAGCAGGGTCTCTTTAGCCAATAGGGAGCAATTAGGATCAGGTCTGTGGACTCTGCTCTGAACTTTGCCAACACTCTTGGTATTAACTGAAACGGGGGAAGGCGTAAGACAGGGGGAAGTCCCATTTGTGAGCTAATGCGTCCACTCCAAATGCCTGATCCTGTCTCTGGAGAGAGAAGAAGGCCGGCGTTTTTGCATTTATTTGGTATGCAATGAGGTCCACCTGAGGAAGGCCCCAACTCTTGGTTATTGTCTCGAATAACTCTTGGTTTAACGACCATTCCGCTTCCCTTACTTCCCTTCTGCTGAGAAGGTCTGCTAAGGTGTTTTTCATGCCTTTCAGATGAAATGCGGACAGCGAGGCCAAATTGTCCTCTGCCCAGCTCAGCATTTGATGAGCTAGTTCCATCAGGGTCTTGCTCCTTGCACCCCCCTGCTTTGTTAGGTATAATACTGCCGTCATGTTGTCCGACAACACCTGGATGTGCTGTTATTTTAGGGCCTGCTGGAAAAATAGGAGGCTTAGATGGACAGCCTTTAACTTCCTCCAATTTGAGGACCTTCTTGCCTCTGGCTTGGACCAAACTCCCTGTGTTGTCTGCTCCTCGAGGTGAGCTCCCCACCCCCATGCGCTCGCATCTGTCATTACTCTCAGAGTTACTGGAAAAGTTCAGGGGAGTCCTTTTGAGATGTTCCTTTGGTCTGTCCACCTCCAAAGTGACCTTCTTGCTCTTTTTCCTATTTCGAACTTCTTTTCCAGAGGTTCCTGGTGTGTCCAATTCAGTAGAATGTCTGCCTGCAGACATCGCGCATGTAGCCTGGCCCACTGCACTGAAGGGATTGCTGCTGTTAACAGACCTAAAACTGACATGGCTTCCCTTACCGAAACTTCCGTGTTGGTTTCAAGTGTTCTTAGAGCCAACTGAATTTTTTTCTACCTTCTCCTGAGGGAGGAAGATTCTTTGTTCTACTGAATCTATTTCGTATCCCAGAAACCTCACTCGGTGAGATGGTATCAGATTTGATTTCTGGAGATTCAGAAGTCAACCTAGGCTGTTTAGATGTCCCTGGGTTACTTGCAGATTGACCATTACCTGATCTTTTGTTTCTGCGAACAGAAGTAGATCGTCCAGATAAGGCACTAGCGAGATCCCCTTCAGTCTCAGGGACTCCAGAGCCCCTGCCATCACTTTCGTGAACACTCTGGAAGAGGAGGAAAGGCCAAAGGGCAGCGCCCTGAACTGAAGATGCCAAATCCCCCCCCCCTCCCCAAATTGACTGCTAGTTGCAGGAATTTCTGCGGTGAAGAGGCAATTGGTATATGGAGATAAGCATCCCTTAGGTCGATGGATGCCATGTAACAGTTGGGGGTGAGTAAATTCTTCAGAGAAAATCGTGTCTATCTGGAACCTTTTGTACTTTATAGATCAGTTCAGAATCTTCAGGTTGAGAATCAGACAAAATTTCCCAGATGGTTTCTTGACCAAGAAAATGTGGGAGTAAAATCCCTTCCCTTCCTGGTCCTTCGGGACTTGGGAAATAACACCCTGTTTCATCAGTTCTCTCAGAAGAGACGTCATCGCCAGGGCTTTTTCCTGATCCCTTGGAAGGTTTGTAATGTAAAACCGGCTTGGGGGTGTCTGTGAAAATTCTAGCTGATAGCCTTGACTGATTAGATTCAGAGCAAACAGGCTTTTTGTTGTTTTTCCCAACCTGGCAGGAAGTCTTGCAACCTCCCGCCTACTGGTAGATGGTTGCCATTACTTTTTTTGAGGTTTGCTCGAAGGGGTCTAAAGAGCACCTCTCCTCTGCCTCTCCCCCTTTAAGGATTCCAGGGTCTTTTCTGGGTCTGATCTTTTTCTTTATGGGCTTGCTGAAAAGGACGAAAATTCTTTCTTTGCTGCACCACTTTCTTTTTCGGCGGAAAAGCTTTCGTCCTGTCCGCCGTTCTATCAAGGAGGGTCTAACTCTAGCCCAAACATCAGATCTCCTGTAAAGGGAATTCTGCACAACTTTACAGTGGAGTCCCCTGACCAGGTTTTAAACCAAAGAACCCTTCTGGCTGAGTTAACTAGGGCTGAAGATCTGGCCGACATCCTAATAGATTCCGCCGAGGCGTCTGCCATGTATTTGACCGCTCTTAAAAGGGTAGAGAAGGACTCTAGCAAATCTTTCCTAGAGGTGCCTGCTACCACATGGCCTTTAAGCTGTTCCAGCCAGCATTCCATGCTTCTGGCTACTACTGTAGCGGCCATCGCCAGCTTTAGGTTAGATAAGGACGAGTCCCAGGCTTTCCTTAATAGTGCGTCTGCTCTTTTGTCCATGGCGTCTTTAAGTACGCCCATGTCCTCAAATTCTAGATCGGTCCATCTAGACACTTGGGAAAAGGCGGCATCAATTTTTGGTCTTTTATTCCACACCAACGCTTCATCCTCCTCAAAAGGAAACCTTCTTTAGAGGGCTCTAGAAAAAAAATGTCCTTTTTCTGGATCCTTCCCTTCCTTCTTAATTGTATCGGTCAGAACTTTATGGATGGGAAAAACTCTACGTTTTGATTCTCCTCTAGCCCCTGATACATTTTGTCATGTAATGAAAGCTGGGCTTTATCTTCTTGAATTTCCAAAGTGGTATAGACCGCTTTGAGTAAGTCATCCACCTCTTCTAGCGTTAGTTTATATCTAGACGTTCTCGTCTCCTCTTCCCCTCCATCTTCCTCAGAGTCAATTGTTGAGGGGGGGGGGAATATTCTCTCCTCCTCTGACTCACTTTCAATTAGTCTTGAAGTGGTAGGAAGAAGACTGGACTGGGAACTCTGTTCCTGGCTGGAACTCTGTCCCTGTTTCTTCATAAGGGAACGCACTATCCCTAGGGTCTCTGCTAATTCCTTTCTCACTGAGGAAAAGAGCTCCTTACACTCCTGTGTGGACTCTTCCCTTACTAAACCAGCAATGCAGGATCTGCAAAGCGGTTTGGCCCATGAGTCCCTTAATGGGTTTGTGCATGAAGGGCATTTTCTTCCTGCAGTTCCTTCTGTTTTAGCGGTGGCTTTCGGTAAGACAGAAAATACCCCAATACCCCTTATTAGGGCGAGATACTACTGAAACAGAGAGACAAAGAAACACAGTGCCCAAAGCATACTCCCCACCATGCCCCAGAGTCTCCCTCCATACAGAACTGCTAACAGAACGTGTCATCCTAGCAGACAGTTGCGGCCCGTGCACTGTGGGCTGCATATGGCAATGGCTGCATATTCTGGGCACAAGTGGTTGCATTTGATGGGCACAAGTGGCTGCATTTGATGGGCCAAAGTGACTGCAATTGATGGGCACAAGCGGCTGCATATGTTGGGCACAAGCGGCTGCATATGATGGGCACAAATGGCTGCATATGATGGGCACAAGTGGCTGCATTTGACGGGAGTAAGTGTCTGTATATGATGGGCACAAGCGGCTGTATATGATGGGCACAAGCGGCTGCATATGATGGGCACAAGTGGCTGCATATGATGGGCACAAGTGGCTGCATATGATGGGCACAAGTGGCTGCATATGATGGGCACAGTGGCTGTGTTTGATGGGCACGATGGCTGCAATTGATGGGCACATTGGCTGCATTTGATGGGCACAATGGCTGCATTTGATGGGCCCAGTGAGGCTGTAATTGATGGGGATTCAGTATTTTTCAGTTTGTTTGCGCCCCCCCCCAAAAATTTTAAGCACCAGACACCACTGATCTCGACTCTTCCTTCTTAGAAATCTCTTTAAATTGGAAGGCTCCTGCAGGGCTGGTCAGCGGCACCTCTGATTGGCTGAGAGCGTTTATCTGACACTCTAAGTCATTTCCATTCATAGAACCGGCTAGAAAAGAATCATACCTTTTTCAAGATTGTTTTATGAATGGGAGTCACTGGTTGGCTGAAAGTGTCAGCTGACTGCTTTCAGCCAATCAGAGGCGCCGCTTGGAGATCGACACTGGAACACAGACTTTGGGGTTAATCCGTTCGAAAACGGTTTAATCCCACAAGGTAAGACAGCGCTCAGGGACCTCCTCACACCATAAAAACTTCAAACTTTATTTCGATTTAACATTTAACATTTGAAGTCTTATAACAGTTAGCTATTAATTATTTAGTTACATAGTTACATAGTTGGTTAGGTTGAATAAAGACAACAGTTCATCCAGTTCAACCTGTGTAGGTGTGTGTGTAGAAAAATAGTTTCCCATACCCCCTTATATGTTTTCGCTAAAATGCATGTCCAAGAGTCTTTTAAAACTATCCATAGTTCCTGCCGACACCACAGATTGTGGAAGAGAGTTCCATATCTTTACTGCCCTGACAGTGAAAAACCCCCTACGCAGCTTAAGGTTAAACCTCTTATCTTGATCACCATTGTGATATTTGTATATCAAATCTCCTCTCAAGCGTCTCTTCTCCAAGGGGAATACATTTAGTGCTTGTGCCCGTATTAATTTAGTTGATTTCACCTCAGTTTTGTCCCTAGTGCTTTGTCCAGTGCCCTGCTTGCAGTCTTATATAATATATATCGTTCTTTCTGCCTGGAAACTTGAGAATGTCCATGGCATCCAAAAAGTGTCCCTCTACATCAAAAGCGGTTTTAGACCAGCTAGAAAACAGCGATAGTGAATTAGAATCACTTACAGAATCGGGCGATAGTGATTCTTGGGGAAATTCGGTATCAGACACTGAAAGTGTTGACAGCGACGATTCTGCGACTGAGCAAATTTTTGTGTTTTTTATTTGATTACATTATCAAATTAAATGTATTATTATTATATTTTATAATTATTTATAGTTATTTATTATATTATAATTTATGATTTCGTGTTTCAAACTTTATCATATGTTATAGGCCGATCCCCCCCCCCAAATTTTGTGTGATCGGAGCGATCGCGGCGATTGCCGCCGACATACACAGCCGTGTGTAAATTCAAATATGGCGCCGAGACTGCAGGGACTCGGCGGAGCCGAGATACACATACCCGAGAGTCCTCAGCTTTTCTCAGCGCCGCTTACAGTCCCGCCCATAGGGCGGGACTGGGCGAAACTGTAAGCGGCGCCGAGAAAAGCCGAGGACTCTCGGGTATGTGTATCTCGGCTCCGCCGAGACTGCAGGGACTCGGCGGAGCCGAGATACACATACCCGAGAGTCCTCGGCTTTTCTCGGCGCCGCCATATTTGAATTTAAACATACGCTGTGTATGTCGGCAGGGATCGCAGCGATCCCACAAAGCTGAACTGGGGCAAGGCTGCACTGGGGCAAGGCTGCACGGGGGCAAGGCTGCACTGGAGAAAGGCTGCACTGACAAGGCTGCACTGACAAGGCTGCACTGACATGGCTGCACTGGGGCAAAGCTGCACTGACAAGGCTGCAATGGACACTGGGGCAAGGCTGCACTGACAATTCTGCACTGGGGCAAAGCTGCACTGACAAGGATGCACTGACAATTCTGCAAAGCTGCACTGACAAGGCTGCAATAGACACTGGAGCAAGGCTGCACTGACACTGAAAAGCCTGCAGATGGACACCAATAACGCTGCATTGATAGGCATTTTAATGTAAGTTTTTCTTCCTTAAACTTTACTCCTAAAAGTTTTTTTCCTTAAAATTCCCTCCTAAACTTGGGGTGCGTGTTATACGCCGATAAATACGGTATATATATATATATATATATATATATATATATATATATAGTATCTCACAAAAGTGAGTACACCCCTCACATTTTTGTAAATATTTTATTCTATCTTTCCATGTGACAACACTGAAGAAATGACACTTTGCTACAATGTAAAGTAGTGAGTGTACAGCTTGTATAACAGTGTAAATTTGCTGTCCCTTCAAAATAACTCGACACACAACCATTCTTGTCTTGGCCCAAAGTGTCAATATTTTGTGTGGCCACCATTATTTTCCAGCCCTGCCTTAACCCTCTTGGGCATGGAATTCACCAGAGCTTCACAGGTTGCCACTGGAGTCCACTTCCACTCCTCCATGATGACACCACGGAGCTGGTGGATGTTAGAGACTTTGCACTCCTCCACCTTCCGTTTGAGGATGCCCCACAGATGCTTAATAGGGTTTAGGTTTGTAGACATGCTTGGCCAGTCCATTACCTTTACCCTCAGCTTCTTTAGCAAGGCAGTGGACGTCTTGGAGGTGTGTTTGGAGTCATTATCATGTTGGAATACTGCCCTGTGGCCCAATCTCCGAAGAGAGGGGATCATGCTCTGCTTCAGTATGTCACAGTACATGTTGGCATTCATGGTTCCCTCAATGAACTGTAGCTCCCCAGTGCCAGCAGCACCCATGCAACCCCAGACCATGACACTCCCACCATCATGCTTGACTGTAGACAAGACACACTTGTCTTTGTACTCCTCACCTGGTTTACGCCACACACGCTTGACGCCATCTGAACCAAATAAGTTTATCTTGGTCTCATCAGACCACAGGACAGTTCCAGTAATCCATGTCATTAGTTTGCTTGTCTTCAGCAAACTGTTTGCGGGCTTTCTTGTGCATCATCTTCAGAAGAGGCTTCCTTCTGGAACAACAGCCATGCAGACAAAATTTGATTCAGTGTGCGGCGTATTGTCTGAGCACTGACAGGCTGACCCCCCACCCCTTCAACCTCTGCAGCAATGCTGGCAGCACCCATACGTCTATTTCCCAAAGACAACCTCTGGATATGATGCTGAGCACGTGCACTCAGCTTCTTTGGTCCACTATGGCGAGGTTTGTTCTGAGTGGAACCTGTCCTGTTAAACTGCTGTATGGTCTTGGCCACCGTGCTGCAGCTCAGTTTCAGAGTATTAGCAATCTGCTTATAGCCTAGGCCATCTTTATGTAGAGAACAATTCTTTTTTTCATATCCTCAGAGAGTTCTTTGCTATGAGGTGCCATGTTGAACTTCCAGTGACCAGTATGAGAGAGTGAGAGCGATAACACCAAATTTACCACACCTGCTCCCTATTCACACCTGAGACCTTGTAACACTAACGAGTCACATGACACCAGGGAGGGAAAATGGCTAATTGGGCCCAATTTGGACATTTTCACTTAGGGGTGTACTCACTTTTGTTGCCAGCGGTTTAGACATTAATGGCTGTGTGTTGAGTTATTTTGAGGGGACAGCAAATTTACACTGTTATACAAGCTGCACACTCACTACTTTACATTGTAGCAAAGTGTCATTTCTTCAGTGTTGTCACATGAAAAGATATAATAAAATATTTACAAAAATGTGAGGGGTGTACTCACTTTTGTGAGATACTGTATATACTCTGCAATTAGCATAGACTATATATTCAGTGTTTACTCTATATTCAGTCAATGCAGGCAGTGTATTAATATATTATATATATATATATATATATATATATATATATATATATATATACACACAGTCTTGTGTATATATTTTTAGATAGATAGATAGATAGATAGATAGATAGATAGATAGATAGATAGATAGATAGATAGATAGATAGATAGATAGATAGATAGATAGATAGATAGATAGATAGATAGATAGATAGATAGATAGATAGATAGATAGATAGATAGATAGATAAATAGATAGATAGATAGATAGATAGATAGATAGATAGATAGATAGATAGATAGATAGATAGATAGATAGATAGATTATATATGTATATATATATATATATATATATGCTCGTTTTAAAGGCTAATTTGCATGGTATTGTCCTAAAAAGGGTTTGGGGACCCAGGGGACATGTATCAATGCAAAAAAAACTTTTAAAAACGCCCGTTTTTTCGGGAGCAGTGATATTAATGATGCTTAAAGTTAAAAAAAAAAAGTGAAATATTCCTTTAAATATCGTACCTGGGGGGTGTCTATAGTATGCCTGTAAAGTGGCGCGTGTTTCCCGTGCTTAGAACAGTCCCTGCACAAAATGTCATTTTTTAAGGAAAAAAAGTCATTTAAAACTGCTTGCGGGTTTAATGTAATGTCGGGTCCTGGCAATATGGATGAAAATCAGTGAGACAAACAGCATGGGTACCCCCCAGTCCATTACCAGGCCCTTTGGGTCTTGTATGGATATTAAAGGGGAACCCCGCACCTAAATTAAAAAAAGGAAGGGCGTGGGGCCACCAGGCCCTATATACTCTGAACAGCAGTATACAGGCAGTGCAAACAAGACAGGGACTGTAGGTTTGTTGTTAAGTAGAATCTGTTTGTAATTTTGAACTGGTACATTTTTAACGTGTTTAGCTCCAGCCACAAAATCTATTTTAAGCTTTTTGGAAAACATAGGGAAGGGTTATCACCCCTGTGACATTTGTTTTGCTGTCTGTGCTCCTCTTCAGAAGATTTCACCTAATTTTTTGTCCCAATGACAAATGTTTTTCGAAAATTTGGGTTTTTTTGTGAAACAAGGATTGGTGATAAAGCATCAGTGGAAAGGAGAAACGTTTTTCCCATATTAACTCTTACAGGAGAGAATTTCCCTTCCTAGGGGTAGATTTCATCTCACTTCCTGTTGTCTCCTTCTGTTTGCAAGTAGGAGTCGTTTGTAAGTTGGATGTTTGAAAGTAGGGGCCTGCCCTATATACTCAGCAGAAAAATTGGGCCTTTGATGGTGGTGGTGGTGCTAGTGCCACAACACTGTAAGTCCTCACTCACTCTTGGTGGGCGCAGAAACGGGCCCTGCTGTGAAATATTAGATCAAGAATTGTAATTACATGCCCCTGTTGAACAGGGGCTGAAAAATTGGGCCTTAGGCACTGGTGCTGGTGCCACAACACTGCAACCCCTCACAGATACTCTAGTTGGAAAGCAGAAATGAGCACTGCTGCAAAGTATTGCATCAAAAATTGTAATTACACTCCCCTGTTAAACAGGGGCTGAAAAATTGGGCCTTAGGCACTGGTGCTGGTGCCACAACACTGCAAGCCCTCACAGATACTCTAGTTGGAACGCAGAAACGAGCCCTGCTGCAAAGTATTGCATCAAAAATTGTAATTACATGCCCCTGTTAAACAGGGGCTGAAAAATTGGGCCTTAGGCACTGGTGCTGGCGCCCAGAACCAAAAATGTCCTTACAAGCTATCAGCGTGATCATTGTCCGCTGGTTCCGAGGACAAAGCACAGGAAGAGGCCATGGAGGAAGAAGAAGAGGAGGAGGTGGAGGAGAAAGGCGTGTCACAATCATTAGTATTGGCATTTTGGAGGCGTGGTGGCGGAACAACCTCCAACACTACTGCACCTTGTCCTGCATCCTTCCCAGCTGCCAGCAGAGTCACCCAATGCGCCGTGAAACTTAGGTAACGTCCCTGTCCATGCCTGCTAGACCATGAGTCAGCGGTAATATGCACCTTACCGCTGACCGCCCTGTCAAGCGAGGCATGGACATTGCCTTCCACATGCCGGTAGAGAGCCGGAATCGCTTTCCGTGAGAAAAAGTGGCGTTTGGGTACCTGCCACTGAGGAACCGCATATTCCACAAACTCACGGAAGGGGGCAGAGTCTACCAACTGAAAAGGCAGCAGTTGAAGTGCTAGCAATTTTGCCAAGCTAGCATTCAACCGCTGGGCATGTGGATGGCTGGGAGCAAACTTCTTTCGGCGGTGCAGCAGCTGGGGCAGGGAAATTTGCCTGGTACAATCTAACGTCGGTGTACCGAAAGCAGATTGCCCACAAGTACTTGGCTGTGACACACCTAATTCTACACCTTCATTCCTCTCAGTGCAGGTCTCAGAGAGGACTGAAGGTATAGTGGGGTTGGAGATCTCAGCTGATGAGGAGCAAGGAGAGGTCCTCTTTGTTCTTTGGTGTGGGTCTTTTAGATACGCTTGCCAACGAACTGCATGGCAGGTCAACATATGTCTGGTCAAGCATGTGGTACCCAAGCGGGAGATGTTTTGGCCACACGAGATACGCTTGAGACATATGTTGCAAATAGCAGCGGTGCGATCTGATGCACTCGTCTCAAAAAAGGCCCACACCAAAGAACTTTTTGAATAACGCGCAGAGACTGCAGCGCCCTGCACATGTGGAGCTTTGGGGTGTGATGCAGTCAGTGTGCTGCCCTTAGGCTGGCCCCCGGAGGGCATCCTGCCTCGTTGGTGATGTGCCGCCTCCTCCTCCTCTCTCCTATCAGGCACCCACATTGAGTCAGTGACCTCACCATCCCCTCCCTCCTCATCACTGGAGCAAACCTGGCAGTATGCTGCAGCAGGGGGAGCATGACTGCCAGATTGCTGTCCTTCTTGGGCAGCCCCTCTGTCCGTGCTCACGTTACTGCCTTCATCTAGCTCAGTATCATCATCAGAGCCTTCCAAACGCTGGGCATCCTGCTGGAGCATGTACCCAACACTGTGGTCAAACAGTTCGAGGGACTCCTCAGGAGGACATGGTGGGGCTAGGGAAGGAATCACTGATGACATTGAGCCGAGGGAAGAGGCCGCTGCTTTGCCAGACAAAGTACCCTGAGCGTGGGTGAGAGAGGATGAGGAGGGTGAGGACGGCTTGGTCATCCACTCGACCAAGTCTTCCGCGTGTTGAGGCTCAGCACGGCCAGCTGCCGAAAAAAAGGCCAAGCGTGTCCCACAGCCACGTGCTGATGAGGATGCACCGTCTCCATGACCAGCACTAGACACAGAGCCTGCTTGCCCTCTTTTATTGGCTTGTGACTGTCTGCCTCTCCTTGCTGGCCTTCCAGACATACTAATGGCCTGTAGCTGCACTAAGCTGGGATATATATAGATATATAGATATATATCTATATATATATATATATATATATATATATATATGTACTGATACTGCAGCTAGCAAAATTAACTGCCTGCCTGTAGTATGAGAACATCAGGTAGCTTTAGCTGAACACTGTGCAGAGCTTGCAAAAAACGAACTTGTAGCTTATTTACCTGCCTGCGGTAGTGATAGGATCAGGAAAACACCACCAACCTTCTACAGGTAGCTTTAGCTGAACACTGTGCAAAAAAATAACTTGTAGGTTTAGCTGAACACTGTGAGGAGGACGCACTACACTAACTTGTAGTTTTAGCTGAACACTGTGGGCAGGACGCACTACACTAACTTGTAGCTTTAGCTGAACACTGTGCAGAGGTCTCACTACACTAACTTGTAGTTTTAGTTGAACACTGTGAGCAGGACGCACTACACTAACTTGTAGCTTTAGCTGAACACTGTGCAGAGGTCTCACTACACTGAGTTGTAGTTTTAGCTGAACACTGTGAGCAGGACGCACTACACTAACTTGTAGCTTTAGATGAACACAGTGCAGAGGTCTCACTACACTAACTTGTAGTTTTAGCTGAACACTGTGAGCAGGACGCACTACACTAACTTGTAGCTTTAGCTAAACACTGTGCAGAGGTCTCACTACACTAACTTGTAGTTTTAGCTGAACACTGTGAGCAGGACGCACTACACTAAATTGTAGCTTTAGATGAACACTGTGCAGAGGTCTCACTACACTAACTTGTAGTTTTAGCTGAACACTGTGAGCAGGACGCACTACACTAACTTGTAGCTTTAGATGAACACTGTGCAGAGGTCTCACTACACTAACTTGTAGTTTTAGCTGAACACTGTGAGCAGGACGCACTACACTAACTTGTAGCTTTAGATGAACACTGTGCAGAGATCTCACTACACTAACTTGTAGTTTTAGCTGAACACTGTGAGCAGGACGCACTACACTAACTTGTAGCTTTAGATGAACACTGTGCAGAGGTCTCACTACACTAACTTGTAGTTTTAGCTGAACACTGTGAACAGGACGCACTACACTAACTTGTAGCTTTAGATGAACACTGTGCAGAGGTCTCACTACACTAACTTGTAGTTTTAGCTGAACACTGTGAGCAGGACACACTACACTAACTTGTAGCTTTAGATGAACACTGTGCAGAGGTCTCACTACACTAACTTGTAGTTTAAGCTGAACACTGTAAGCAGGACGCACTACACTAACTTGTAGCTTTAGCTGAACACTGTGCAGAGGTCTCACTACACTAACTTGTAGTTCAAGCTGAACACTGTGAGCAGGACGCACTACACTAACTTGTAGCTTTAGATGAACACAGTGCAGAGGTCTCACTACACTAACTTGTAGTTTTAGCTGAACACTGTGAGCAGGACGCACTACACTAGCTTGTAGCTTTAGCTGAACACTGTGCAGAGGTCTCACTACACTAACTTGTAGTTTTAGCTGAACACTGTGAGCAGGAAGCACTACACTAACTTGTAGCTTTAGCTGAACACTGTGCAGAGGTCTAACTACACTAACTTGTAGTTTTAGCTGAACACTGTGAGCAGGACGCACTACACTAACTTGTAGCTTTAGATAAACACTGTGCAGAGGTCTCACTACACTAACTTGTAGTTCAAGCTGAACACTGTGAGCAGGACGCACTACACTAACTTGTAGCTTTAGATGAACACTGTGCAGAGGTCTCACTACACTATCTTGTAGTTTTAGCTGAACACTGTGAGCAGGACGCACTACACTAACTTGTAGCTTTAGCTGAACACTGTGCAGAGGTCTCACTACACTAACTTGTAGTTTTAGCTGAACACTGTGAGCAGGACGCACTACACTAACTTGTAGCTTTAGCTGAACACTGTGCAGAGGTCTCCCTAAACTAACTTGTAGTTTTAGCTGAACACTGTGAGCAGGACGCACTACACTAACTTGTAGCTTTAGCTGAACACTGTGCAGAGGTCTCACTACACTAACTTGTAGTTTTAGCTGAACACTGTGAGCAGGACACACTACACTAACTTGTAGTTTTAGCTGAACACTGTGAGCAGGACGCACTACACTAACTGTAAATTGTCTAGCTGCCTGACTGTGGTACTAATAGGATCAAAAGGACACCAGCAATTTTCTTCAGGTAGCTGTAAATACTGTAACAAGACAAGCCTGCCTGTCAGTAGGAAGATAACAGGAATGGATGTAGCTAAACTGAATACAGTGTATATATATATATATATATATATATATATATATATATATATATACACACACACACAACACCTGGGATGCATATATATACACAATACACTGTAAGTGAAGCTAACTCACTGACTGTCCTGCCTAATCTAGCTAACTCAAATGAAATGACACTGTCTCTCTCTCTATCTCTCAGCACGCCGGAACACACTACACAGGGCCGCCATGCAGGTGGCCTTATATAGTGTGGGGCATGTTCTAAATGAGCCATAATTGGCAAAAGCCACCCTGGCTTTGGCCAATTACAGCTCTCTCTACCGACGGCGCTGTGATTGGCCAAGCATGCGGGTCATAGTGCATGCTTGGCCAATCATCAGCCAGCAATGCACTGCGATGCCGCAGTGAATTATGGGTCGTGACGCGCCACACGAAATTGGCGCGAACGGCCCATATCGTTCGCAATTCGGTGAACGATCAAACAGCCGATGTTCGAGTCAAACATGGGTTCGACTCTAACACGAAGCTCATCCCTAGTCTTGAGGATGGACCACTGGCCAGAACTAGCTCAATATGCAATTGAGCTACTGGCCTGTCCTGCATCCAGTGTGCTTTCTGAATGCACATTCAGTGCTGCTGGAGGTTTTGTAATGGATCAAAGAGTGCGCCTGTCCACAGACGCCGTTAATAGGCTCACATTAATAAAAATGAATCAGTCTTGGATCAGCAACTATCAAGCACCTGATACTGATGTAACTGATTGAATTTGCTATGGATGTGGGATCCCTTGAAGACTGCCTATGCTGACTATCCTATTCCTCCTTAATCTTGAGGATGCTAGCTTCCAACAATATTTTTGTTTTAGGGCAACACCACCACCACCCAATAAATAAAGAAAAAAAAACGCGCTAGAAAAGATATATCTTTGAATCAAAACAAAAAAGCAGCAGCATACAGTGCGACAACACAAAAGTCCAATATAGTATACAGAAACTGCGCTAAAAAAGAAGAAATGTCCAAAAGGCTTTATCTATGGGCAACCAATAGAAGCACTTAAGGTCTTGCAAACACCATAATGTGTACATATAGATAAAGTAAGGTGCTCAACCACCTTGGCTGTAAATTGCGCTTACCGAACAGCAAGCAGTATGAGCAGATGGGTTACAACCCAACCAGGGCCTTTTAGATGTGGTAAATATTTCCGCTCTCTCCAGGCTCAGATCGCCGTTCCCTCAGTATATACACCAAAAAAGAAAGAAAGAACAAGAGAACTGGCCATAGTGTAGTATGTCTGGGCATCAAATAGGGACACTTAGGTTGCAGCAAACACCCTGATGTGCACAGAAAACCAAAGTGAGAAACCCGACCACCGTAGCTGTAGAGTGTGCTTACCAAATCGCAAGCTTTATAGCCAAATGGCTTACGACCCAGCCTGGGCTCTTTACAGATGATGATGGAAAGTTAGTATTTTCACTCGCTGCAGCTATGAGATCCGTTTCCTCAATATACCGCCCAAAAAGGAAAAAAAAAACAGGCCGTCGGCGAATCCGTCCATGGCGGGGTGTGCAGGGTGGCGGGCTCCCTCCTGGATGGGGTTGAGGTTTGCCGTCTCTCTCATTCAGTCAGATGGACCCGCAGTGAGGTGGATGTCACCGCTGCCGGCCTCACCGCCTCCTGTCTGCACATCTGTGAGGGGTTACAGTGTTGTGGCACAACCACCACCACCAAAGGCCCAATGTTTCTGCCCCTGTTTAACAGGGGTATGTAATTACAATTGTTGATATAGTATTTCACAGCAGGGCCCGTTCCTGCAGTGCCCACCAAGAGTAACTGTGAGTGCTTACAGTGTTCTGGTACCACCAACACTTAAGGCACAATTTTCTGCAGAGTATATAGGGCAGGCTATATAGTATATATACTGCTGTTCAGAGTATATAGTGCCTGGGGGCCTGGGGGACCCCCACGCCATTTTTTTAAAATTTGGGTGCGGGGTTCCCCTTAATATCCATACCAGACCCAAAGGCCTGGTAATGGACTGGGGGGGGGGGCCATGCCGTTTTTTTCAATGATTTTCATCTATATTGCCTGGACCCGACAATAGACAGAGTTTTTAATGAAACTTTTTCCTTTAGAAAAGTCATTTTGCTGTGGTATTATTCTAAACACGGGAAAAATGCGCTACTTTACAGGCATACTAAGGACATCCCCCCAGGCATGATATTTAAAGGAATATTTAATTTTTATTGTTTCCCTTTAAGCATTATTAAAATCACTGCTCCCGAAAAAACTGCCTTTTTTAAAACTTTTTTTTGCATTGATACATGTCCCCTGGGGCAGGACCCGGGTCCCCAAACACTTTTTATGGCAATAACTTGCATATAAGCCTTTAAAATTAGCACTTTTGATTTTTCACGTTCGTGTCCCATGAACTTTAACGGTGTTCACATGTCTGAACAAATTTTTTGTCTGTTCGCATGTTCTGCTGCGAACTGAACCGGGGGGTGTTCGACTCACTCCTAACCCCATCCACCAGCCTTCATTTGTCCAGATGGCAGCTCACTTCCTCATAGAAGGTTAATAGGTTGGTTTGCCAAGAGTGACCTTAAGTAAATCGTGCTGATTACTGCTAATGATACTGTTTTCATTAGCAAATTCTTGGATATGGTCCCCACATCATCCCCTCAAATAGTTTACAAACTACCGACGTTAGACTCACAGGCCTATAGTTCCCTGGAATAGATCTCTGTCCTTTTTTTGAATATTGGTACCACGTGGGCTTTTCGCCAATCAGCTAGTTTCAATCCTGTCAGTAAGCTGTCCATGAAGATTAGGAATAGCGGTCTGGCTATAACCTGACTAAGCTCTTTAAGGACTCTCGGGTGTAAGCCATCTGGTCCTGGTGATTTATTTTTGTTAAGCTTCTCTAATGCTTTCCGGACTCTGGCTTCTGTTAACCACAAGGGTAGAACCTGTGGCGTGTTGCTAACAATACTGTTGTGGTTGGTATACCCCTCCTTTTCATATGTCAAGACAAGGAGGAGAAAGCCCTGATTGCGTTCTTACACCTCACATTGCATATCTTGTATTGTTGGAATGCTGACAATGACCCCTCCGCTTTGTACTTTTTAGAAGCTTTTTTTTTGTCCTTCATATGACATTTTACATTTTGGTTCAGCCACTCAGGTTTAACCTTTGTTCTTCTATATTTATTACACCTTGGAATGCACTTGGTGATACATTTATTTAATATATTCCTAAAGCATTCCCATTTTTCCTCTGTGTTCAATGCTTCAAGGATTTGGTCCCACTTAATATCCTGCATCATTGAGCGCAGTTTAGAAAAGTTGGCTCTTTTAAAATTTTGTGTTCTTGTTCTCCCCTCGTGCCTTCCTTTCCAATGATTTATGCAGAATGTAAAATTCTGTGCTCGCTAGTTCCCAAGTTGTCCCATATTTCCAAATCTGCAATCAGATCTGTATCATTTGTAATTAGAAGATCTAGCAATGCGTTACTCTTAATCAGGAAATCCACCAATTGGGACATGAAGTTGTCCTGTAGAACATTTAGAAAACGGCGGGCCTGTAATGAGTAGGCTGTCCCTTCCTCTCAGTCAATGTCGGGATAGTTGAAGTCCCCCATTATGATGACATTTCCCCGTTTTGCTGCCATTTCTAACTCTGAAAGGATATCCAACTCCACCTCTTCCCTCAGGTTAGGGGGCCTGTAACATACCCCAACTAGTATTTTCCCGCTTACTCCCACCCTTTATGTTCGAAGGTATCCTACATGTTGTTACCATGCAATCTTTTACTGTTCTGAATTAATAATTTATATTGTTACTGTTGAACCAAAATTCAATAATTTTTATATTCTTATTCAATAAGAATAAAATATAAAATATGCATTGAAAAGTTGTTTCTCTAGCTTATCTTCTTAAAATTTGGTAGTCATATCCCCAAAAATTCTAAGAAATATATTTTTTTATCTCATGGACAAAATGTGAGAAATAACGTATATATCATACAATCACTCCATAAACACATACCGCTTACACTGCATATATAAGTTGAGGAAAATATGCTTATAAAATAGTTTACCATTTGCCAATAAAAAAAAAAAATATGTCCCCACATTTAATTTTAAAAATCTGGTCACCTTAGCTCAGGGGGTCTAATGTTTGCCGTTTTTCTTTGCCATTGTTTGGCAAATGTCAGTCTGGAAAATATCAGGTGAGCGTAATGACGTACGATAGAAGATGTTTGCCTGCTTTACTGCATCACTGGAGATGTTGACATCCTGGAAGTAGTTTGACATGTGTTCAGTGAGGTGTAATGTATGCAAGAAAGGACATGAAGAAATTTATATAAGGTTGTCCTGCATTGGAGATCATCTATAGAATCGGGGAAAACTGGGTCAGAAGGTAATTTGCCTGCTAGGCCAATACAAACCCAAAATTTTCAATCAATTTTTTTTTGAGCCAGGTGGAAATCATTTGGCTGAACGGCACCTGCATTCAATCAGATACAGGCAGTGTTTGGATATTCTGACAGCTGCTGTCTCTGGATCTTGGAATATAATTGCCTGTGGCAGGAGATTTGTCCATCTGCACTGTTAGCGTAGATGGAGGAATTTGTTAAGTTTCCTTCTTTGAGCATGCAGGCTGAACAAAAGAAATCTGTATATGCATGACCAGCTTGATCATCTACTGTAGATTTAAAGTGTATGTTACCCCAACATTTCATATTCCTAATATGTGTCTGTTGTAGCATGTACTTGTGTTTAAGAGTAACCTGTTCTTTTTGCATTTCTTACTTTGTGTGAAATGTCTCATAATCCCACCAGTCACCCTGCTTACCTATTGCAAACTGGCCACACTAGGCAGGAGAGCACATTCTCAGCCTGTCTGTCCTCCAATGATCAGACTTCTGCTGACACACCCTCCCCTCTTCACTGAGAAGATCAGTGTATTGCTTTTTCTCTGCCTTTTGCTGACACACTCAATTGCAGTCTCCACCTGCACCTACCTAAGTCCCTTATGTAGCTGAGAACAGAGGTCATGTGATCACTTATAAAAAAGGAAAAAAGGGTATTTATAATGTTTTTTTAAGTATATATGCACACATGTTTTGGCTTGAATTTCTATTTTAAACTGAGTAGACTGTGTTTCAACAAAATAAATATCACACAAATAGTATTTAAAATAAGTGCCTCCTCCACATGCAATCCTCTTCCTTGTGTCTATCCCCTTGCTGTGTTAATATATATTTCACTTGTGCTCCCCCACCATCAGATGTGCTCTCACCTGATAGCATGTGACTTTACAATTAAGTATGGTCAAATAACACTTTTAGTCCTTCCAGGACTTGTAGGTTTATCTCACAGGTTCTCCTTCTTTCTCTATATAGATCCCCTCATAGCATGTAAGTGTTAGCTATGGCCATAATGGAAAGAATTGCCACAATCCCCCTGAGGAAGCCACATGACTCTGTGGTGTAATGCGTAGGGGAGGGGCATATTGATTTTACGAAGCAGAGTATCTGAAGAGAGCATACATATTGCTGAGCTGGTATCATGTTACAGTGTCTTGGATGAATTTTAACTATGCGGGAACAGTACGGTGAATTGTAAGCACCTAACAAATGTGAGTAAATTGTATAGAGTTATTAAATAAAGGTATTTATTTTATGAACGTTATAAGCACTATTGTGGTGATTCTTTCCTTTACATTACGGCCATGGCTAACACTGACATGCTATGAGGGGATCTTTACAGAGGAAGGAGAACCTGTGAGATACATCTACAAATCGTGGAAGGACTAAAAGCGTTATTTGACCATACTTAATTGTAAAGTCACACACTATCAGGTGAAAGCACATCTGATGGTGGGGGAGCACAAGTGAATTATATATATCAACACAGCAAAGGGATACACACAAGGAAGAGAATTGCATGTGGAGGAGGCACTTATTTGAAAGACTATTTGTGTAATATTTTTATTTTTTAATTTATTTTTCTATAATTCTTTGTCTATTTTTTAATTTTTATATATTGGCATATATGTTTACTTGGATCAAAAGGTGATTGCGGTGGAATTTACTAATATCTCACCAATTTCAACATATATAAGAGTATATTATTTAATAGTAGATGTTGTAATTAGTACACAGGAGATTTAATTCACTAATTAAGAATGTAATTTAATAGCGGAACACACTATTTTAATTTATTAAGGTATCAATCCATTGGTGTGTCAGGTAAAAAGTAAACTAAAGTCAGATATCAAACTGTGAAATTTATCCTTTTTGCAAAGGAGGGATGGACCAACTGGCACCCAGCCTGGGTGCTTCCACCAAGATACAGCTTCCTCCACTCTGGAACCAGGAACCAGATATTATAGCTGAGAATTGTACCCAAGAACTAGCCAACACTAGCTTGAGTGCAAACTGGAACTACCTTTATTGTAAAATCACCCAACATTTATACCACAAAATCAGATAAGAGTTTGATTGCATTATCCTAAACAACGTGAACGTTAAACAGTAATATCATCAGTACATCTAACAGTACATCTAATAAACTGCTAACATAAATGTAAATAGTAAACAGTAAGCTAATCAATAGCTAGCAATTAACAATGCTCTAATCCGGGGGTCAGCAACCTGAAGATCGTGATTTACCAGTAGATCGCGGACAGGTGACTGGCCTTGCTGACCCGCCATTCCAAAGCATCAGAGTGCAATGCAGAGGTACTACTGGTGAAGTTGGAGTTGTAGTAGGGAGCAAGAGCCACATAAGCTGATGCTTCCTCTGTAGTGTTGGCTCCTGCCCTATGCCAAGTGATACCAACTGCACTCCACCTCTTATCATGGCTAGCAGACTCCAGAGTGGTGCCAGCAGCAGGAAAGAAGATATCTTCAGTTCAGTGTGAAGCAATACACTGGGCATAATAGTATAATGCCGCATACACATGGACGGATTTTCCGACGGGAAATGTTCGATGGGAGCTTGTTACCGGAAATTCCGACCGTGTGTAGGCTCCATCGGACATTTTCCGTTGGAATTTCCGACAAACAAAATTTGAGATCTGGATCTCAAATTTTCCGACAACATAATCTGTTGTCGGAAATTCCGATCGTGTGTAAACAATTCCGACGCACAAAATTACACGCATGCTCAGAATCAAGCAGAAGAGCCGCACTGGCTATTGAACTTCATTTTTCTCGGTTCGTCGTACGTGTTGTATGTCACCGCATTCTTGACGTTCAGAATTTCCGACAAGATTTGTGTTACTGTGTGTATGCAAGACAAGTTTAAGCCAACATCCGTCGGAAACAAACCATGGATTTTGTTGTCGGAATGTGTGAACGTGTGTACGTGGCATGAGGCTGCTTTCACACTGATGTGCTGCGGTTTGCCCACACCGCGAGTGCAGTGCAGTGTACCTGCAGCTTTCCTGCAGGTTTACTGCACTTAGCCATAGACTTCTATTATATCTTGCATGTTTGGTGCACTTTATGAAAGCGATATGTTGCCTTCTCACAACCTGTTTTAAACCCATGATTAATGTGCAATGCACACTATTGCGACACAGTAGTTTGACAATTAGAGGTTTAAATCAAGTGTGAGGAGGTGACACTGACTGGTGATCTTTGGCTTCTCTCACGTAGTTCAGGTAGATCTGCACCTCTTTAAGGTTGCCTACCCCTGATCTAATGAAACAGTAATCTAATTAACAGTCACGCACCCAGAGAATACTTTGAATAATCAGGGAGTTCACCATAGTTCATCTGGCAACAAGCCCACCCCTGAATACACAAAGTACATTACAAATTCTGTTTCTCAGGTACTCATGTAATCTGTCCACTAGATAAGTCATCAGAAGAAAAAGTGGAATTCATTTAGCGTCATAGGTTTTTTTTAGGGAGATTGTTGATAAATATTTCTGTCCCAAGTGGAGGAGCTTCTCCAACCCAGTCTGCAGGAGGGCCACCATATTTCCTCTGACCATTAACCTGTACAAGATTAATATTACACCTTTCCATCCACTCCAGAAGGGAAGCTTTATTGTCTTTATTCAGAGAGTTAAAGGGGTTGTAAACCTTCATGCATAGGGTGCATTAAGGTGAAAAAACCCCTGGCAGTGAATGGCCCCCCAGCCCCCCCCATTTTACTTATCTGAGCGGGGCACACTGTCTCACTGCCCGGGGTTTTCGGCTCTTGATTGGATAGATTGATAGCAGCGCAGCCATTGGCTCCTGCTTCTGTCAATCAAATCCAATGATGCAGGCGCCGGGGGCAGGGCCGAGTCATACATTCGGCGGCTATGGACGCTGAATGCTGGACTTGGGAGCACGCCCGCAAGGTAACCCCCTCCAGAGAGCGCTTCTCCTAGGGGGTCACCTGATGTGGGGAGGAGCCGCGAGAGCCGCTGGGTGACCCCAGAAGTGGCGGTTCGGGGGCCACTCTGTGCAAAACGAGCTGCACAGTGGAGGTAAGTATGATATGTTTGTTATTTAAAAAAAAAAAAAAACAACCCTTACAATCAGTTTAATCCAAGCCTTGCTCTCAGCGCTCCTCATGTTGTCCATCATTAGAAAATGATCTGCTCTCTCCATGGGATCAGAGGCTGAACTGGGCTCTTTTTTTATTTTTTTAAATCAAAGTACCGTATATACTCGAGTATAAGCAGACTTTTTCAGCACATTTTTATGCTGTAAAATCCCGCCTCGACTTATACTCGAGTGAGGGTCTCAAGTGAGGGTCTCTAGTGAGGGTGCAGCCTCACTGTGCCCATCTGCAGCTGTACCTTTGATAACCAAAACAGCATGTGTCTCCTGCTGTGTTATGCAGTCTTAACTGTTCGGCGGCCATCCAATGTAACAAATCTCTGCCTCCTCCCCTTGATAGACAGAACACTGAACACTGATACTGTTGGGAAACTGAATCAGTGTTCCGTCTATCATGGGCGAGGAGGAGGCGGGGCTTTGTTACAGTGGACGCCCACCGAACAGTTAAGACTGCATGACACAGCAGGAGAAACACACTGTTTTGGTTATCAAAGGTACAGCTGCAGATGGGCATGGTGAGGTTGCAAATGGGCACAGTAAAAGGCTGCAAATGGGCACAGTAAGGCTGCAAATAGGCACAGTGAGGCTGCAGATGGGCACAGTGAGGCTGCAGATGGGCACTGATGATACAGGTGGGCAAACTGAGGCTACAAATGGGCACAGTGAGGCTGCCGATGGGCACAGTGAGGCTGCAAATGGGCACAGTGAGGCTGCAAATGGGCACAGTGAGGCTGCAGATGGGCACAGTGAGGCTGCAGATGGGCACAGTAAGGCTGCAGATGGGCATTGTTTACCCAGTAGCTGCTGCATTTCCCACCCTAGGCTTATACTTGAGTCAATACGTTTTCTTAGTTTTTTTGTGGTAAAATTAGGTGCCTCGGCTTATATTCGGGTCGGCTTATACTCTCAATATATTTATTGAGAAAACACATGATACAGAAAAAGAAAAGAAAGGAATTTAGTATAGCATGTTAATCCACTATATCATACAATATAATCATAGACAACTTACAGCTTAGAAACATCTGTTACAAAAACATGTTGCATCTGTAGCCTGTAACATTTTACAATTCTCAGCCCCATATACCCCATCAATCTGTACAAACAGACGTATGAGCATCACCCATCCCTGTTCCCAGGAGTCTCTCTCTGTGGTTCGATCTTACATTCTTTGTGGTTCTTTGAGGAAAAGGCCCTGGCTGGGTGTTAGCCACAGGCTTTAATAGCTTGTGCAGCTGGTAAGCGTGCACTCTTTGTGGTGATGGATTCACTATTGTCTGTCAATACCTAGTCATAGTCACAGGAGGAAGTTACAGCACAGTGTGTTTTGGTCCATTCACCTTCCTTCTACTTTGGAGGATTTTCAAGTTTTGTAATTCAGCTTGGAGGACTCACTTGATTTTTGTCACATGAATCACAATTGGGACTTGTTGATGTTTACTTCAAAAGTGAATATATACTCCCTGCGTCAGTTCAAAATGCCCTATTCAAACTGCTGGGAGTGTCAATTAAATGTTAATGACACCCCCAAATCAGTTCGCAAATCACAGAGCAATCTGCAAATTCGGACAGGAATCGGATCGCATGGGTGTGAACACCCATGCGATCCGATTCTGCTGCAGACCAAAAAAGGGTCCTGTGCGAGTTTGGCCTGAATGTGATGCGAATTCAGCCATACTATCTGTATGGCTGAATTCGCATTGCACGGACATCGCATGTGGTCTCGCACCACGCAGCAGTGTAAACCGGCCCTTATAGTATGATGCTGGACTCAGAGACTGCTGGTATCAAACTAGGTACTGAGTGCTGGTAGCATATGTAGCGTTACCTCCTCAAGGCCCGCTTGGTAATTTGGGTTCTCTGTTCTGCCCCTCAACTCCAAGAACAGCCTCAGCCCCTCTGACACACCTGGTTGAATAAAAGTTACCGCCAGTACTTACAAGAACATGAGTTTAACTCAGCTGTGAGTTAGCACCAGGAAATAGAAACAAGACCTTTTACTGGTAAATTAACTCAATGTATTGGTACAGGTTATAATAAATGGTGGTTTGAGCATAAATTAAGTAGTATTACACCCAAAAGCAAATTTTTATTATTATTATTATTTATTATTGCAGTTTACCAATTCCTAGATGTGATGGCTGTCTTATTTTCCTTTTCTAAGCTTTCTTTCTTCTGTTTTCATCTGGTGATCCAGCCAGCAAATCTGTTGTTTTTCAAAAGCACAAGCTCTGTTTACATGGGTTAGATAAACCATTTATCACTGGCAGGGGTGATTAAAATGATCAGCTTTTATTTATTTATGCAAAACCTGTTTGCTGTAACTTTGTTTGGCTTCTATTGGTCAATGTATTTAAATCTGCTAACACATTTACACCACCCTCTCCCCCCAGACAGACAATGTTGCTGTTGCTGAATCAATCCAATATTTTCCATGGAGAAGGAGGGAGGGGAGGCAGGGGAGGCAGGAGAAGCTGCCAATGGCAAATAGGAGGAGAGGAGGGTGAAGCCGCCGCCCTGAGGAAGTTCTGCCCATGACCTAGATGGTTGTAAGTGCGGGGCTGGTGACCAACTGACCGGGGGGGTGGAAATGCCTGTAACCCGACCGACCGGGGGGGGGCATAGGGTGACGGCATGTGGATTGTTTGCTGCCCCCCAAAAAAATATACCACCAGCCGCCACTGATATTGAACCCTACTGGCATGTCCGGTTCAATACAGGGCAATTTCACCCCCTTCCTTCCCAGGCCAAATTTTAGTTTTCAGCGCTGTCGCACTTTGAACGTCAATTGCGCGGTCGTGCGACATTGTACCCAAAAAAAAGTGACGTCCTTTTTTCACCACAAATAGAGCTTTCTTTTGGTGGTGTTTGATCGCCTCTGCGGTTTTTATTTTTTGCGCTATAAACAAAAGAAGAGTGACAATTTTGAAAAAAACACAATATTTTTTACTTTTTGCTATAATAAATATCCCAATTTTTTTTTTAAAAAAACAAATTTTTTCCTCAGTTTCGGCCGATACGTATTCTTGGTAAAAAAAATCGCAATAAGCGTATATTGATTGGTTTGCGCAAAAGTTATAGCGTCTACAAAATAGGGGATAGATTTATGGCATTTAAAAAAAAAAAATATTTATTTATTTTTTTAGCGGCGATCGCGATTTTTTTGTGTGACTGCGACATTATGGCGGACACATCGGACACTTTTGACACATTTTTGGGACCATTCACATTTATACAGCGATCAATGCTATACAATTGCATTGATTACTGTGTAAATGTGACAGGCAGTGAAGGGGTTAACCACTAGGGGGCAGGGAGGGGTTAATGTGTTTCCTAGGGAGTGTTTACTAACTGAAGGGGGAAGGGACGCTCAAGGGGAGGAGACCGATCAGCGTTCCTCCGTTCTGGGAACACAGATCACTCTCCTCAGAGCTGACAGGCTGTGGATCTGTGTGTTTACACACACAGATCCACATGCCGGCCCGGTTAACGGGCAATCGCGGGTGCTCAGCGGACATCGCGGCCGCCGGGCACACGCACCGGGTCCCGAGGAACGCGGCGGGCGCGCGCGCGCCCCCTAGGCGGCCGGGAATCCCAGGACGTCATATGACGCCCACCCAGGATGGGAGATCCCATCCCAGGACGTCATATGACTATGGGCGGGTAGGGAAGTGGTTAAAGTTCATGTGCATGTACAGGCAGGTGTTCCAATAGTGTTAGTAATATATATATATATAACACACCTGCTCCCCATTCACGCCTGAGAACTTGTAACACTAACGAGTCACATGACCGTTGCCAGCAGTTTAGACATTATTGGCTGTGTGTTGAGTTATTTTGAGGGGACAGCAAATTTACACTGTTATACAAGCTGTACACTCACTACTTTACATTGTAGCAAAGTGTCATTTCTTCAGTGTTGTCACATGAAAAGATAGAATAAAATATCTACAAAAATGTGAGGGGTGTACTCACTTTTGTGAGATACTGTATATATACAGTATCTCATATCGGCTGTGGTGTTTCCTCTTTCTACCTCACTGTCGGCTGTGGTGTTTCTTCTTTCTACCTCACTGTCGGCTGTGGTGTTTCCTCTTTCTACCTCACTGTCGGCTGTGGTGTTTCTTCAGTCCAGATGTTTTCTGTATGTTTGATACGCTTTAATATGAAGTCACATATATATTGAGGACTCTCATCCCAACATTTTACATTTCTTGAGGACTTTGAGGACTTTATTATCTATTGATATACTTTTTATGTCCCCCTCACACATTTTGACGTGCTGATTTGAGGAACTTAACGGTCTTTACACTATATAACATATGCTTATTTGTCATATTAGCGCTACACTTATTCTGTTTTTTGTTTTATGCTTATATCCTATTGGCCGTGTTAGCTCCTTACTATTTGGGTAGCGCAGAATTACTTGTTATACTCTGTAAGCCCCGTACACTTGGCCTGAATGGATAGAAGATTCCTTAAAGTAGTACAGGAACCTTTTCTAAAGTCAGAGAGACTTCAGTAGAGCTAATTAAGACAGCTCTCATGGACTATGTAGCACACTCTAGTTAGGTAGGTGCCAGAGGTTAATTTTTTCTATAGAGTAGGAAAATTTAGGCAGGCCTAGCATGTGGCTAGGCCTGTTTGTTTTCATTCTGGGCTGGGAGTGGCTAAGGGCAGGGCTGGGTGACTCACAGGTAGCATCACTGTCCCCCTTCAATGTATTATGGCCTAGGCCGACAAGGCCCAGGCCTAGGGCGGCACTTTGTGGGGGGCGGCAAAAAAAGCTGCCCCCCCACACGAACAAAAAACAACCCCCTCAAACTGCGCTGCCAAACTGCAGATCAGCGCAGCGTGACCTTCATCAGCGCAGGCAGAAAGAGCAGCTCCGCTAGTGGGCCAGGTCATGCACCAATCCAGAAGTGGCATAATGTCACTGGCAGCGGCGGAGGAGGGGTCTGCATGAGCAGAATGTCCAGGCAGACGAGGATGCTGAACGCGCTACGAGTCGGCGGGCGGTGGGAGGCAGAGTTTCTGGCTGTCTGTGCGGAGGCCAGGGGGAGATCTACTGGAGGAGAGGAAGATGCTGAGTGGAGTGGTCACAAAGAAAACTGTCAGCACCAACACAGATGGCACCAGGTGAGGCTGACAAGACTGCACAGCACAGAGGTGATAGGCAGGGACAGCTTGCTCTGTTATCCTTTTTTTTTCCATAACATTTTTATCAAAGTTAATGAAACGTACAGAAATAATATTTCACAAATTATATCATAAGTACAGCTAGTAAATAACTGGCAGCAGCGGCGTTGCTAGGTGGCAAAAAGACCAGGGGCTTCAGCCCGAAGTCCAAGGCCGGCACGGGGGGGGGGGGGCTTCTAGTGGCGCTGTGTTTTTTTGGTTGGGCGGAGGGGTTGTGTGGTTGTGTGGCGGGGGTACGCTGACTTGCTGGTTGCTGCCTGGCTTACCAGTGCCCATCAATGCTGACCACTAAACTGACCTACCTACCTGACACACACTGACCTACCTGACATACACTGACCTACATACACTGACCTACCTGACCCACACTGACCTACCTGACCCACACTGACCTACATACACTGACCTACCTGACACACACACTGACCTACCTGACATACACACACTGACCTACCTACCTGACATACACTGACCTACATACACTGACCCACACTGACCTACCTGACCTACATACACTGACCCACAATGACCTACCTGACCCACACTGACCTACACTGACATACACTGACCTACCCACACTGACCTACCTGACCTACATACACTGACCTACCTGACATACACTGACCTACATACACTGACCTACCTGACCTACCTACCTGACATACACTGACCTACATACCCTGACCTACCTGACATACACTGACCTACATACACTGACCTACCTGACCTACCTACCTGACATACACTGACCTACATGTACTGACCTACCTGACATACACTGACCTACATACACTGACCTACCTGACCTACCGACCTGACATACACTGACCTACATACACTGACCTACCTGACATACACTGACCTACATACACTGACCTACCTGACATACACTGATCTACCTGACACACACTGATCTTCCTGACACACACTGACCTACCTGATACACACTGACCTACCTGACCTACATACACTGACCTACCTGACATACACTCACCTACCTGACCCACACTGACCCACCCACACTGACCTACCTGACCTACATTCACTGACCTACATACAATGACCTACCTGACATACACTGACCTACCTGACCCACACTGACCTACATACACTGACCCACCCACACTGACCTACCTGACCCACACTGACCTACATACACTGACCTACCTGACATACACTGACCTACCTGACACACACACTGACCTACCTGACATACACACACTGACCTACCTACCTGACATACACTGACCTACATACACTGACCTACATACACTGACCTACCTGACATACACTGACCTACATACACTGACCCACACTGACCTACCTGACCTACATACACTGACCCACACTGACCCACACTGACCTACACTGACCTACATACACTGACTTACCTGACATACACTGACCTACATACACTGACCTACCTGACCAACACTGACCTACATACACTGACCTACATACACTGACCCACCCACACTGACCTACCTGACCCACACTGACCTACCTGACCCACACTGACCTACATACACTGACCTACCTGACATACACTGACCTACCTGACCCACACTGACCTACATACACTGACCTACCTGACATACACTGACCCACCCACACTGACCTACCTGACCCACACTGACCTACATACACTGACCCACCCACACTGACCTACCTGACCCACACTGACCTACATACACTGACCTACCTGACATACACTGACCTACCTGACCCACACACACTGACCTACCTGACCCACACACACTGGCATACCTGACATACACTGACCTACCTGACCCACACTGACCTACATGACATACACTGACCTACATACACTGACCCACACACACTGACCTACCTGACCCACACTGACCTACACTGACCTACCTGACCTACCCACACTGGCCTACCTGACATACACTGACCTACCTGACCCACCTGACATACACTGACCTACCTGACCCACACTGACCCACACTTACCTACATACACTGACCCACCCACACTGACCTACCTGACATACACTGACCTACATACACTGACCTACCTGACCCACACTGACCTACATACACTGACCCACCCACACTGACCTACCCTGACCTACATACACTGACCTACCTGACATACACTGACCTACCTGACCCACACACACTGACCTACCTGACCCACACACACTGAAATACCTGACGTACACTGACCTACATACACTGACCTACCTGACCCACACTGACCTACACACACTGACCTACCTGACCCACACTGACCTACATACACTGACCCACTCTGACCTACACACACTGACTTACACTGACCTACCTGACCTACCCACACTGACCTACCTGACCCACCTGACCTACACTGACCTACCTGACCCACACTGACCTACCTGACCCACCCACACTGACCTACCTGACATACACTGACCTACATACACTGACCTACCTGACATACACTGACCTACCTGACCCACACACACTGACCTACCTGACCCACACACACTGGCCTACCTGACCCACACACACTGAAATACCTGACGTACACTGACCTGCATACACTGACCTACCTGACCCACACTGACCTACATACACTGACCCACACACACTGACCTACCTGACCCACCTGACCTACACTGACCTACCTGACCCACATTGACCTACCTGACCCACACACACTGACCTACATACACTGACCCACCCACACTGACCTACCTGACATACACTGACCTACCTGACCTACACTGACCTACATACACTGACCTACCTGACACACACACTGACCTACCTGACATACACACGCTGACCTACCTACCTGACATACACTGACCTACAAACACTGACCTACCTGACATACACTGACCTACATACACTGACCTACCTGACCCACACTGACCTACATACATTGACCTACCTGACCCACACTGACCTACCTGACATACACTGACCTACCTGACCCACACTGACCTACCTGACTCACCCACACTGACCTACATACACTGACCTACATACAATGACCTACCTGACATACACTGACTCACATACACTGACCTATCTGACATACACTGACCTACATACACTGACCTACCTGACATACACTGACATACACTGACCTACCTGACCCACACTGACCTACATACACTGACCTACCTGACATACACTGACCTACCTGACCCACACACACTGACCTACCTGACCCACACACACTGACCTACCTGACATACACTGACCTACATACACTGACCTACCTGACCCACACTGACCTACATACACTGACCCACACACACTGACCTACCTGACCCACACTGACCTACCCATACTGACCTACCTGACATACACTGACCTACCTGACCCACCTGACCTACCTGACCCATACACACTGACCCACACTGACCTACATACACTGACCCACCCACACTGACCTACCTGACATACACTGACCTACATACACTGACCTACCTGACCCACACTGACCTACATACACTGACCCACCCACACTGATCCACCCACACTGACCTACACACACTGACCTACCTGACATACACTGACCTACCTGACCCACACTGACCTACATACACTGACCCACCCACACTGACCCACCCACACTGACCCACCCACACTGACCCACCCACACTGACCTACATACACTGACCTACCTGACATACACTGACCTACCTGACCCACACACACTGACCTACCTGACCCACACACACTGAAATACCTGACGTACACTGACCTACATACACTGACCTACCAGACCCACACTGACCTACCTGACCCACACTGACCTACATACACTGACCCACACTGACCTACACACACTGACTTACACTGACCTACCTGACCTACCCACACTGACTTACCTGACATACACTGACCTACCTGACCCACCCACACTGACCTACCTGACATACACTGACCTACCTGACATACACTGACCTACATACACTGACCTACCTGACCCACACTGACCTACCTGACCCACAGTGGCCTACATACACTGACCTACCTGACATACACTGACCTACCTGACCCACACACACTGACCTACCTGACCACACACACTAAAATACCTGACGTACACTGACCTGCATACACTGACCTACCTGACCCACACTGACCTACCTGACTCACACTGACCTACATACCCTGACCTACCTGACATACACTGACCTACCTGACCCACACTGACCTACACTGACATACACTGACCTACCTGACCCACACACACTGACCTACCTGACCCACACACACTGACCTACCTGACCCACACACACTGAAATACCTGACATACACTGACCTACCTGACCCACACTGACCTACATGACCCACACTGACCTACATACACTGACCCACACACACTGACCTACCTGACCCACACTGACCTACACTGACCTACCTGACCTACCCACACTGACCTACCTGACATACACTGACCTACCTGACCCACCTGACCTACACTGACCTACCTGACCCACACTGACCCACACTGACCTACATACACTGACCTACCTGACATACACTGACCTACATACACTGACCTACCTGACCCACACTGACCTACATACACTGACCCACCCACACTGACCTACCCTGACCTACATGCACTGACCTACCTGACATACACTGACCTACCTGACCCACACACACTGACCTACCTGACCCACACACACTGAAATACCTGACGTACACTGACCTACATACACTGACCTACCTGACCCACACTGACCTACACACACTGACCTACCTGACCCACACTGACCTACATACACTGACCCACACTGACCTACATACACTGACCCACACTGACCTACATACACTGACTTACACTGACCTACCTGACCTACCCACACTGACCTACCTGACCCACCTGACCTACACTGACCTACCCGACCCACACTGACCTACCTGACCCACCCACACTGACCTACCTGACATACACTGACCTACATACACTGACCTACCTGACATACACTGACCTACCTGACCCACACACACTGACCTACCTGACCCACACACACCTAAATACCTGATGTACACTGACCTGCATACACTGACCTACCTGACCCACACTGACCTACATACACTGACCTACCTGACATACACTGACCTACCTGACCCACACACACTGACCTACCTGACCCACACACACTGACCTACCTGACATACACTGACCTACCTGACCCACACTGACCTACATACACTGACCTACCTGACCCACACTGACCTACATACACTGACCCACACACACTGACCTACCTGACCCACACTGACCTACCTGACCTACCCATACTGACCTACCTGACATACACTGACCTACCTGACCCACCTGACCTACCTGACCCATACACACTGACCCACACTGACCTACATACACTGACCCACCCACACTGACCTACCTGACATACACTGACCTACATACACTGACCTACCTGACCCACACTGACCTACATACACTGACCCACCCACACTGACCCACCCACACTGACCTACATACACTGACCTACCTGACATACACTGACCTACCTGACCCACACACACTGACCTACCTGACCCACACACACTGAAATACCCGACGTACACTGACCTACATACACTGACCTACCTGACCCACACTGACCTACCTGACCCACACTGACCTACATACACTGACCCACACTGACCTACACACACTGACTTACACTGACCTACCTGACCTACCCACACTGACTTACCTGACATACACTGACCTACCTGACATACACTGACCTACATACACTGACCTACCTGACCCACACTGACCTACCTGACCTACAGTGACCTACATACACTGACCTACCTGACATACACTGACCTACCTGACCCACACACACTGACCTACCTGACCACACACACTGAAATACCTGACGTACACTGACCTGCATACACTGACCTACCTGACCCACACTGACCTACATACACTGACCTACCTGACCCACACTGACCTACCTGACTCACACTGACCTACATACACTGACCTACCTGACATACACTGACCTACCTGACCCACACTGACCTACACTGACATACACTGACCTACCTGACCCACACACACTGACCTACCTGACCCACACACACTGAAATACCTGACATACACTGACCTACCTGACCCACACTGACCTACATGACCCACACTGACCTATATACACTGATCCACACACACTGACCTACCTGACCCACACTGACCTACACTGACCTACCTGACCTACCCACACTGACCTACCTGACATACACTGACCTACCTGACCCACCTGACCTACACTGACCTACCTGACCCACACTGACCTACATACACTGACCTACCTGACATACACTGACCTACCTGACCCACACTGACCTACATACACTGACCCACCCACACTGACCTACCCTGACCTACATGCACTGACCTACCTGACATACACTGACCTACCTGACCCACACACACTGACCTACCTGACCCACACACACTGAAATACCTGACGTACACTGACCTACATACACTGACCTACCTGACCCACACTGACCTACACACACTGACCTACCTGACCCACACTGACCTACATACACTGACCCACACTGACCTACATACACTGACCCACACTGACCTACATACACTGACTTACACTGACCTACCTGACCTACCCACACTGACCTACCTGACCCACCTGACCTACACTGACCTACCTGACCCACACTGACCTACCTGACCCACCCACACTGACCTACCTGACATACACTGACCTACATACACTGACCTACCTGACATACACTGACCTACCTGACCCACACACACTGACCTACCTGACCCACACACACTTAAATACCTGACGTACACTGACCTGCATACACTGACCTACCTGACCCACACTGACCTACATACACTGACCCACACACACTGACCTACCGGACCCACCTGACCTACACTGACCCACATTGACCTACCTGACCCACACACACTGACCTACATACACTGACCCACCCACACTGACCTACCTGACATACACTGACCTACCTGACCTACACTGACCTACATACGCTGACCTACCTGACACACACACTGACCTACCTGACATGCACACACTGACCTACCTACCTGACATACACTGACCTACATACACTGACCTACCTGACATACACTGACCTACATACACTGACCTACCTGACCCACACTGACCTACATACACTGACCTACCTGACCCACACTGACCTACATACACTGACCTACCCGACATACACTGTCCTACCTGACCCACACTGACCTACACTGACATACACTGACCTACCTGACCCACACTGACCCACCCACACTGACCTACATACAATCACCTACCTGACATACACTGACCTACCTGACATACACTGACCTACATACACTGACCTACCTGACATACACTGACCTACCTGACCCACACTGACCTACATACACTGACCTACCTGACATACACTGACCTACCTGACCCACACACACTGAAATACCTGACGTACACTGACATACATACACTGACCTACCTGACCAACACTGACCTACATACACTGACCTACCTGACATACACTGACCTACCTGACCCACACACACTGAAATACCTGACGTACACTGACATACATACACTGACCTACCTGACCAACACTGACCTACATACACTGACCTACATACACTGACCCACCCACACTGACCTACCTGACCCACACTGACCTACCTGACCCACACTGACCTACATACACTGACCTACCTGACATACACTGACCTACCTGACCCACACTGACCTACATACACTGACCTACCTGACATACACTGACCCACCCACACTGACCTACCTGACCTACATACACTGACCCACCCACACTGACCTACCTGACCCACACTGACCTACATACACTGACCTACCTGACATACACTGACCTACCTGACCCACACACACTGACCTACCTGACCCACACACACTGGCATACCTGACATACACTGACCTACCTGACCCACACTGACCTACATGACATACACTGACCTACATACACTGACCCACACACACTGACCTACCTGACCCACACTGACCTACACTGACCTACCTGACCTACCCACACTGGCCTACCTGACATACACTGACCTACCTGACCCACCTGACATACACTGACCTACCTGACCCACACTGACCCACACTTACCTACATACACTGACCCACCCACACTGACCTACCTGACATACACTGACCTACATACACTGACCTACCTGACCCACACTGACCTACATACACTGACCCACCCACACTGACCTACCCTGACCTACATACACTGACCTACCTGACATACACTGACCTACCTGACCCACACACACTGACCTACCTGACCCACACACACTGAAATACCTGACGTACACTGACCTACATACACTGACCTACCTGACCCACACTGACCTACACACACTGACCTACCTGACCCACACTGACCTACATACACTGACCCACTCTGACCTACACACACTGACTTACACTGACCTACCTGACCTACCCACACTGACCTACCTGACCCACCTGACCTACACTGACCTACCTGACCCACACTGACCTACCTGACCCACCCACACTGACCTACCTGACATACACTGACCTACATACACTGACCTACCTGACATACACTGACCTACCTGACCCACACACACTGACCTACCTGACCCACACACACTGGCCTACCTGACCCACACACACTGAAATACCTGACGTACACTGACCTGCATACACTGACCTACCTGACCCACACTGACCTACATACACTGACCCACACACACTGACCTACCTGACCCACCTGACCTACACTGACCTACCTGACCCACATTGACCTACCTGACCCACACACACTGACCTACATACACTGACCCACCCACACTGACCTACCTGACATACACTGACCTACCTGACCTACACTGACCTACATACACTGACCTACCTGACACACACACTGACCTACCTGACATACACACGCTGACCTACCTACCTGACATACACTGACCTACAAACACTGACCTACCTGACATACACTGACCTACATACACTGACCTACCTGACCCACACTGACCTACATACATTGACCTACCTGACCCACACTGACCTACCTGACATACACTGACCTACCTGACCCACACTGACCTACCTGACTCACCCACACTGACCTACATACACTGACCTACATACAATGACCTACCTGACATACACTGACTCACATACACTGACCTATCTGACATACACTGACCTACATACACTGACCTACCTGACATACACTGACCTACCTGACCCACACTGACCTACATACACTGACCTACCTGACATACACTGACCTACCTGACCCACACACACTGACCTACCTGACCCACACACACTGACCTACCTGACATACACTGACCTACATACACTGACCTACCTGACCCACACTGACCTACATACACTGACCCACACACACTGACCTACCTGACCCACACTGACCTACCTGACCTACCCATACTGACCTACCTGACATACACTGACCTACCTTACCCACCTGACCTACCTGACCCATACACACTGACCCACACTGACCTACATACACTGACCCACCCACACTGACCTACCTGACATACACTGACCTACATACACTGACCTACCTGACCCACACTGACCTACATACACTGACCCACCCACACTGATCCACCCACACTGACCTACACACACTGACCTACCTGACATACACTGACCTACCTGACCCACACTGACCTACATACACTGACCCACCCACACTGACCCACCCACACTGACCCACCCACACTGACCTACATACACTGACCTACCTGACATACACTGACCTACCTGACCCACACACACTGACCTACCTGACCCACACACACTGAAATACCTGACGTACACTGACCTACATACACTGACCTACCAGACCCACACTGACCTACCTGACCCACACTGACCTACCTGACCCACACTGACCTACATACACTGACCCACACTGACCTACACACACTGACTTACACTGACCTACCTGACCTACCCACACTGACTTACCTGACATACACTGACCTACCTGACCCACCCACACTGACCTACCTGACATACACTGACCTACCTGACATACACTGACCTACATACACTGACCTACCTGACCCACACTGACCTACCTGACCCACAGTGGCCTACATACACTGACCTACCTGACATACACTGACCTACCTGACCCACACACACTGACCTACCTGACCACACACACTAAAATACCTGACGTACACTGACCTGCATACACTGACCTACCTGACCCACACTGACCTACCTGACTCACACTGACCTACATACCCTGACCTACCTGACATACACTGACCTACCTGACCCACACTGACCTACACTGACATACACTGACCTACCTGACCCACACACACTGACCTACCTGACCCACACACACTGACCTACCTGACCCACACACACTGAAATACCTGACATACACTGACCTACCTGACCCACACTGACCTACATGACCCACACTGACCTACATACACTGACCCACACACACTGACCTACCTGACCCACACTGACCTACACTGACCTACCTGACCTACCCACACTGACCTACCTGACATACACTGACCTACCTGACCCACCTGACCTACACTGACCTACCTGACCCACACTGACCCACACTGACCTACATACACTGACCTACCTGACATACACTGACCTACATACACTGACCTACCTGACCCACACTGACCTACATACACTGACCCACCCACACTGACCTACCCTGACCTACATGCACTGACCTACCTGACATACACTGACCTACCTGACCCACACACACTGACCTACCTGACCCACACACACTGAAATACCTGACGTACACTGACCTACATACACTGACCTACCTGACCCACACTGACCTACACACACTGACCTACCTGACCCACACTGACCTACATACACTGACCCACACTGACCTACATACACTGACCCACACTGACCTACATACACTGACTTACACTGACCTACCTGACCTACCCACACTGACCTACCTGACCCACCTGACCTACACTGACCTACCCGACCCACACTGACCTACCTGACCCACCCACACTGACCTACCTGACATACACTGACCTACATACACTGACCTACCTGACATACACTGACCTACCTGACCCACACACACTGACCTACCTGACCCACACACACCTAAATACCTGATGTACACTGACCTGCATACACTGACCTACCTGACCCACACTGACCTACATACACTGACCTACCTGACATACACTGACCTACCTGACCCACACACACTGACCTACCTGACCCACACACACTGACCTACCTGACATACACTGACCTACCTGACCCACACTGACCTACATACACTGACCTACCTGACCCACACTGACCTACATACACTGACCCACACACACTGACCTACCTGACCCACACTGACCTACCTGACCTACCCATACTGACCTACCTGACATACACTGACCTACCTGACCCACCTGACCTACCTGACCCATACACACTGACCCACACTGACCTACATACACTGACCCACCCACACTGACCTACCTGACATACACTGACCTACATACACTGACCTACCTGACCCACACTGACCTACATACACTGACCCACCCACACTGACCCACCCACACTGACCTACATACACTGACCTACCTGACATACACTGACCTACCTGACCCACACACACTGACCTACCTGACCCACACACACTGAAATACCCGACGTACACTGACCTACATACACTGACCTACCTGACCCACACTGACCTACCTGACCCACACTGACCTACATACACTGACCCACACTGACCTACACACACTGACTTACACTGACCTACCTGACCTACCCACACTGACTTACCTGACATACACTGACCTACCTGACCCACCCACACTGACCTACCTGACATACACTGACCTACCTGACATACACTGACCTACATACACTGACCTACCTGACCCACACTGACCTACCTGACCTACAGTGACCTACATACACTGACCTACCTGACATACACTGACCTACCTGACCCACACACACTGACCTACCTGACCACACACACTGAAATACCTGACGTACACTGACCTGCATACACTGACCTACCTGACCCACACTGACCTACATACACTGACCTACCTGACCCACACTGACCTACCTGACTCACACTGACCTACATACACTGACCTACCTGACATACACTGACCTACCTGACCCACACTGACCTACACTGACATACACTGACCTACCTGACCCACACACACTGACCTACCTGACCCACACACACTGAAATACCTGACATACACTGACCTACCTGACCCACACTGACCTACATGACCCACACTGACCTATATACACTGATCCACACACACTGACCTACCTGACCCACACTGACCTACACTGACCTACCTGACCTACCCACACTGACCTACCTGACATACACTGACCTACCTGACCCACCTGACCTACACTGACCTACCTGACCCACACTGACCTACATACACTGACCTACCTGACATACACTGACCTACCTGACCCACACTGACCTACATACACTGACCCACCCACACTGACCTACCCTGACCTACATGCACTGACCTACCTGACATACACTGACCTACCTGACCCACACACACTGACCTACCTGACCCACACACACTGAAATACCTGACGTACACTGACCTACATACACTGACCTACCTGACCCACACTGACCTACACACACTGACCTACCTGACCCACACTGACCTACATACACTGACCCACACTGACCTACATACACTGACCCACACTGACCTACATACACTGACTTACACTGACCTACCTGACCTACCCACACTGACCTACCTGACCCACCTGACCTACACTGACCTACCTGACCCACACTGACCTACCTGACCCACCCACACTGACCTACCTGACATACACTGACCTACATACACTGACCTACCTGACATACACTGACCTACCTGACCCACACACACTGACCTACCTGACCCACACACACTTAAATACCTGACGTACACTGACCTGCATACACTGACCTACCTGACCCACACTGACCTACATACACTGACCCACACACACTGACCTACCGGACCCACCTGACCTACACTGACCCACATTGACCTACCTGACCCACACACACTGACCTACATACACTGACCCACCCACACTGACCTACCTGACATACACTGACCTACCTGACCTACACTGACCTACATACACTGACCTACCTGACACACACACTGACCTACCTGACATGCACACACTGACCTACCTACTTGACATACACTGACCTACATACACTGACCTACCTGACATACACTGACCTACATACACTGACCTACCTGACCCACACTGACCTACATACACTGACCCACCCACACTGACCTACCCTGACCTACATACACTGACCTACCTGACATACACTGACCTACCTGACCCACACACACTGACCTACCTGACCCACACACACTGAAATACCTGACGTACACTGACCTACATACACTGACCTACCTGACCCACACTGACCTACACACACTGACCTACCTGACCCACACTGACCTACATACACTGACCCACTCTGACCTACACACACTGACTTACACTGACCTACCTGACCTACCCACACTGACCTACCTGACCCACCTGACCTACACTGACCTACCTGACCCACACTGACCTACCTGACCCACCCACACTGACCTACCTGACATACACTGACCTACATACACTGACCTACCTGACATACACTGACCTACCTGACCCACACACACTGACCTACCTGACCCACACACACTGGCCTACCTGACCCACACACACTGAAATACCTGACGTACACTGACCTGCATACACTGACCTACCTGACCCACACTGACCTACATACACTGACCCACACACACTGACCTACCTGACCCACCTGACCTACACTGACCTACCTGACCCACATTGACCTACCTGACCCACACACACTGACCTACATACACTGACCCACCCACACTGACCTACCTGACATACACTGACCTACCTGACCTACACTGACCTACATACACTGACCTACCTGACACACACACTGACCTACCTGACATACACACGCTGACCTACCTACCTGACATACACTGACCTACAAACACTGACCTACCTGACATACACTGACCTACATACACTGACCTACCTGACCCACACTGACCTACATACATTGACCTACCTGACCCACACTGACCTACCTGACATACACTGACCTACCTGACCCACACTGACCTACCTGACTCACCCACACTGACCTACATACACTGACCTACATACAATGACCTACCTGACATACACTGACTCACATACACTGACCTATCTGACATACACTGACCTACATACACTGACCTACCTGACATACACTGACATACACTGACCTACCTGACCCACACTGACCTACATACACTGACCTACCTGACATACACTGACCTACCTGACCCACACACACTGACCTACCTGACCCACACACACTGACCTACCTGACATACACTGACCTACATACACTGACCTACCTGACCCACACTGACCTACATACACTGACCCACACACACTGACCTACCTGACCCACACTGACCTACCTGACCTACCCATACTGACCTACCTGACATACACTGACCTACCTGACCCACCTGACCTACCTGACCCATACACACTGACCCACACTGACCTACATACACTGACCCACCCACACTGACCTACCTGACATACACTGACCTACATACACTGACCTACCTGACCCACACTGACCTACATACACTGACCCACCCACACTGATCCACCCACACTGACCTACACACACTGACCTACCTGACATACACTGACCTACCTGACCCACACTGACCTACATACACTGACCCACCCACACTGACCCACCCACACTGACCCACCCACACTGACCTACATACACTGACCTACCTGACATACACTGACCTACCTGACCCACACACACTGACCTACCTGACCCACACACACTGAAATACCTGACGTACACTGACCTACATACACTGACCTACCAGACCCACACTGACCTACCTGACCCACACTGACCTACATACACTGACCCACACTGACCTACACACACTGACTTACACTGACCTACCTGACCTACCCACACTGACTTACCTGACATACACTGACCTACCTGACCCACCCACACTGACCTACCTGACATACACTGACCTACCTGACATACACTGACCTACATACACTGACCTACCTGACCCACACTGACCTACCTGACCCACAGTGGCCTACATACACTGACCTACCTGACATACACTGACCTACCTGACCCACACACACTGACCTACCTGACCACACACACTAAAATACCTGACGTACACTGACCTGCATACACTGACCTACCTGACCCACACTGACCTACCTGACTCACACTGACCTACATACCCTGACCTACCTGACATACACTGACCTACCTGACCCACACTGACCTACACTGACATACACTGACCTACCTGACCCACACACACTGACCTACCTGACCCACACACACTGACCTACCTGACCCACACACACTGAAATACCTGACATACACTGACCTACCTGACCCACACTGACCTACATGACCCACACTGACCTACATACACTGACCCACACACACTGACCTACCTGACCCACACTGACCTACACTGACCTACCTGACCTACCCACACTGACCTACCTGACATACACTGACCTACCTGACCCACCTGACCTACACTGACCTACCTGACCCACACTGACCCACACTGACCTACATACACTGACCTACCTGACATACACTGACCTACATACACTGACCTACCTGACCCACACTGACCTACATACATTGACCCACCCACACTGACCTACCCTGACCTACATGCACTGACCTACCTGACATACACTGACCTACCTGACCCACACACACTGACCTACCTGACCCACACACACTGAAATACCTGACGTACACTGACCTACATACACTGACCTACCTGACCCACACTGACCTACACACACTGACCTACCTGACCCACACTGACCTACATACACTGACCCACACTGACCTACATACACTGACCCACACTGACCTACATACACTGACTTACACTGACCTACCTGACCTACCCACACTGACCTACCTGACCCACCTGACCTACACTGACCTACCCGACCCACACTGACCTACCTGACCCACCCACACTGACCTACCTGACATACACTGACCTACATACACTGACCTACCTGACATACACTGACCTACCTGACCCACACACACTGACCTACCTGACCCACACACACCTAAATACCTGATGTACACTGACCTGCATACACTGACCTACCTGACCCACACTGACCTACATACACTGACCTACCTGACATACACTGACCTACCTGACCCACACACACTGACCTACCTGACCCACACACACTGACCTACCTGACATACACTGACCTACCTGACCCACACTGACCTACATACACTGACCTACCTGACCCACACTGACCTACATACACTGACCCACACACACTGACCTACCTGACCCACACTGACCTACCTGACCTACCCATACTGACCTACCTGACATACACTGACCTACCTGACCCACCTGACCTACCTGACCCATACACACTGACCCACACTGACCTACATACACTGACCCACCCACACTGACCTACCTGACATACACTGACCTACATACACTGACCTACCTGACCCACACTGACCTACATACACTGACCCACCCACACTGACCCACCCACACTGACCTACATACACTGACCTACCTGACATACACTGACCTACCTGACCCACACACACTGACCTACCTGACCCACACACACTGAAATACCCGACGTACACTGACCTACATACACTGACCTACCTGACCCACACTGACCTACCTGACCCACACTGACCTACATACACTGACCCACACTGACCTACACACACTGACTTACACTGACCTACCTGACCTACCCACACTGACTTACCTGACATACACTGACCTACCTGACCCACCCACACTGACCTACCTGACATACACTGACCTACCTGACATACACTGACCTACATACACTGACCTACCTGACCCACACTGACCTACCTGACCTACAGTGACCTACATACACTGACCTACCTGACATACACTGACCTACCTGACCCACACACACTGACCTACCTGACCACACACACTGAAATACCTGACGTACACTGACCTGCATACACTGACCTACCTGACCCACACTGACCTACATACACTGACCTACCTGACCCACACTGACCTACCTGACTCACACTGACCTACATACACTGACCTACCTGACATACACTGACCTACCTGACCCACACTGACCTACACTGACATACACTGACCTACCTGACCCACACACACTGACCTACCTGACCCACACACACTGAAATACCTGACATACACTGACCTACCTGACCCACACTGACCTACATGACCCACACTGACCTATATACACTGATCCACACACACTGACCTACCTGACCCACACTGACCTACACTGACCTACCTGACCTACCCACACTGACCTACCTGACATACACTGACCTACCTGACCCACCTGACCTACACTGACCTACCTGACCCACACTGACCTACATACACTGACCTACCTGACATACACTGACCTACCTGACCCACACTGACCTACATACACTGACCCACCCACACTGACCTACCCTGACCTACATGCACTGACCTACCTGACATACACTGACCTACCTGACCCACACACACTGACCTACCTGACCCACACACACTGAAATACCTGACGTACACTGACCTACATACACTGACCTACCTGACCCACACTGACCTACACACACTGACCTACCTGACCCACACTGACCTACATACACTGACCCACACTGACCTACATACACTGACCCACACTGACCTACATACACTGACTTACACTGACCTACCTGACCTACCCACACTGACCTACCTGACCCACCTGACCTACACTGACCTACCTGACCCACACTGACCTACCTGACCCACCCACTCTGACCTACCTGACATACACTGACCTACATACACTGACCTACCTGACATACACTGACCTACCTGACCCACACACACTGACCTACCTGACCCACACACACTTAAATACCTGACGTACACTGACCTGCATACACTGACCTACCTGACCCACACTGACCTACATACACTGACCCACACACACTGACCTACCGGACCCACCTGACCTACACTGACCCACATTGACCTACCTGACCCACACACACTGACCTACATACACTGACCCACCCACACTGACCTACCTGACATACACTGACCTACCTGACCTACACTGACCTACATACACTGACCTACCTGACACACACACTGACCTACCTGACATGCACACACTGACCTACCTACCTGACATACACTGACCTACATACACTGACCTACCTGACATACACTGACCTACATACACTGACCTACCTGACCCACACTGACCTACATACACTGACCTACCTGACCCACACTGACCTACATACACTGACCTACCCGACATACACTGTCCTACCTGACCCACACTGACCTACACTGACATACACTGACCTACCTGACCCACACTGACCCACCCACACTGACCTACATACAATCACCTACCTGACATACACTGACCTACCTGACATACACTGACCTACATACACTGACCTACCTGACATACACTGACCTACCTGACCCACACTGACCTACATACACTGACCTACCTGACATACACTGACCTACCTGACCCACACACACTGAAATACCTGACGTACACTGACATACATACACTGACCTACCTGACCAACACTGACCTACATACACTGACCTACCTGACATACACTGACCTACCTGACCCACACACACTGAAATACCTGACGTACACTGACATACATACACTGACCTACCTGACCAACACTGACCTACATACACTGACCTACATACACTGACCCACCCACACTGACCTACCTGACCCACACTGACCTACCTGACCCACACTGACCTACATACACTGACCTACCTGACATACACTGACCTACCTGACCCACACTGACCTACATACACTGACCTACCTGACATACACTGACCCACCCACACTGACCTACCTGACCTACATACACTTACCCACCCACACTGACCTACCTGACCCACACTGACCTACATACACTGACCTACCTGACATACACTGACCTACCTGACCCACACACACTGACCTACCTGACCCACACACACTGGCATACCTGACATACACTGACCTACCTGACCCACACTGACCTACATGACATACACTGACCTACATACACTGACCCACACACACTGACCTACCTGACCCACACTGACCTACACTGACCTACCTGACCTACCCACACTGGCCTACCTGACATACACTGACCTACCTGACCCACCTGACATACACTGACCTACCTGACCCACACTGACCCACACTTACCTACATACACTGACCCACCCACACTGACCTACCTGACATACACTGACCTACATACACTGACCTACCTGACCCACACTGACCTACATACACTGACCCACCCACACTGACCTACCCTGACCTACATACACTGACCTACCTGACATACACTGACCTACCTGACCCACACACACTGACCTACCTGACCCACACACACTGAAATACCTGACGTACACTGACCTACATACACTGACCTACCTGACCCACACTGACCTACACACACTGACCTACCTGACCCACACTGACCTACATACACTGACCCACTCTGACCTACACACACTGACTTACACTGACCTACCTGACCTACCCACACTGACCTACCTGACCCACCTGACCTACACTGACCTACCTGACCCACACTGACCTACCTGACCCACCCACACTGACCTACCTGACATACACTGACCTACATACACTGACCTACCTGACATACACTGACCTACCTGACCCACACACACTGACCTACCTGACCCACACACACTGGCCTACCTGACCCACACACACTGAAATACCTGACGTACACTGACCTGCATACACTGACCTACCTGACCCACACTGACCTACATACACTGACCCACACACACTGACCTACCTGACCCACCTGACCTACACTGACCTACCTGACCCACATTGACCTACCTGACCCACACACACTGACCTACATACACTGACCCACCCACACTGACCTACCTGACATACACTGACCTACCTGACCTACACTGACCTACATACACTGACCTACCTGACACACACACTGACCTACCTGACATACACACGCTGACCTACCTACCTGACATACACTGACCTACAAACACTGACCTACCTGACATACACTGACCTACATACACTGACCTACCTGACCCACACTGACCTACATACATTGACCTACCTGACCCACACTGACCTACCTGACATACACTGACCTACCTGACCCACACTGACCTACCTGACTCACCCACACTGACCTACATACACTGACCTACATACAATGACCTACCTGACATACACTGACTCACATACACTGACCTATCTGACATACACTGACCTACATACACTGACCTACCTGACATACACTGACCTACCTGACCCACACTGACCTACATACACTGACCTACCTGACATACACTGACCTACCTGACCCACAAACACTGACCTACCTGACCCACACACACTGACCTACCTGACATACACTGACCTACATACACTGACCTACCTGACCCACACTGACCTACATACACTGACCCACACACACTGACCTACCTGACCCACACTGACCTACCTGACCTACCCATACTGACCTACCTGACATACACTGACCTACCTTACCCACCTGACCTACCTGACCCATACACACTGACCCACACTGACCTACATACACTGACCCACCCACACTGACCTACCTGACATACACTGACCTACATACACTGACCTACCTGACCCACACTGACCTACATACACTGACCCACCCACACTGATCCACCCACACTGACCTACACACACTGACCTACCTGACATACACTGACCTACCTGACCCACACTGACCTACATACACTGACCCACCCACACTGACCCACCCACACTGACCCACCCACACTGACCTACATACACTGACCTACCTGACATACACTGACCTACCTGACCCACACACACTGACCTACCTGACCCACACACACTGAAATACCTGACGTACACTGACCTACATACACTGACCTACCAGACCCACACTGACCTACCTGACCCACACTGACCTACCTGACCCACACTGACCTACATACACTGACCCACACTGACCTACACACACTGACTTACACTGACCTACCTGACCTACCCACACTGACTTACCTGACATACACTGACCTACCTGACCCACCCACACTGACCTACCTGACATACACTGACCTACCTGACATACACTGACCTACATACACTGACCTACCTGACCCACACTGACCTACCTGACCCACAGTGGCCTACATACACTGACCTACCTGACATACACTGACCTACCTGACCCACACACACTGACCTACCTGACCACACACACTAAAATACCTGACGTACACTGACCTGCATACACTGACCTACCTGACCCACACTGACCTACCTGACTCACACTGACCTACATACCCTGACCTACCTGACATACACTGACCTACCTGACCCACACTGACCTACACTGACATACACTGACCTACCTGACCCACACACACTGACCTACCTGACCCACACACACTGACCTACCTGACCCACACACACTGAAATACCTGACATACACTGACCTACCTGACCCACACTGACCTACATGACCCACACTGACCTACATACACTGACCCACACACACTGACCTACCTGACCCACACTGACCTACACTGACCTACCTGACCTACCCACACTGACCTACCTGACATACACTGACCTACCTGACCCACCTGACCTACACTGACCTACCTGACCCACACTGACCCACACTGACCTACATACACTGACCTACCTGACATACACTGACCTACATACACTGACCTACCTGACCCACACTGACCTACATACACTGACCCACCCACACTGACCTACCCTGACCTACATGCACTGACCTACCTGACATACACTGACCTACCTGACCCACACACACTGACCTACCTGACCCACACACTATGAAATACCTGACGTACACTGACCTACATACACTGACCTACCTGACCCACACTGACCTACACACACTGACCTACCTGACCCACACTGACCTACATACACTGACCCACACTGACCTACATACACTGACCCACACTGACCTACATACACTGACTTACACTGACCTACCTGACCTACCCACACTGACCTACCTGACCCACCTGACCTACACTGACCTACGCGACCCACACTGACCTACCTGACCCACCCACACTGACCTACCTGACATACACTGACCTACATACACTGACCTACCTGACATACACTGACCTACCTGACCCACACACACTGACCTACCTGACCCACACACACCTAAATACCTGATGTACACTGACCTGCATACACTGACCTACCTGACCCACACTGACCTACATACACTGACCTACCTGACATAAACTGACCTACCTGACCCACACACACTGACCTACCTGACCCACACACACTGACCTACCTGACATACACTGACCTACCTGACCCACACTGACCTACATACACTGACCTACCTGACCCACACTGACCTACATACACTGACCCACACACACTGACCTACCTGACCCACACTGACCTACCTGACCTACCCATACTGACCTACCTGACATACACTGACCTACCTGACCCACCTGACCTACCTGACCCATACACACTGACCCACACTGACCTACATACACTGACCCACCCACACTGACCTACCTGACATACACTGACCTACATACACTGACCTACCTGACCCACACTGACCTACATACACTGACCCACCCACACTGACCCACCCACACTGACCTACATACACTGACCTACCTGACATACACTGACCTACCTGACCCACACACACTGACCTACCTGACCCACACACACTGAAATACCCGACGTACACTGACCTACATACACTGACCTACCTGACCCACACTGACCTACCTGACCCACACTGACCTACATACACTGACCCACACTGACCTACACACACTGACTTACACTGACCTACCTGACCTACCCACACTGACTTACCTGACATACACTGACCTACCTGACCCACCCACACTGACCTACCTGACATACACTGACCTACCTGACATACACTGACCTACATACACTGACCTACCTGACCCACACTGACCTACCTGACCTACAGTGACCTACATACACTGACCTACCTGACATACACTGACCTACCTGACCCACACACACTGACCTACCTGACCACACACACTGAAATACCTGACGTACACTGACCTGCATACACTGACCTACCTGACCCACACTGACCTACATACACTGACCTACCTGACCCACACTGACCTACCTGACTCACACTGACCTACATACACTGACCTACCTGACATACACTGACCTACCTGACCCACACTGACCTACACTGACATACACTGACCTACCTGACCCACACACACTGACCTACCTGACCCACACACACTGAAATACCTGACATACACTGACCTACCTGACCCACACTGACCTACATGACCCACACTGACCTATATACACTGATCCACACACACTGACCTACCTGACCCACACTGACCTACACTGACCTACCTGACCTACCCACACTGACCTACCTGACATACACTGACCTACCTGACCCACCTGACCTACACTGACCTACCTGACCCACACTGACCTACATACACTGACCTACCTGACATACACTGACCTACCTGACCCACACTGACCTACATACACTGACCCACCCACACTGACCTACCCTGACCTACATGCACTGACCTACCTGACATACACTGACCTACCTGACCCACACACACTGACCTACCTGACCCACACACACTGAAATACCTGACGTACACTGACCTACATACACTGACCTACCTGACCCACACTGACCTACACACACTGACCTACCTGACCCACACTGACCTACATACACTGACCCACACTGACCTACATACACTGACCCACACTGACCTACATACACTGACTTACACTGACCTACCTGACCTACCCACACTGACCTACCTGACCCACCTGACCTACACTGACCTACCTGACCCACACTGACCTACCTGACCCACCCACACTGACCTACCTGACATACACTGACCTACATACACTGACCTACCTGACATACACTGACCTACCTGACCCACACACACTGACCTACCTGACCCACACACACTTAAATACCTGACGTACACTGACCTGCATACACTGACCTACCTGACCCACACTGACCTACATACACTGACCCACACACACTGACCTACCTGACCCACCTGACCTACACTGACCCACATTGACCTACCTGACCCACACACACTGACCTACATACACTGACCCACCCACACTGACCTACCTGACATACACTGACCTACCTGACCTACACTGACCTACATACACTGACCTACCTGACACACACACTGACCTACCTGACATGCACACACTGACCTACCTACTTGACATACACTGACCTACATACACTGACCTACCTGACATACACTGACCTACATACACTGACCTACCTGACCCACACTGACCTACATACACTGACCTACCTGACCCACACTGACCTACATACACTGACCTACCCGACATACACTGTCCTACCTGACCCACACTGACCTACACTGACATACACTGACCTACCTGACCCACACTGACCCACCCACACTGACCTACATACAATCACCTACCTGACATACACTGACCTACCTGACATACACTGACCTACATACACTGACCTACCTGACATACACTGACCTACCTGACCCACACTGACCTACATACACTGACCTACCTGACATACACTGACCTACCTGACCCACACACACTGAAATACCTGACGTACACTGACATACATACACTGACCTACCTGACCCACACTGACCTACCTGACCCACACTGACCTACATACACTGACCCACACTGACCTACACACACTGACTTATACTGACCTACCTGACCTACCCACACTGACTTACCTGACATACACTGACCTACCTTACCCACCCACACTGACCTACCTGACATACACTGACCTACATACACTGACCTACCTGACCCACACTGACCTACCTGACCCACAGTGACCTACATACACTGACCTACCTGACATACACTGACCTACCTGACCCACACACATTGACCTACCTGACCCACACACACTGAAATACCTGACGTACACTGACCTGCATACACTGACCTACCTGACATACACTGACCTACCTGACCCACACTGACCTACACTGACATACACTGACCTACCTGACCCACTCACACTGACCTACCTGACCCACACACACTGAAATACCTGACATACACTGACCTACCTGACCCACACTGACCTACACTGACCTACCTGACCCACACTGACCTACCTGACCCACCCACACTGACCTACCTGACCCACCTGACCTACACTGACCTACCTGACCCACACTGACCTACCTGACCCACCCACACTGACCTACCTGACATACACTGACCTACATACACTGATCTACCTGACATACACTGACCTACCTGACCCACACACACTGACCTATCTGACCCACACACACTAAAATACCTGACGTACACTAACCTGCATACACTGACCTACCTGACCCACCTGACCCACACTGACCTACCTGACCCACACACACTGACCTACCTGACATACACTGACCTACCTGACCCACAGGGACCTACACTGACCCACACACACTGACCTAAACTGACCTAACTGACCCACACACACTGACCTGGTACCTGCCATACACACACTGACTGACCTACCTGTGTCCAGGTCCTGCAGCAGCAGCTCAGCCATGGTGCTGGTGTGTGAGGCAGCCAGAGGAGGAGGAGAGCCGCCCGCCCGCGCGCCGATCGATGTCGCACGACGGCCAAATTTGGCTTGCCGCCTTCTTCCTCTTCCTGTCACAGCGCGCAGGGATAGAACTGGGCCGCTCCAGTCCAGAAATGGCATGAGCACTAGCGCAGAGGAGGAGGAAATGCAATCCTCCTCCGCTTTAAATGCCGGGCAGTGTGGGCACAGTGGGCAGTGACATCACTGGTTGCTAGCCGCTAGGCGGCTATAGCAACCCGTGACCGAGAGTAGAGTCGGGGGGCGAGGGCGGAGCTGGAGCCGGAGCCAGCGCTACCACGGCTCAGTCCGCCCCTGTCCCCTGCATTCTAGGACTGGGACCAGAGACTCGGGGCTATTAGCCCCAGGCTCGGGGCTGTAGCTCCAATGGCCACCCCCTGGTGACGCCTCTGACTGGCAGAACAATAAAACATATGAGCTATCAGAGGTCTATGATTAGCATATGTAGGAAAAATATTAGGACATGCGTTTTCATAACAAAACTGTACAAACAAAAGTATTATTCTCCCATGTAAAGACGTAAGTCATCATATGCAAAGTTTGGTTATTTGGTATTTGTGCTTAACATTGAGCTATAATAGGGTTTTTTGGAAAATAAAGTATTTTAATGTTAGGGTAGGGGATAAAGAATGCCCCGTACACACGATCGGACATTCCGACAACAAAATCCATGGATTTTTTCCAACGGATGTTGGCTCAAACTTGTCTTGCATACACACAGTCACACAAATCTTGTCAGAAATTCTGAACGTCAAGAACGCGGTGACGTACTACACGTATGACGAGCTGAGAAAAATGAAGTTCAATAGCCAGTGCGGCTCTTCTGCTTGATTCAGAGCATACGTGGAACTTTGTGCGTCAGAATTGTGTACACACGATCGGAATTTCCGACAACAGATTTTGGTGTCGAAAAATTTGAGATCCAGATCTCAAATTTCGTTTGTCAGAAATTCCGACGGAAAATGTCCGATGGAGCCTACACACGGTCAGAATTTCCGACAACATGCTCCCATCGAACATTTGTTGTCAGAAAATCCGATCGTGTGTTCGTGGCATTGAAGTGTTGCCAACTGTACCACGTTGATGTGAATTTGGGTAGTTTTTTGTGTGAGATGCTGATTTTCAATTTTCTTCGTATCCTATGTGACAAAAACTTCTATAAAAAGTGTAATGCCCCGTACACACGGTCGGATTTTCCGATGGAAAATGTCCGATCGGAGCGTGTTGTCGGAAATTCCGACTGTGTGTGGGCTCCATCGGATATTTTCCCTCGGATTTTCCGACACACAAAGTTGGAGAGCAGGAGATAAAATTTTCCGACAACAAAATCCGATCGCGTCAATTCCGACCGTGTGTGGCCTGTTCCGACGCACAAAGTGCCACGTATGCTCAGAAGAAATCCCAAGACGGAACAGCTCGTTCTGGTAAACTTAGCGTTCGCAATGGATACAGCACTTTCGTCACGCTGCAATGTTAAAAATGGTTTAATACAGCGCTTCTTCTTTATAATGTGACAAGAATAAAGTAGTTTTGCTGCTCATATTCACACACACTTCTCACAAACTTATTTCGTTACTATTTATCGTGATTCCCTCAATATATTTTAATTTCTCACATCTGACAACATATTTTTGTATATTTTTTATATATTTTTTGGCTTTAATGTAGATTTTTTTTTGTGTTTGTATTTTTTTTATTTATTTTTTTTTGGGGGGGATTTTGATTTGTACTCCCGAAAATGTTTGTGTGTGTTTTTTGTGACAAGTTCCCACAACACAATTGATATGTTGTTCTATTTAATCTGTAGGAGATTGTTTGGTGTTGGTGTCCCTTGTTAATTTCACATTTTATGTTAGAAATGTACCTGAATCGTCACCACCAAACTGTCCTTTTTGGATGAAAACACACACAGGAGAGTAGAATTTCCCCAAAAAAATTTTATTAAGGGCTCACAACTAAACAAAGAGGGAGGCAACGCTGGAGAAACTGCAGAAGTGGGTGAACCCTTGAACCCCCAGGGCAGACATCAACTATTTTTACGCAAAATTGGTGGCCTGAGGAGTCCTTATCTAAGGGAGGGCAGTGTGGTCCAGAAGTCCCAGAGATCATGAACAGCAGCAGATGACATCTGTGTCCCCAGGCTGTGGTCATACGAGAGACTGCAGCTTTTGTCAGACCAGACTGAACCCAGGGCCATCACTCTCTTGCCTTCCTTCCACGCTTTCTTACACACGGTGGCTCTGGTGGTGGAATTGTGGCAGCAGGAGGAGGAGGATGGTCCAACTCAACCACGTCAGTCTTGGGTGTTAGTTCACCACTCACCCCCTTACGTAGGACTTTGTACATAAGGTCCTCACAGAGCTTGCGTTGACCCTCCTGCATGCCCTGCAATTTGGTGGCAGCCATGCAGGCAAAGGCCTCTTCAGGAGTGGGTAAGGCTCGTAGGGACGTCGAAGCCTTCTGGATCAGCCTGAACGCTGAATCCTGCACGGGACTCGGAGTGGCCTTCCTGGCTCGTTTATATGGCAGGCGGAGGGGAGGGACCTGAGACTCAGTCAGGCTGCGACTGGTCCCTGGCTTCTCCTGGCTGACACTTAGCCCCGCCTCCTCCTGGCTGCCACTAATCCCCGTCTCCTCCTGACTGCCACATTCCACAACCTCCTCCTGGCTGAGGTCTTCCTGTGTATGAAAAAGGGACATAGATTTAGTATTTTCTTCATCAATCACACACAATTTTCACCTCCTGACTGCTGCAAATTGAATGTTAACAAATATAACAGACTATCCTTCTGAGCCCAGCAGTTTTCATTCTTGTCCCAATTTTGGGTGCCCACTACTGTCTATTGATATGTAAAACACTTTCAAGCAGCAATTAGTGATCAATAATAACATCTAGTAAACATCATTTCTTTATTGACCAGAAAAATGTTGAACAATGCTATACCTGACTCCAGCTGGGCTCCTCCACTTCTTCCTGGCTGGAAGGCCCAGGTTGGACATCGGAAGCCTCAGCTGGTATGGAAGGAAGAGTGGAAGGAAGAGTAGAGAGGGATTCCCTGACTTCAGTGTGGTCTGACAGAAATCGCAGTCTCTCATAATACCACAGCCTGGGGACATAAACGTCATCTGCTGCAGCTCCGGATCTCTGGGAATCTGTGACCTTCTTGCGCTCCCTCAGATAAGTGCTTCTCAGGCCAGGGGCGTAACTACCACCATAGCGACCCATGCGGGCGCTATGGGGCCCGCAGCCAAGTGGGGCCCAGTGAGGATGAGAGCACCACTGGCACAGTCTCCCAGCCAGGGGAAGAGAGAGGAGAGGAAGAGGCAAGCTGTGACCTGTGCCCAATGCAGCGCGATCTGTGCCCAATGCAGCGTGACCTGTGCCCAATACAGCGTTGCCTGTGCCCAATACAGCCTGGTCTGCCTGTGCCCCATACAGCCTCACCTGTGCAGAGGAAGAGGCAAGCCAACCGGATCAGCAGAGAGCTGAATTGCCCGATGTAATAGCTTTCATTAGAACTTCCAGTGTTCCCGGGGCTCACGTCACATAGCTCCACCTCTTGGCCCGGCGCCTTTGATAGACAGAACGCCAATCCAATGCTGGACGTGTGACGTCATCAAAGGCATCAGGCCAAGAGGTGGGGCTATGTGACAATGAGCCCCGGGAGGACGGGAAATTCAAATGAAAGCTATTACAGCGGGCAAACCCGCTCTCTGTTGATCCGGGTGGCTTCCTCTGCACAGGTGAGGCTGTATGGGGCACAGGCAGACCAGGCTGTATTGGGCACAAGTCACGCTGCATTGGGCACAGGTCACGCTGTATGGGGCACAAGTCACGCTGTATGGGGCACAGGTCACGCTGCATTGGGCACAGGTCATGCTGCATTGGGCAGAGGTCACGTTGTATGGGGCACAGGTCACGCTGTATGAGGCAGAGGTCACGCTGCATTGGGCACAGGTCACACTGTATGGGGCACAGGTCATGCTGCATTGGGCACAGGTCATGCTGCATTAGGCACAGGTCATGCTGCATTGGGCACAGGTCACGCTGTATGGGGCACAGGTCACGCTGTATGGGGCACAAGTCATGCTGTATGGAGCACAGGTCACACTGTATGGGGCACAGGTCACATTGTATGGGGCACAGGTCACGCTGCATTGGGCACAGGTCACGCTGCATTGGGCACAGGTCACGCTGTATGGGGCACAGGTCACGCTGTATGGGGCACAGGTCACGCTGTATGGGGCACAGGTCACGCTGCATTGGGCACAGGTCACACTGCATTGGGCACAGGTCACGGTGCATAGGGCACAGGTCACGCTGTATGGGGCACAGGTCACGCTGTATGGGGCACAGGTCATGCTGTATGGGGCACAGGTCACGCTGCATTGGGCACAGGTCACGCTGCATTGGCACAGGTCATGCTGTATGGGGCACAGGTCACGCTGCATTGTGCACAGGTCACGCTGCATTGTGCACAGGTCACGCTGCATTGGGCACAGGTCAGGCTGGATTGTGCACAGGTCATGCTATATGTGGCACAGGTCACGCTGCATTGACACTAGGGCAGCTGTGGGGGGGGCTGTTTGCAGGGGGGCCCCATACAGCATTTTGCTATGGGGCCCTGCTATTTCTAGTTACGCCCCTGCCTCAGGCCACCAATTTTGGCTTTTAAATAAGAGATGGTTGCTGTGGGGACCACTGGCTTCACCAACTCCAGCAGTTTCTCCAGCGCTGCCTGCCTCTTCTGTTTGTGATTATAGTGGGGGTGTCTCACTTGCCACAGACAGGGCAGCTCCCTGTATTTGTCAATGAACAGGGGCAGGAAATTGTGGTCGTTGAACCCATCCATTTTCTCTGCAAGACACAACACAAGACAAACCCTAATGTCAGGCAAAACTCCCCTAATCTTGTTACAATATAGGCTTCCATTTCGAAGCAGTATTGGCGCAAGTTTAGATCTTACCTTCGTTATCACGATCGGCGTCTCCGATGCTCCTTCCTCCACTCACAGATCGTACGTAATACGCACGTGTGTTAAGCTTTATACACACTGCGCATGCGTATAACTCCGCCCGCCCCTGACGTTCTTTCTAGTCTATTCCCCGCCCCTTTTTGTTCGGCGCAGTGGGGGAAGAGCACATGGCGGATAGACAGCAGGTGCGTGCTAATTGTAGCAACGAGGACGAGGAGGAGGAGGGAGGGCCGGATCCGGACACGTCCCGATCCAGAAGGAGATTTAAGGACTCCCTTTGGGGAGAGGTTGGAGATGGTGGACATCCTGAAGCGGGCCGACTATGATGGAAAGTATGGGCCTTACCCCAATCCCAATGTCCGAAAGCCAAGATCATGGCGAAAGTGGTCAGGAGTCTGCACCGGAATTTCGGGGTACGACGATCGAAAGATCAGCTCAGGAAGCGGTGGTTGGACCTCAAATTACGAGAACATGAGCAGTACAGAAAGATCCGGAGAGTGCTGCAAAAAAGTAAGTAGTTTGTGCTGTGTTCCTATTCTTTATGTTTATTACGTTCGTGCTGCTCCATGTGCTTTTAGGAACTGTTGTACAGTTTAAAATGGCAACTTTCATGTTCATGGGCACATTATTCGTTCGGATCAAACATTTTTCGTTCCAACTATAAAATACCATTGTTTAGCCCATATGCATTTGGCCACCATTTTGACGCCCTATACTTGTCTTCAAAGAATTGGGTTGTGTAGATGGCTTTGTTACTAGAATGAAATGCAAACTAGATTCTGTGTAAGGAGAGGACACTCAGCAGCTGTTTACACATCTGGACACTGGAGCACTAGTGTGGGACAAAAGAACACCATTTTTATTAGGGGGCCACACAGGTGCTCCAGTGTATACTATAGGGGGGGCTACATCTGTGAAGCTTGTACAAAACAGGTAAAGTATTGCATGTTGACAAAGGACACTAAAAAAGCTACATCTTGGAACTCTGCTAAAATTGACAATTGTACCCCACTTCCAAGCAATGTTTCATCTTTATAGTTCTGCCATCAAATATCTGTGTGCTAAGTATACCATTTTTGTTTTACATAGGGGATAAAAGACTCGGAGGACACCCCTCATCCGAGGAGACCAGAGCCCCCCCCCTCTGGAAGAAGGTGAAATCCCCCCAACACAATCTGAGCAGGAGGAAGAAGACGTGGTGGAACTAGTCACCACAACAGGTGAGTGTCTGCGACCACAGGCTCAGATAAGAGATGGATGGCGGCATTTTTTTGAAACCTAATTTGGGGTTCCTCTCTTTTTAGGTGATCGTGAGGGTCTGGATCCAGATCCTTTCACATCCGATAGTGCCCAGATCCTGATCGGGGAGATCATGGGGTGTAATTTACAATTGGAAATCATCAAGCAAAACATCAATGATGTTATTCCAAAAAATAAAAACCTCATTGATGTTTTGGGGCGAGTTTAAAGCCCCTCCAAATCACTTTCTTCTTTTGTGTGCTACAATGTGCTAAATGTTTTTGTGATTTTTCCCAAAGCCAAATTTGGAGGATGCACACAGTGTGTCAACAGGTGCTATCTGCCATCACGGGAGATCAATGGACGTGTTTTGGGGGTGCAACCCCTTCCTCAATAAAAAAGTAGCTGAGAGGAAGGGCTTGCTCCCCCAAAACACATCCCTTGATCCCCCGTGACGGCAGCTAGCACATGTTGACATTGGTAAATTGGTGTGCATCTTCCAAATTTGGCTTTTCCAGGGGTGATTTCCCCCCATCTGAACGCAATATCAAACACAGTTCCAAAATACTCGTGTCTGATATTGCCTTCAAATTCGACCAAATGTGACGTTTGTAAGTTCAAGATTTGTGTCTTTTCTTGCTGCTTTTACACATGCCTGTTTTATCTAAAATGGACATTTTGAGTTTTGATAATGCCAGCACAAAAATTGGTATACCACAAACATGTTGGTTTGTTTGAAAAACCTTTGGTAAATGCACATGTGATTGTGCAGGTATTAAAAAGATTGCTAATCAAGAATGTGTGGATTATTGTCTCAACGCTACAACACTTTTGGGGTGATGTAATTGTTGTTTTCTGAGAAAATGGGGGTTTTTTCCTAAGGGCAAATCCACTTTGCACTACAAGTGCAGGTTCAGTGCAGTTGCAAGTGCACTTGTAGTGAAATGTGTTTTTGCATTTAGTAAATAACAGCCAACAGTGCTTTGTATAAGGTTACACAATCATGCCATTTTCTGCACTCAAAACATTTCTGTCAGGGTCAGATAAAGCAAACACAAACAGTAAATGTCCACAAAGAATTTCTTTTTTTTTTATTATAAAAAGGCTTCACAGATTTGCTGGCATATTGATAACCCCCCTACCCGCAAAGAACTCCAGGTAGCGTAACCGGACATCACGGGCACTCAGGGAGGGCAAGCCAGGACGGCCACTTTCAAGCGCCGTCAGTGTGGTTTGATGTATCATTCCGGCCTCAGGCCCAACTGAGCCAGCATAGTTGGCCGAATGTTTCCTTAAAAAGTTATGGAGAACACAGCACGCAAGTATAATATGGTTCAGCTTATACTCCGCCATATGGATGGGTGTCATAAATAGGCGGAACCGGCTGGCCAGGATTCCAAATGTGTTCTCCACCACTCTTCGGGCTCTGGCCAGCCGGTAATTAAAAACCCGCTGTTCCGGGGTGAGGGTCCTCATTGGGAATGGCCGCATCAGGTGGTCCCCCAGCACAAACGCTTCATCAGCAACGAACACAAATGGGAGTCCTTCAACATTGTCCTCTGGAGCTGGCAAGTCCAAGCTGCCATTCTGGAAACGCCTGTAGAACTCCGTCTGGGTGATGACTCCACCATCGGACATCTGGCCATTCTTCCCCACGTCCACATACAAGAAGTCGTAATTAGCCGACACCACCGCCAACATCACTATACTATTGAACCCCTTGTAATTATAATAGTACGACCCCGAGTCGGGTGGTGGGACGATGTGGACGTGTTTCCCATCAATTGCCCCTCCGCAGTTAGAAAAGTCCCACCGCTGGGCAAAGTGGGAGGCCACAGTCTGCCATTCCTGTGGCGTGGAAGGAAACTGTTGAGGAAAAAACAATAAACATTACTATTTTTTCACAGAAACATGGCAAGCAGATTAGACACAAACATTATGGGGCAACCTCCAGATAGCATTTAGTAAGGGGAATTTAACAAGGCCAAAGTATAAGGTACACCTATCATATTCCCCCTCCCCCCTCTTATGGGCCATTTCTAACATTATAGGGGGGGGACTCTTGGACAGGTAACCCTTTTCACTTCATTGAGAGATGAATGCCTAAATAATGGGTATTACTTGGAACAGCCCCTCCTTAGTTACACTATTGGCAGACCACTGGACAGATAAGAAGTGTCATAATACAAAGATATAAATACACATTGTACACATTTGAGGACAATTGGACATTCTGCTATTACCTATCAAGATAATAATAGGATACAAAAACGTGAAACAGTACCATTTGAAAGTATACAGGCAGGCCCTTGCACTACATGCTTTGGGCAATTCATCCATAAATCTGACCAGTAAAGAGGTGGGTATAGTGTGTATGGGTTTGGCAAAGTCAGCAGATAGATGATTGAGAATAGAGAATTGGGATCAGCTGGCTTAGCAGTTGGGGGAGGGAGGGTTACTAAAAATTATTTGGGGACACCAACAAAAAAAAGCCTCTGGCACTCTGCTAGAATTTAAATCAAAAATAACATTTCCAAACATTTTAGGGGGTGTTTGGGGTAAAGCACTACTATGGAGCTGATAAAATACATTGTTAAGTGACTACATGAATTGAATATAGGGCCAGGAGACACCATGCTGGGGAGGTTAGTGAAGGGCAAATATGTATGAAGGACCTAAAATAATAATTACCTAAAAATCCAGCATGCATGAGAACAAAGGGGACATTCACAGCATATTCCAATCATGGTAATTAGGGAATGAGGAAAGAAATACAATATATTAGCAAACATTAAATACAATAAAATGTGATATTAAAGGATAAAAATCTTACCTTCATATACTCCTGCAGGACCTGGATGATGGCAGAACAGGTCTCTGGGATAATGATCCCCAGAGCCTGGGGGGAGATGCCTGTCGAGAACTTCAAGTCCTGCAGACTTCTCCCTGTCGCCAAATACCGCAGGGTAGCGACGAGTGATGGCTTGCCTCATGCAGGTATCCTGCCTGCTGATATAGGGGGTCAGCGAAGCCAACAAACGGTGAAACGCGGGGTCCGTCATCCTGAGAAAGTTCCTGAAATCATCAGGATTATTCTCATGGATCTCACGGAGCAAAGGCATATGAGAGAACTGGTCACGCTGAAGCAACCAATTCTTGGTCCATGAACTCCTCCCCACCCTGTTCATGGACTGGACTTGTGTCAAGGTCAGGACCCCAACACCAAGCCCCCGCACAGCACGAACTCTACGAGGAGTACGCATACGAAACATGGCTAGAAAACGGTCGGCTGCTCAGAACGAAGTAACAGAACGCACTGAAGAACAGCAAGGCCTGTGAAGAGCGACCTGAAAAACAGTAACGAACGAACAAGAATACAATGACTACTTAAAGTCAGGCAGGACTTGCTTGCACGCACTGAAGAGCAGATACAAACCCACAAGCACAAACTGAACAGCAGAAAACGATCTGAAAGCCACGAGTCTAAAAAAGCGCGAATCGTCTCTCACCAAACTTTTACTAACACGAGATTAGCAAAAGGAGCCCAAAGGGTGCCGCGCTTGGTTCTGAACCGGCCTTTTCTAGTCTCGTCGTACGTGGTGTACATGACCGTGTGGTTGGCGATCGGAAATTCCGACAACTTTGTGCGACCGTGTGTAGACAAAACAAGTTTGAGCCAACATCCGTCGGAAAAAATCCTAGGATTTTGTTGTCGGAATGTCCGAACAAAGTCCGACCGTGTGTACGCCCTATAAGTGCGGTGCTAACAAATATGCAACAATATGTACAAGTAAATATTGTGCACACTGAGGTATTATCACATTGGATTGTCCAGGCATCAGCTATTTATTCACTATTATTTTATGGTAAAGGGATCCACCACCCATCCATCAACTGTTGATTGATTTATGGACTGGATATTATGTTTTTTGACTGCAATTTGGTTTATCCACTCAATCACTCTGAGTGCTAAATGGGGCATCTGATTGTACTGCGCTTTATTTATTTTTACTTTGTATTTTATTTATTTGTACTTGCTGTGTTTGCACATGATTAATATGTTTGTCAATATTATACACTGACCCACCTTGTTTTAGTGTTTGCACACATCAAGCTCACTGCAGGTATACCATTACATTTATATTTACTTGTACGTATTGATGCATATTTTTTAGTACTGCACTTGCAATTTTTATAGAAGTTTTTGTCACATACTATACACCAGCAGATATTCAACAACACAGCACCATTATTATATACTTGTGCCATGCTCGCAGTCTCTGACCATCCCTTGTGCCATGCCCGCAGTCTCTAACCAACCCTTGTGCCATGACCGCAGTCTCTGACTATCCCTTGTGCCATGCCTGCAGTATCTGACCATCCCTTGTGCCATGCCCACAGTCTCTGACCATCACTTGTGCCATGCCAGCAGTCTCTGACCATCCCTTGTGCCATGACCGCAGTCTCTGACCATCCCTTGTGCCATGCCTGCAGTCTCTGTGGACTGTGATGTAAGGGGGAGCTCTGTGAACTCTTGTGTAAAGAAAGGGCTGTGGTTACCAGAGACCCCCGTACATCAGAATTTCCCTTTACACCAGAGTCTACAGCAGTCCCCGTTTACATCAGAATTCTCAGAGTTCTGCTTTACATCGGGGTCCGCAGAGTTCCTCCTTACACTGTAGAGGAGAACCCTGTGCTGGGTTATATTAACCTGACCTTTATGTAAATGGAAAAATATGTTTTTTGCTAGGACATTATGAGAAACTTACCTTAGAACAAAGTCCTACAGTACCATGACATCTTCCCCTGGTCTTTATTCCAGTTCGCAGCCTCTGGCTACATGAGTGGCCGGGGGCACGTTGACATCACTCCCACTCATGCGCGTGGGAGCCAATATTTCCGGCACGGGCTCTGAAGGTCCAGTACTGTAAGCCAGACCTTCAGAGCGCATGTCTCCCTGTGACTGTGCTTTATAAAAATAATGCAGCACAGTGGTGTAGTGGGTTAGCACTCTCGCCTCGCAGCAATAGGATCACTGGTTCAAATCCCAACCACGACACTACCTGCCTGGAGTTTGCATGTTCTCCCTGTGCCTGTGTGGGTTTCCTCTGGGTACTCCGGTTTCCTCCCACACTCCAAAGACATGCTGGTAGGTTTATTTGCTTCTGTCCAAAAATTGGCCCTGGTGTTAGGGACCTTGGATTGCAGACTCCTTGGGGGTGGGGACCGGTGTGGGTGTGTGTGGAGTGCTGCATAGATTGATGGCGCTACATGGGTACCTTAAATATATAAAAATAAAAAAAATAATAATATTGTGGATGGGCATCTTGATGGGGTGCAATGTGCGGGGATGGGGACAATTGTGGGTGCTCACTCAGGTTGAACTGGATGGACTGGTGTCTTTATTCAACCTTACTAACTATGTAACTATGTAATGCAGCTATATACCTGTTTACAGAATGCAGATCAGCACTCACATGATCCACTGGCTTTCTCCTCCTCTCCTCCTCCCCCCCTGATTGCCCACTGCAGCTGTCAGCGCTCTGTAAACAGGTGTAGCACAGCCCCCCCAGGGGCTGCTTGAATTTACCTGCTCATCTGCATCGCCAGGACCCTGTAAACATTCCAACCCACCTGACACTCTGGCAATCACACAAGCAGGAAATAATGTTTCTAGGGGGCGTTCTGTACACTTTTTGTGTACAGAACACCTCCAGGTAGCCATATTGCATTGTATTTTCAGAAAATTACAGAGTAGCAGATTGAAAAGGAAAGGTAATTTTTAATAACATTCAATTACAATATGACTTGTGTCGCAATTGTATGCGCTATATTATATTATTTTTTCTTTATTTGAAAAAAAAAATTCCCCACAAAAGTGGAGTTACCCTTTAAGACTGGGCTGGGGTCAGGGGGAACTAGGCATCAAAACACTCCTGTACTTGGTGACTTTTGTAACACTATTTCTGTATGTTTATATGCTCTTTCCTGTCTGGCATTCTTTATGTGGCATCAAATTAGAAAGACAGACCTTTAAATATTCAAGTTTTTCCCATTTTCATCGTACAACTTTTTCAGATTTTTAAGGCCTCATTTACACTTGTGAATGGCGGTGTTATTGATTACATGTGAGAGACCCAGCAGGGGTTCCTGACAACTAGCTGTGGGTGGCAGCCCCATTGAAAGCAATGGGAGGCTGATAGCTCTTGCAGCTAATCGCCAAGAGTCCCTGCTGGATCTCTGGCATGCAATTCCCTACGGCTCCATTTACAAAGGTGAATAGCTCTTATGTTAATTAATTGCATGCTGGCGAAAACTGCAAACCATTCATATAAACAAAGTAGTCTAACCTGTCACAAGTGTTGATACATGTTTGAGACATATTTTATTCCTAAAATAAATTGCATAAAAACAGCATTAAGTGTAAAAAACACAAATTTCAGTAATTATGATGATCAAATGTAAAACATATGCAGCCATTCCCAAAAAAGCATTATGTAAACAAAGCTAGTCAACAATGACTTTAAATAATAGGACTACACCCAGAATTTAATTTGTTACACCAGAATTTGGATAGGAACTCAATTGCTTGGGGAGAGGAGATGTCATAACACAAAAAGATATAATTGGCTATGGTTGTTGGGCAGGTTATTGGATGCTTGGAACCAGTCCCAGATGGAGACATTGGTGCCTTTATTCTGAATAATCTTTTGATAATGCTGTTTTGTATAATGTGTGAGTGTACTGTTTTTAAATGTATTTCGATAAAAAGAGCTGCAATTGTATGACCATTGACCAGTACAAACTTTTTTTCTCAGTTGTAGTAGAGTTGTGAAAGGATAGAGCCCCTGTCATATTTTTATTTATAATAAAAGGAAAAAAGCTAATAATAAAAGGAAAAAAGATAATAATAAAAAATGAAATAAATTAAAATAAAGTGAGTGAATACTTGTGGTATAACACAAACCAATATGAATACCACTAAAACAATAAATGAAAAGTCCTCAAATAGTTGAATCAAAAACAGTCCACTGATGTAAATGAAGATGAAATAAATTCCTCCGTGTAAAAAAAACACCAAATACTGTGAGCCTCCACCATATACAATGCGCGCTTACCAGAGGCAAGCTTTAACAAGCCTGTGAATTTAGTCAGTGTCCGGACATCAATCCAGCAGGAGCAGCAACTCTCTATGGACACACTGAAGGCAAGCCAGGGACCTCGACTCAATGGGTATAACCAGCAAGGCAGCGATCAGGAACCCAGGGAAGTGAAGAGAAGCTCACCATAGTGTAAATCAGTAAAATTGCCAGTTTATTAAGGACTAAGAGTTGCACTTACATCAATACAGAAGATAAAAGATAAAATGTTTGCCAGCTGACTAGCAGACACCCGTCCGCACACAAGAGTATACCGCGATGACGTCAGCGTGTCTACCTCCCGATGCATGTTTCGTCATACAATGACAATACGTGCAGCTCTCACAGCCCCCCTAATACTTGCCTCTAATACTTGCCTCTCTGTCCAGCGATGTCCACAAGTGTCTCAGCTGCCTGAGATTCTCCCTCCTGATTGCCTGAGACACAGCAGTGGCGCCATTCGCTGCCACTGCTGTCAATCAAACTAGCCAATCAGGGGAAAGAGGGGGTGGGCCAGGTCGGGGTTCCGTGTCTGAATGGACACAGGGTGCTGTGACTTGGCTTGGGTGTCCCCCATAGTACACTGCTTGCTGTGGGGGCACTAAACAGGAGGGAGGGGCCAGGATCACAGAAGAGGGACCCAAAAAGAAGAGGAATCGGGCTGCTCTGTGCAAATCCACTGCAACAGCAGGTAAGTATAACATGTTTGTTACTTTTATAGGAAAAAAAGTTTGACTTTACAATCCGTTATACACCAAGAATTGGTAATGCAGAATGTAGCGGCCAGTAGTATGTAATGCAAAGTGCAGGGGTCAGTGTTATCTGACAGAGTTCAGAGGTCAGAGGTAAGTAACACATCGTGCAGAGGTCAGGAGTAACTAACACAAATCTAGTCCACAAGCAAAAACAGCCCCTTCCTGTACAAACATTTCCCCCCACCCCCCACAAGCTAAAATTACCCACAGCACAAATTTCTTCCTCCCTCTGTAAAATTCACTCACCAGATCTCATTTGACACTTTGGAGCCAACAAGGAGCCTAGGACCCTCAGCTCTGCAATGCCAATTGCCACACTGATCTGAGGTCCAAGAGCAGAGCAAGAGCTGATGGCATGGCAGGTCACAATCTCTCATCAGATGGCCACAATCAATGGGTAGATTATAATTGACCAAGTGCCAACCCTGATCTAAAGGGTTCATTGAGTATTTCCACTACAATGAAGCTGCAATGGACTGTTGAATGTTCCCATTGAGATCTTTTCAGTGGCAGACTTCTATTAATTCACATAGCTCTAGTTATGGATTCAATTCTGGTTGGAATTTGTATACTAAAAGGCATTTTGTATGCAGTGCATATCCAGTTTATGGTTTTGTTTTTCTCATGAAATGGAGCGCAGATTTCAAGGTAATATAACAACTATTAGATAAAATCTAATTATACAGGTAAATTTTATAATCCAGATAAATCTGGGTTCCTTAATTTATATGCCGATGAACCATTTTTTCACAAATAAAACAAATCTAAAATAATTGACTCTGTGTTTCAAAATGGAATATAATAAATGCTCTCTAAATGGAGACCCTGACCTAAAATATATACTTTTAAAGACACATTGCAAAAATGGTGCATTAAATTACTTGCTACTGACAGATGTCACCCATTGTTCACAGTCATCTCAAGAGCCACACCATGAGTTTCACATGCTTCAAAACCTGATTCTGCTGCCCCAAGCTCAGTTGGGGTTTGAAAACCAGGTCAAGAAGTGAGTGACAGGTACTTTCCTTAAGATACAAACAAAGCAATTTTTTTGGAACCGGTTTACAATAGTGCTGTCAGAAACCATGAATCAGACCGAGACAGAAGTACAGTTAATCACACTTGTTTAATAATAATAAAAAGATAAACAAGTAAACGAGTAAGCGTAGTCAATACATAGCCAGAGTTCAGTAACCAGATCGGGTAATCAGCCAATGCCAATGTCAGAGAGTCAGAGATCAACATAGTAGTACAGCAAGCAGGATCTGGAGCCAGAAGGGACGTCAGCCGAGCAAGTCTTCAACAGGAACGCAGGAGAAAGTCTCTGAGATGTGACCAAAGGCGAAGGCAGAGATGAAGTGAGCTGGACGGCTTTAAGTAGCCAGGACTGACGAGCAGATCATCAACAGCTGAACACTGTGGAGAGAAAGGAGCTGGCAATTAGCTGACAGCTGAGCAGCCAGCTCAGAAAAGGAAGGGCTGAGCCCAGCCCTGACAGTACCCCCTCCTCAACGACCCCTCCCCCTTGGAGGACCACCGGGCTTGAGGGGAAAACGTCTATGGAAATTACGGAGGAGGACAGGGTTATGTACGTCCGAGGATGAGACCCAAGAGCGTTCTTCCGGACCATACCCCTTCCAATGCACCAGGTACTGTATGCGCCCACAGAACCTACGGGAGTCAACAATAGATTGTACTTCATACTCCTCATGGTTCTCAATCTGTATAGGGTGACGACGTGGCACCGAGGTGGTAAAGTGGTTGCAGACCAAAGGTTTCAATAAGGAGACATGAAACACATTGGAGCTGCACATACTAGGAGGAAGGTCCAACGCATAAGCCACTGGGTTAATTCTGTGAAGGATACGGAAAGGCCCAATAAACCGAGATGTGAACTTTTAAGAAGGAACACAAAATCGGAGGTTGCGAGACGACAGCCAGACTCTGTCCCCAACCTGGTAGGAAGGCGCAGGTAGGCGTCTGCGGTCAGCATGGAGTCTGTACCTATCGTTACCATGTCGCAAAGCCTCCTGGACTTGTGCCCAAGTGGAACGAAGGCCACGGAGATGCTCCCCTAATGCAGGAATACTCTGCGGAACAAACAAGCAGGCAACACGGAAGGTTGGAAACCATTGTTCGCCATAAACGGGGACAAACGGGAAGCTGAATTCAACGCAATATTGTTAGCAAACTCCGCCCACGGTAAAAGGACTGACCAGTTGTTATGATGGTCAGAAATATAGCAATGTAGAAAGGCGGTTACATCAGCACGTAGACTAGGCCACCAGAATTGTTGGGAAATGGCCCAAAAGAGTTGATTCTTCCCAGGGTGGCCAGCAGCCTTGGGAGAATGGTAAGTCTGGAGCACAGCCCTAAGGAGACTCTCGGGAACAATGCAGCGGTCACAAGGTTTCTCAGGAGGAGCATCGACCTGAGCAGCAAGAATTTTGTCACCCAAAGGAGAAGTAATACGATCAGGAGGAATCACAGGAACCGGAACCGACTCCATCTTGGAAGTGGAGGAAAATTGTTGTGACAGGGCGTCAGCCCTTACATTCTTAGTACCAGGTAAGAATGAGACAACATGTAATTAAAACTCGACAAGAAAAGAGCCCAGCGCGCCCTTCTGGGAGAGAGGCGCTTAGCCTCAGACAAGAATGTGAGATTCTAATGGTCAGTAAGAATGAGAACCAGCACAGTAGTACCTTCAAGGAGATGTCTCCATTCTTTCAGGGCTAAAATGATCACCAACAGCTTTCTGTCACCAATCTCGTAATTGCACTCTGCCGGTGACAATTTTTTGGAAAAGTAGCCACATGGATGCATAGCGCACTCAGAGTTAGGACGTTGAGACAGAAGGGCGCCAACTCCAGTCTCAGAAGCATCAACTTCTAGAATAAAAGACAACGTAGGATCAGGGTGTGCCAACACAGGAGCAGAAACAAAGGCAGCCTTGAGACTCTCAAAGGCCTTAATGGACTCCGGAGACCAACTCTGTGGGTTGCCGTCTTTCCTGGTCATATCAGTCAGGGGCTTGACCAGAGACGATAAGTTACGAATAAACTTCCGATAATAGTTGGCAAAGCCAAGAAAATACTGCAGAGGACGTAAACCCATGGGTCGAGGCCACAGTAGGACTGCTCAAAGTTTCTCTGGGTCCATCGAAAAACCAGCAGTGGAATTGATATAGCCAAGAAAGTTAACCTGTTTGCAATGGAATTTGCACTTTTCCAATTTACAATAGAGATTGTTCTTTCTTAGTCTCTGAAGCACACGACAGACATCTGTGTGGTGGCTCTCCAGGGACTTGGAAAATATGAGGATATCGTCGATATAAACCACCACACATAATTGCAACTAATCTCGGAGGACATCGTTAATGAACTCCTGGAAAACTGGTGGAGCGTTACAAAGGCCAAAAGGCATTACGAGATACTCATAATGACCTGATCTGGTATTAAACGCAGTTTTCCACTCCTCGCCCTCCTTAATCCTGACGAGATTGTATGCCCCTCTCAAATCAAGCTTCGTGAAAACTGTTGCTCCCTTGAGGCGGTCAAATAACTCCATAATCAATGGAATAGGATAGGCATTCTTAATCGTGAAATGATTGAGACACCTATAATCAATACAAGGTCGCAGCTCACCACTCTTCTTCTTCACAAAAAAGAAACCAGCACCAGCAGTAGACGAGGATTTGTGGATGAAACCTCGAGAAAGTGCGTCTGCAACATACTCCTCTATGACCTTATCCTCCAAGACCAACAAAGGGTAAACCCGGCCACGAGGGGGTAGGGCACCAGGTTGAAGGTCAATTGCGCAATCATACGACCGGTGTGGAGGCAAAGTACCGGCTTGATCTTTGTCAAAGACATTGCTAAAATCGCGTTACTCAGGCAGGGAGGAAAATGAAGAGGTGCATAGGACCTTGGCTACCTTCTAGAAGCATCTCTCACTGCACTGTGGCGACCAGGACAGAACCTCAGCACGGAGCCAATCAAAAGAAGGATTGTCCCTTTGTAACCAAGGATAACCTATAACCAGCGGAAACTTGTGAGGAAATAACTTGGAATTAGATTATCTCATGGTGAAGGGCCCCTACGGCCATGGACAACGGAACAGTCTTATGAATCACATGGGCAGGCTGTAGAGGTCTCCTGTCAAGAGTCTCAATGGCAAGTGGAGTGTCACGCAGCTGCAGCGGAATCGAGTGCTTCGATACAAAGGCAGCATCAATGAACAGGCCTGCAGCCCCAGAGCCGATTAGAGCCTGTATCTCGACGGATGACTCAGCCCAAGACAGGGTAACCAAAACCAGGGGCTTATCTTTCTGGGAAACTGTAGATGAAACAACACCACCTAAGGTCTGTCTGTGACAGGACCTCAAGGTTCGGGTGTCCCCTGGACGGGTAGGACAAGACTTCAAAAAGTGACCAGCTTGGCCACAATAAAGGCACAATCTCTCCCTCCTCCTAAGGGCTCTCTCATCCGCAGAGAGACGCGTGAAGCCCAAGTGCATGGGTTCATCTTCACAGACCGACTCAGTACCAGGAGTCATGGGAGGTGAGGGAGGCAAGGGTGGGACTGCAATGCTCGGAGACAAATGTACAGGAGGCTTGAGCCAGCGCTCCTTAAAAGAGACTTTTTCTCTAAGTCTGGAGTCAATGAGGCAAATGGCAAATGTGATCAACCTCTCCAGCTCAGTGGATAAATCTCAGGCTGCTATCTCATCCTTGATGTTATCGGAGAGACCATGAGAGAAGGCAGACATGAGGGCCTCATTGTTCCAAGCAACCTCTGCTGCCAGAGTACGGAATTCAATGGCATAATCAGCAACAGTTCTCGTACTCTGTTTGATGGACATGAGGCTCCTGGCAGCAGAAGCGGAGCGTGCGGGACCCTTTTGAAAAAAGCCACAAATTCTGGGTAACTCAGGATCACGAGTTTTTGCATCTCCCATAGAGGGTTTGCCCAGGCCAAGGCTCTCTCTGAAAGCAAAGATATCATGAAACCTACTTTGCTTCTGTCCATGGGAAACGCCTGGGGCAGCATCTCAAAGTATATCTCAACCTGGTTGAGAAACCCTCTGCATTGAACTGGATCGCCTCCAAATCGCTGGGGAAGCGGAGCGGAACCAGACATGCCTCTTATAGAGGTAATACTCGAGGCGGGAGCCTGCACAAAGACTGGAGCAGCAGTAGAGACGGCCTGCAACACAGGTTGTACCGGAGCAGCCATAGTGGAAGATTCCAGGTGAGCCGTGCGAATCAGGAGTGTTTGTAACGCCAAGGCAAACTGATCGATGCGGTGATCCTGGTCATCCAATCTGGAAGAAATATTACCAACAAGTGGACTGACTGCATCTTCTGAATTCATGGCCTTCGCCTACTGTCAGAAACCATGAATCAGACCGAGACAGAAGTACAGTTAATCACACTTGTTTAATAATAATAAAAAGGTACGAGTAAGAGTAAGCGTAGTCCATACATAGCCAGAGTTCAGTAACCAGATCGGGTAGTTAGCCAATGCCAATGTCAGAGAGCCAGAGATCAATGTAGTAATACAGCAAGCAGGATCAGGAGCCAGAAGGGACGTCAGCCGAGCAAGTCTTCAACAGGAATGCAGGAGAAAGTCTCTAAGATGTGACCAAAGGCAAAGGCAGAGATGAAGTGAGCTGGATGGCTTTAAGTAGCCAGGACTGACGAGCAGATCATCAACAGCTAAATCACTGTGGAGAGAAAGGAGCTGGCAATTAGCCGACAGCTGAGTGGCCAGCTCAGAGAAGGAAGGGCTGAGCCCAGCCCTGACAAGTGCATCATAGATTAAGGCTTACCTGTAGCTGCTTGAAATATCTCCCAGACCTGCACAGTAGATATTTGCAAATTGCGTAGGATGATTTCTTCTGCGCATGTGCTGGAGTTAGAGAGGGCACGCTGTGCCATTTCTAGCTCGGGTCATGCTGTTAAAGGCGGCTCCTGCGTGCATGCACGGGAGTGACGTCATGCGACTCCGGCCAGTCACAGAGCTGGAGTTCGCGGCCTCAGAAGTAGGATGGGTGAAGAATGAACGCTCGCTACTAGCGAGGAAGACGGGGACATCGCGGGCTTCTCCTGTAGGTAAGTGTCACATGATGGGCTACTATGCGATGCATAGTAGACCATTATGCTTTACCTTTGCAGGGAAACAAAGAGGAAGTAACACACATCAGGGTTTACTTCCTCTTTAATTATCAACCAGCTGCTGCACCTGCAAAGCTCTAATGAGGAAACTGCAGGGCATGCATCCCTTTAACCGCTTAGCGTCCGCCCCACGCACATATACATAGGGCAGCTGCTGTGTGCCAGACCACGTACCTAGTATGTTATCTGACACTTTCGGGTCTGGTGTGCACGCCACCAGGGACCCGCTCCCGCTAGGGTTGCCACCCGTACGGGATTGACCCGGACAGTACGGGTTTGGCAACTTGTGCCCGGGTTTCTGTCCCCTGGAAACCCGGGCACAACTAATATTCAGTACCTCTGTCTGTGTCCCGTCCTCCGCCCCCATAGCTCAGTATTTATTATGTGGCCGGGGCGGCTGTGCGGCGCATGCCTCTCTGCTCCATATCACAGACCGCCAGTGTAGCCTGTCTGTGTAAGAGGCGAGCAGCCGTGAGCTCCGACCGACCTCACGGTCCTCATCTCATGGAGCCTCGGCCTCGCCCTCTTCCTGCTCCACCACAGCTGGGGACCGTGGGAGACGAGAGGTGACAGGGGAGCCCGAGACCTTGTCAGCACAGCGGGATGCGGGAACCCAAAGGTATGATCGCAGCGGCAGCCCCCTCCTCTCTGTCAGCCCCCCCCCTCCTCTCTGTCAGCCCCCCCCCCTCCTCTCTGTCAGCCCCCCCCCTCCTCTCTGTCAGCCCCCCCCTCCTCTCTGTCAGTCCCCCCTCCTCTCTGTCAGCCCCCCCTCCTCTCTGTCAGCCCCCCCTCCTCTCTGTCAGCCCCCCTCTCCTCTCTGTCAGCCCCCCCCTCCTCTCTGTCAGCCCCCCCTCCTCTCTGTCAGCCCCCCTCTCCTCTCTGTCAGCCCCCCCCTCTCTGTCAGCCCCCCCTCCTCTCTGTCAGCCCCCCCTCCTCTCTGTCAGCCCCCCCTCCTCTCTGTCAGCCCCACCTCCTCTCTGTCAGCCCCCCCTCCTCTCTGTCAGCCCCCCCTCCTCTCTGTCAGCCCCCCCCTCCTCTCTGTCAGCCCCCCCTCCTCTCTGTCAGCCCCCCCCTCCTCTCTGTCAGCCCCCCTCCTCTCTGTCAGCCCCCCCCTCCTCTCTGTCAGCCCCCTCCTCTCTGTCAGCCCCCCCTCCTCTCTGTCAGCCCCCCCTCCTCTCTGTCAGCCCCCCCCCCTCCTCTCTGTCAGCCCCCCCCTCTTCTCTGTCAGCCCCCCTCTCCTCTCTGTCAGCCCCCCTCTCCTCTCTGTCAGCCCCCCTCTCCTCTCTGTCAGCCCCCCTCTCCTCTCTGTTAGCCCCCTCTTCTCTCTGTTAGCCCCCTCTTCTCTCTGTCAGCCCTTCTCCTCTCTGTCAGCCCCCTCTTCTCTCTGTTAGCCCCTGTAGCCCCCTCTTCTCTCTGTTAGCCCCTGTAGCCCCCTCTTCTCTCTGTCAGCCCCCTCTTCTTTCTGTTAGCCCCTGTAGCCCCCTCTTCCTCTCTGTCAGCCCCCTCTTCTCTCTGTTAGCCCCTGTAGCCCCTCTTCCTCTCTGTCAGCCCCCTCTTCCTCTCTGTCAGCCCCCTCTTCCTCTCTGTCAGCCCCCCTCTCTTCTCTGTCAGCCCCCCTCTGTTCTCTGTCAGCCCCCCTCTCCTCTCTGTCAGCCCCCCTCTCCTTTCTGTCAGCCCCCCTTCCTCTCTGTCAGCCCCTTCTTCCTCTCTGTCAGCCCCCTCTTCCTCTCTGTCAGCCCCCTCTTCCTCTCTGTCAGCCCCCTCTTCCTCTCTGTCAGCCCCCCTCTCCTCTCTGTCAGCCCCCTTTCCTCTCTGTCAGCCCCCTTTCCTCTCTGTCAGCCCCCCTCTCCTCTCTGTCAGCCCCCCTCTCCTCCCTGTCAGCCCCCTCTCCTCTCTGTCAGCCCCCCTTCCCCTCTCTGTCAGCCCCTCTCTCCTCCCTGTCAGCCCCCCTCTCCTCCCTGTCAGCCCCCCTCTCCTCCCTGTCAGCCCCCCTCTCCTCCCTGTCAGCCCCCCTCTCCTCTCTGTCAGCCCCCCTCTCCTCTCTGTCAGCCCCCCTCTCCTCCCTGTCAGCCCCCCTCTCCTCCCTGTCAGCCCCCCTCTCCTCTCTGTCAGCCCCCCTTCCCCTCTGTCAGCCCCCTCCTCCTCTCCCCTGTCCCCCCATACTACACCAGGAGACCTCCCCCACCCCCCAAAATTACACTGGGAGGCTCCCCACCAAACATTACACACTACATATACACTATATTGTACTTTACACACACCTACACTATATTGTACATTACACACGCCTGCACTATATACACACTATATTGTACATTACACACTCTGCACTATATACACACTATATTGTACATTACACACTCTGCACTATATACACACTATATTGTACATTACACACTCTGCACTATATACACACTATATTGTACATTACGCCTGCACTATATACACACTATATTGTACATTACACACTCTGCACTATATACACACTATATTGTACATTACACACTCTGCACTATATACACACTATATTGTACATTACACACCTGCACTATATACACTATATTGTACTTTACACACACCTACACTATATTGTACATTACACACTCTGCACTATATACACACTGTATTGTACATTACACACGCCTGCACTATATACACACTATATTGTACATTACACACGCCTGCACTATATACACTATATTGTACATTACACACTCTGCACTATATACACTATATTGTACTTTACACACACCTACACTATATTGTACATTACACACGCCTGCACTATATACACTATATTGTACATTACACACTCTGCACTATATACACTATATTGTACATTACACACTCTGCTCTATATACACTATATTGTACATTACACACTCTGCACTATATACACTATATTGTACATTACACACTCTGCACTATATACACTATATTGTACATTACACACGCCTGCACTATATACACACTATATTGTACATTACACACTCTGCACTATATACACACTATATTGTACATTACACACTCTGCACTATATACACACTATATTGTACATTACACACCTGCACTATATACACTATATTGTACTTTACACACACCTACACTATATTGTACATTACACACTCTGCACTATATACACACTGTATTGTACATTACACACGCCTGCACTATATACACTATATTGTACATTACACACTCTGCACTATATACACTATATTGTACTTTACACACACCTACACTATATTGTACATTACACACTCTGCACTATATACACACTATATTGTACATTACACACTCTGCACTATATACACTATATTGTACATTACACACCTGCACTATATACACTATATTGTACATTACACATGCCTGCACTATATACACACTATATTGTACAATACACACGCCTGCACTATATACACACTATATCGTACATTACACACGCCTGCACTATATACACACTATATTGTACATTACACACTCTGCACTATATACACACTATATTGTACATTACACACTCTGCACTATATACACACTATATTGTACATTACACACTCTGCACTATATACACACTATATTGTACATTACGCCTGCACTATATACACACTATATTGTACATTACACACTCTGCACTATATACACACTATATTGTACATTACACACTCTGCACTATATACACACTATATTGTACATTACACACCTGCACTATATACACTATATTGTACTTTACACACACCTACACTATATTGTACATTACACACTCTGCACTATATACACACTGTATTGTACATTACACACGCCTGCACTATATACACACTATATTGTACATTACACACGCCTGCACTATATACACTATATTGTACATTACACACTCTGCACTATATACACTATATTGTACTTTACACACACCTACACTATATTGTACATTACACACGCCTGCACTATATACACTATATTGTACATTACACACTCTGCACTATATACACTATATTGTACATTACACACTCTGCTCTATATACACTATATTGTACATTACACACTCTGCACTATATACACTATATTGTACATTACACACTCTGCACTATATACACTATATTGTACATTACACACGCCTGCACTATATACACACTATATTGTACATTACACACTCTGCACTATATACACACTATATTGTACATTACACACTCTGCACTATATACACACTATATTGTACATTACACACCTGCACTATATACACTATATTGTACTTTACACACACCTACACTATATTGTACATTACACACTCTGCACTATATACACACTGTATTGTACATTACACACGCCTGCACTATATACACTATATTGTACATTACACACTCTGCACTATATACACTATATTGTACTTTACACACACCTACACTATATTGTACATTACACACTCTGCACTATATACACACTATATTGTACATTACACACTCTGCACTATATACACTATATTGTACATTACACACCTGCACTATATACACTATATTGTACATTACACATGCCTGCACTATATACACACTATATTGTACAATACACACGCCTGCACTATATACACACTATATCGTACATTACACACGCCTGCACTATATACACTATGTTGTACATTACACACGCCTGCACTAAATACACTATATTGTACATTACACACTCTGCACTATATACACTATATTGCACATTACACACTCTGCACTATATACACTATATTGCACATTACACACCTGCACTATATGCAATTGGCTACACCCACTGTTAACCGCTGCGCGTGCCACATTAATACTCCCCTAGGGCACACAGAGGTGTCCCAGGTATTTTACAATCTCATTGTGTATGCTACAAAAAAATGCCAAGCCCCGCTGAAGTGTTCGGGTTTGGCTCGAAGAAAAGGTGGCAACCCTAGCTCCCGCTGTTAGTGGACACGGAAGCCAGAGCCAATCAGCGGTTCCAGCAGACAAGATGCTCCCTGGGACCAGCTGAACGTTTGTGAGACAGGCAGAATGGCGGTCTGTCTATGTAAACAAGGCAGATCACCGTTCTATTAGTAGGGAAGGTAGAGATCCTGCTAAGCAGGAACATAGATCTCTGCCTTCCAACAGTTAAATCACATCCCCACAGGTAGTAAGCACTCCCTGGGGACACATTTAAGCCTTTTATTAACCCTAATGTTAACACCTTCCCTGCCAGTGTCATTAGTACAGTGACAATGCATATTTTTTTAGCACTAATCACTTTATTAGTGTCACTGGTCCCCAAAAAGTGTCAGTTAGGTATTCGATTTGTCCACCGCAATATGAAAGTTGCTGATCACCGCCATTATTAATAAAAATTGAGCAAAAATAAAGAAAAATATGCCATAGTTTGTAAATGCTATAACTTTTGCGCAAACCAATCAATATAAGCTTATTGAGCTTTTTTTTATTAAAAACATGTAGCAGAATACACATTGGCCTAAATTGATGAAGAAATTCCATTTTTTACAATTTTTTTATTTAATATGTTTTATAGCAGAAAGTAAAAAATATTGAGTTTTTTCTCAAAATTGTCGGTCTTTTTTTTGTTTATAGCGCAAACAATTTATTTGGGTACAGCGTCGCACAACCGTGCAATTGTCAGTTAAAGTGACATAGTACCGTATCACAAGAAATGGCCAGGTCATAAAGGGGGGCAAACTTTTCAGAGCTGAAGTGGTTAAATGTGATTTCCTATTGGGAGTATCTCACTAAAAATGAGATTTTTGTTGCAGGGAATGCCTGAAATCTGACGTGTATCTTTGTGCAGACTTCTGGGAAAATCAGTGAGCCAATCACACAAGCAGGAAATTACATATCTGGGGTGCATTCTTTACACATTCTGTGTATAGAACACCTCCAGGGAGTCTTATTGCAGAAAATTACAAAGCTGCATTTTCGAAAAGGAAAGATAATTTTTAACCGGTTCCCGACCGGCGCACGCCGATGTACGTCGGCAGAATGGCACGGCTGGGCAAATGGGCGTACCTGTACGTCCATTTGAATTTCCCGCCGTGCCATTGCGTGCACGCGCCGGCCGGGAGCTCCGTGAGTCTGGTCGCGGGTCCCGCGGACTCGATCGCCGCAGGGATACTCGCGATCGCCTCACGGAGCGGATGAACGAGGAGATGCCATTGTAAACAGCATCTCCCCGTTCTGCCTAGTGACAAGTGTCACTCGATCTCTGCTCCCTGTCATCGGAGCAGAGATCAGTGACGTCACACATACAGCCCATCCCCCTACAGTTAGTAATCACTCCCTAGGACACACTTAACCCCTCCCCGCCCCCTTGTGGTTAACCCCTTCACTGCCAGTGCCATTTACACAGTAATCAGTGCATTTTTAATTGCACTGATCGCTGTATAAATGACAATGGTCCCAAAAATGTGTCAAAAAAGGCCGACATGTCCGCCATAATGTCGCAGTCACAAAAAAAAATGCTGATCGCCGCCATTACTAGTAAAAAAAAAAAATTATTAATAAAAATGTCATAAAACTATCCCCTATTTAGTAAAGGCTATAACGTTTGCGCAAACCAATTATTAAACGCTTATTGGGATTTTTGTTTAACCAAAAATATGTAGAAGAATACGATCGGCCTAAACTGAGGAAAAAAAATGTTTTTTTTATATATTTTTGGGGGATATTTATTATAGCAAAATGTACAAAATAATGCGTTTTTGTCAAAATTTTCGCTCTTATTTTGTTTATAGCGCAAAAAATAAAAATCGCAGAGGTGATCAAATACCACCAAAAGAAAGCTCTATTTGTGGGAAAAAAAGGACGTCAATTTTGTTTGGGAGCAATGTCGCACGACTGCGCAATTGTCAGTTAAAGCGACGCAGTGCCGAATCGCAAAAAACGCTCTGGTCAGGAAGGGGGTAAAATCTTCCGGGGCTGAAGTGGTTAATAGCATTATGACTTGTGTCTTAATTGTATATGCTATTTTTTTTTTTATTTGCTTTTTTGGAAAAACAAAAAAGCAAATTAAAAAAAAATATATATATATAGCATATACAAGTGGAGTTACCCTTTAAAGCCCAACTTTGTGTTGCTGTTAAATCCACCCATGCAGTGGGGTCACTGGCCTGCACTGCATGGGTCGAATGCTCCTTTGGCTAGGGGAGGAAGGAATAGTACAAATACTTTGTTTATTCCTTGTTACCCTGGCAGTGCTCTCCTCTACTGTCTGACACTTCACAATGTAGGCAGGTCATTGCTGCCCTCCCATATAATGCAGGACTGCTCTTCCTGCATTGTATGCAAAGACAACAAAGAGCTGTGACCATCAGGACAGTAAAGCACGGCAACTTTATGAAACAATAGCAGGGAGAAGAGGAATCCTTTCAGATCGAAGAATGAGGTACTTATTTTACCTCCCAGCTCCTACTGTCCCCCAGCAAAATGAGCATTTAACCTATGTAGTGCAGGAAGACCCCACTGTGTGGGTAGATTTACCAGCAGTCAGCAATCTATTCCTTTTGAATAGACTGCCAAAAGCTCTGCAATGCAATAAAACCATACGTGCACCATTTTTATCCAGTGCACCACAGAAAGTTTACATCTGTACTTTGTGGTATACCACAATGCATGTGCATTGTGGTGCCTTGGTGTGCCATTAAGGGCTCATTCACACCACGTTCATTGTGCTGTGTTGTGCTGCAACACTCAACACGGACGCAATACTGAAATCCATTCTTTCCAATGGGGCTGGGTCTGATGTGGTTTGACTACTCCAATCAAAAGTGCTGCTCAGGGAGCATAAATGTTGTTAAAGTGGAGTTCCCATTGTTAAATTTTTTTTTTTTAGGATGCATATCTTTTTTTTATAAGGTTTATTTAGATAACTCACGTTTGTTTGATCGATTGCCGATTTCATATAGGAATATATCTTATATTCCTGTTTAGTAGCAGTTTTCATAGTGCCTGTGGGCATGTGAAGCCTACAAGCACTATCTTCCGGGCTCTGGTGCAGCTGAGCGACCAGCATGCACCGTCCGTAATCGTGTATGCGCTGTATGTACGGCGCAACGCCATACACGTCAGACGTTGCCATCACAACAGGCGTCGGCGTCGGAAGTGCCTGCCCCCGTTGTGATAGCAACGAAGCCCTCGGTGCTGCCCAGTGACTCCTGGGAAATGATGACAGACATCTCCCAGGAGCACTAGCGAGCATGGGTGCCGAGGGAAATGACGTCAGGCGCCTTGGAGAGGAAGAGGCAGATTACGAGGGAAGCCCTAGCAACAGACCTGAAAAGGTGAGTAAAAAAAAAAAAAAAATTCCAAAGGTTGTTATTTGTATTTAATGCTGCTGAATATTGTATTTTTTTTTTTTATGACTGGAACCCCGCTTTAACTGTAGCAGTGTCACTGTACAGTGTGACACTGTACACCCAACTTGCTGTGTGTATAAGCAGCAGTTCAACTTTCCAGTGTTCTGCTAGCACATGGTATTTTAACCTTTTATTGCAAAATGTAGTACCAAAATAAAACACAAGGTACAAGCATTTTTATTTCTGTAAATGCCTGGCATGTAACATGGTACAGTGCACCTCTCTCTACACTCCCTGATCCCCTCCCTGTGACAGTGGGCGGGGACCTTCTCCCACCACCAACTGTGACAATTTAAAAACAGCACCCACACAGCCCCATCATTCATTCACACAGATCTGTGAACGAATAAACTACAAGTCCAATCTTCCATCATTGCAGGCGGCTTGTAGTTCTCAATGAACTGTGATGGTGCTGATGAGCACCCTTGTCATGTATTACTCTTCCTGCCACTTCAATAACTGTCTGCCTGTACAGGTGGTAAGGGCAGACAGCTGTACTGGGTGTTTGCAGGAGCCTGACATTGCACCCGCCATCTACTGGGATTCCCTATGTGCGACACGTGGAATTGCTTGAAAATTGTGCATACAAAATCGATAGAAGGAATGTTCATACCCGCTGTGTTATATGTGAACAGGACCTTACTCTTGCTCTCATAAAATAGTCTTCAGTAGATCAGTCATGCTTGTAGGCAGGTGCAGCGTGCCAACTCCACTGCAGGTGGCGCTCACCCGCAGTGGCCTTGAAGCTGGAGAGGAGATAAAGAGGAACATAGTTCCTCTATGGTTTCCCTGGGTCACCGGGGAAGCTATCCAGTTGGATGCTGCCTCCCCATGTGACTTTGGTGGCCATCTTGGATCAGGCAGAGCCTGATTAAGGCCCTGGTTCCCAGGTTTAGCTTGCTTTATGCGAGTGAATAGAGTAGGGAAAGATACCCTATCTGTTAGGGACAGTACTAGCGGTAGAGAGAGGTTCCTGACGTGGAGGGAATACGTATGGTCCCAACTCCTCTGGGCATCATCCTGTTTGGGCACGAGATGGCCAGGTCACATTCTGCTCTCTTAACAGATGCTGTCAGTCCAGCTGAAACCTGCTTTCTTCACGTTGTGGGAAACCCTAATTGCACTCGGCAGGGCAGCCTTCCCGCGGGGTTAGTTGTGACTGTTGCTGCATTACTTCAATAGAAGGTTTTCATTGCACCTGACTGTGTGAATTATTGATGGCATACCACGCTGCATCCCACCTACATGCCTCCCTGTCCATTATTCCATGCAGCGTGTGCCCCAACAGGTGGACAAGGGGGACAGTGTCACTGATGCATGCACTGTCACTGCTCACCATCCTCGTGGCCTCCTCAAATGGTGACAGGACAGTGCATGCATCCCTGATCATGGCCCACTGGTGTGGGGAAAAAAAACAAGCTCCCCTGACCCTGTCCTGGTGCCATAGTCACACAGGTACACATTGATGGCCCTCTGCTGCATGTGCAGCTGCTGCAGCATGGCCAATGTTGAGTTCCACCTGGTGGGCATGTCACAGATTAGGCGTTTCTTGGGCAGGTTAAACTCCTTTTGGAGGTCCGCCAGCCGAGCACTGGCATTATATGACCGGCGGAAATGCACACAGACTTTCCTGGCCTGCCTCAGGACATCCTGTAAGCCCGGGTACCTGCCCAAGAACCACTGCACCACCAAGTTAAGGACGTGAGCCAAACAGGGCACATGGGTCATTTGTCCCTGTCGGAGGGCAGAGAGGAGGTTGGTGGCATTGTTGCAAACCACCATTCCTGCCTTAGGTTGGCGGGGCGTCAACCACCTCTAAACCTGCCCCTGCAGAGCTGACAGAACCTCTGCCCCAGTGTGGCTCCTGTCCCCCAAGCACACCAGCTCAAGCACCGCATGGCATCTTTTGGCCTGCGTACATGCGTAGCCCCTTGAATGCCTACGGAGCACCGCTGGTTCCGAGGACAAAGCACAGGAAGAGGCCATGGAGGAAAAAGAAGAGGAGGGGGTGGAGGAGAAAGGTGTGTCACAATCATTAGGAGTGACATTTTGAAGGTGTGGTGGCGGAACAACCTCCAACACTACTGCACCTTGTCCTGCATCCTTCCCAGCTGCCAGCAGAGTCACCCAATGCGCTGTGAAACTTAGGTAACGTCCCTGTCCATGCCTGCTGGACCATGAGTCAGTGGTAATATGCACCTTACCGCTGACCGCCCTGTCCAGCGAGGCATGGACATTGCTTCCACATGCCGGTAGAGAGCCGGAATCGCCTTCCGTGAGAAAAAGTGGCGTTTGGGTACCTGCCACTGAGGAACCGCACATTCCACAAACTCACGGAAGGGGGCAAAGTCTACCAACTGAAAAGGCAGCAGTTGAAGTGCTAGCAATTTTGCCAAGCTAGCATTCAACCACTGGGTATGTGGATGGCTGGGAGCAAACTTCTTTCGGCGGTGCAGCAGCTGGGGCAGGGAAATTTGCCTGGTACAATCTGACGTCGGTGTACCAAAAGCAGATTGCCTACAAGTACTTGGCTGTGACACACCTAATTCTACACCTTCATTCCTCTCAGTGCAGGTCTCAGAGAGGACTGAAGGTATAGTGGGGTTGGGAATCTCAGCTGATGAGGAGCAAGGAGAGGTCCTCTTTGTTCTTTGGTGTGGGTCTTTTAGATACGCTTGCCAACTGCATGGCAGGTCAACATATGTCTAGTCAAGCATGTGGTACCCAAGCGGGAGATGTTTTGGCCACGCGAGAAACGCTTGAGACATATGTTGCAAATAGCAGTGGTGCGATCTGATGCACTCGTCTCAAAAAAGGCCCACACCAAAGAACTTTTTGAATAACGCACAGAGACTGCAGCGCCCTGCAAATGTGGAGCTTTGGGGTGTGATGCAGTCAGTGTGCTGCCCTTAGGCTGGCCCCTGGAGGGCATCCTGCCTCGTTGGTGATGTGCTGCCTCCTCCTCCTCTCTCCTATCAGGCACCCACGTTGAGTCAGTGACCTCATCATCCCCTCCCTCCTCATCACTGGAACAAACCTGGCAGTATGCTGCAGCAGGGGGAGCATGACTGCCAGATTGCTGTCCTTCTTGGGCACCCCCTCTGTCCGTGCTCACGTTACTGCCTTCATCTAGCTCAGTATCATCATCAGAGCCTTCCAAACGCTGGGCATCCTCCTGGAGCATGTAACCAACACTGTGGTCAAACAGTTCGAGGGACTCCTCAGGAGGACATGGTGGGGCTAGGGAAGGAGTCACTGGTGACATTGAGCCGAGGGAAGAGGCTGCTGCTTTGCCAGACAAAGAACCCTGAGCATGGGTGAGAGAGGATGAGGAGGATGAGGACAGCTTGGTCATCCACTCGACCAAGTCTTCCGCATGTTGCGGCTCAACACGGCTTGCCCACTTTTATTGGCTTGTGACTGTCTGCCTCTCCTTGTTGGCCTTCCAAAAATACTAATGGCCTGTAGCAGCCCTAAGCTGGGATATATATATATATATATATATGTGTACTGATACTGCAGCTAGCAAAATCAACTGCCTGCCTGTAGTATGAGAACACCACCAACCTTCTATAGGTAGCTTTAGCTGAACACTGTGCAGAGCTCGCAAAAAACTAACTTGTAGCTTATTTAGCTGCCTGCGGTAGTGATAGAATCAGGAAAACACCACCAACCTTCTACAGGTAGCTTTAGGTGAACACTGTGCAGAGCTCGCCAAAAACTAACTTGCAGGTTATTTAGCTGCCTGTGGTAGTAATAGGATCAGGAAAACACCACCAACCTTCTACAGGTAGCTTTAGCTGAACACTGTGCAGAGCTCGCAAAAAAATAACTTGTAGTTTTAGCTGAACACTGTGAGCAGGACGCACTACACTAACTTGTAGCTTTAGCTGAACACTGTGCAGAGGTCTCACTACACTAACTTGTAGTTTGAGCTGAACACTGTGAGCAGGACGCACTGCACTAACTTGTAGCTTTAGCTGAACACTGTGCAGCAGTCTCACTACACTAACTTGTAGTTTTAGCTGAACACTGTGAGCAGGACGCACTGCACTAACTTGTAGCTTTAGCTGAACACTGTGCAGAGGTCTCACTACTCTAACTTGTAGTTTTAGCTGAACACTGTGAGCAGGACGCACTACACTAACTTGTAGCTTTAGCTGAACACTGTGCAGAGGTCTCACTACACTAACTTGTAGTTTTAGCTGAACACTGTGAGCAGGACGCACTACACTAACTTGTAGCTTTAGCTGAACACTGTGCAGAGGTCTCACTACACTAACTTGTAGTTTTAGCTGAACACTGTGAGCAGGACGCACTACACTAACTTGTAGCTTTAGCTGAACACTGTGCAGAGGTCTCACTACACTAACTTGTAGTTTTAGCTGAACACTGTGAGCAGAACGCACTACACTAACTTGTAGCTTTAGCTGAACACTGTGCAGAGGTCTCTCTACACTAACTTGTAGTTTTAGCTGAACACTATGAGCAGGATGCACTGCACTAACTTGTAGCTTTAGCTGAACACTGTGCAGAGGTCTCACTACACTAACTTGTAGTTTTAGCTGAACACTGTGAGCAGGACGCACTGCACTAACTTGTAGCTTTAGCTGAACACTGTGCAGAGGTCTCACTACTCTAACTTGTAGTTTTAGCTGAACACTGTGAGCAGGACGCACTACACTAACTTGTAGCTTTAGCTGAACACTGTGCAGAGGTCTCACTACACTAACTTGTAGTTTTAGCTGAACACTGTGAGCAGGACGCACTACACTAACTTGTAGCTTTAGCTGAACACTGTGCAGAGGTCTCACTACACTAACTTGTAGTTTTAGCTGAACACTGTGAGCAGGACGCACTACACTAACTTGTAGCTTTAGCTGAACACTGTGCAGAGGACTCACTACACTAACTTGTAGTTTTAGCTGAACACTGTGAGCAGGACGCACTACACTAACTTGTAGCTTTAGCTGAACACTGTGCAGAGGTCTCACTACACTAACTTGTAGTTTTAGCTGAACACTGTGAGCAGGATGCACTACACTAACTTGTAGCTTTAGCTGAACACTGTGCAGAGGTCTCACTACACTAACTTGTAGTTTTAGCTGAACACTGTGAGCAGAACGCACTACACTAACTTGTAGCTTTAGCTGAACACTGTGCAGAGGTCTCTCTACACTAACTTGTAGTTTTAGCTGAACACTGTGAGCAGGACGCACTACACAAACTTGTAGCTTTAGCTGAACACTGTGCAGAGGTCTCACTACACTAACTTGTAGTTTTAGCTGAACACTGTGAGCAGAACGCACTACTCTAACTTGTAGTTTTAGCTGAACACTGTGAGCAGGACGCACTACACTAACTTGTAGCTTTAGCTGAACACTTTGCAGAGGTCTCACTACACTAACTTGTAGTTTTAGCTGAACACTGTGAGCAGAACGCACTACACTAACTTGTAGCTTTAGCTGAACACTGTGCAGAGGTCTCTCTACACTAACTTGTAGTTAGTGTAGAACACTGTGCAGAGGTCTCACTACACTAACTTGTAGTTTTAGCTGAACACTGTGAGCAGGACGCACTACACTAACTTGTAGCTTTAGCTGAACACTGTGCAGAGGACTCACTACACTAACTTGTAGTTTTAGCTGAACACTGTGAGCAGGACGCACTACACTAACTTGTAGCTTTAGCTGAACACTGTGCAGAGGTCTCACTACACTAACTTGTAGTTTTAGCTGAACACTGTGAGCAGGATGCACTACACTAACTTGTAGCTTTAGCTGAACACTGTGCAGAGGTCTCACTACACTAACTTGTAGTTTTAGCTGAACACTGTGAGCAGAACGCACTACACTAACTTGTAGCTTTAGCTGAACACTGTGCAGAGGTCTCTCTACACTAACTTGTAGTTTTAGCTGAACACTGTGAGCAGGACGCACTACACTAACTTGTAGCTTTAGCTGAACACTGTGCAGAGGTCTCACTACACTAACTTGTAGTTTTAGCTGAACACTGTGAGCAGAACGCACTACTCTAACTTGTAGTTTTAGCTGAACACTGTGAGCAGGACGCACTACACTAACTTGTAGCTTTAGCTGAACACTTTGCAGAGGTCTCACTACACTAACATGTAGTTTTAGCTGAACACTGTGAGCAGAACGCACTACACTAACTTGTAGCTTTAGCTGAACACTGTGCAGAGGTCTCTCTACACTAACTTGTAGTTTTAGCTGAACACTATGAGCAGGATGCACTGCACTAACTTGTAGCTTTAGCTGAACACTGTGCAGAGGTCTCACTACACTAACTTGTAGTTTTAGCTGAACACTGTGAGCAGGACGCACTACACTAACTTGTAGCTTTAGCTGAACACTGTGCAGAGGTCTCACTACACTAACTTGTAGTTTTAGCTGAACACTGTGAGCAGGACTCACTACACTAACTTGTAGCTTTAGCTGAACACTGTGCAGAGGTCTCACTACACTAACTTGTAGTTTTAGCTGAACACTGTGAGCAGGACGCACTACACTAACTTGTAGCTTTAGCTGAACACTGTGCAGAGGACTCACTACACTAACTTGTAGTTTTAGCTGAACACTGTGAGCAGGACGCACTACACTAACTTGTAGCTTTAGCTGAACACTGTGCAGAGGTCTCACTACACTAACTTGTAGTTTTAGCTGAACACTGTGAGCAGGACGCACTACACTAACTTGTAGCTTTAGCTGAACACTGTGCAGAGGTCTCACTACACTAACTTGTAGTTTTAGCTGAACACTGTGAGCAGGACGCACTACACTAACTTGTAGCTTTAGCTGAACACTGTGCAGAGGTCTCACTACACTAACTTGTAGTTTTAGCTGAACACTGTGAGCAGGACGCACTACACTAACTTGTAGCTTTAGCTGAACACTGTGCAGAGGTCTCACTACACTAACTTGTAGTTTTAGCTGAACACTGTGAGCAGGATGCACTGAACTAACTTGTAGCTTTAGCTGAACACTGTGCAGAGGTCTCACTACTCTAACTTGTAGTTTTAGCTGAACACTGTGAGCAGGACGCACTACACTAACTTGTAGCTTTAGCTGAACACCGTGCAGAGGTCTCACTACACTAACTTGTATTTTTAGCTGAACACTTGTGAGCAGGACGCACTACACTAACTTGTAGCTTTAGCTGAACACTGTGCAGAGGTCTCACTACACTAACTTGTAGTTTTAGCTGAACACTGTGAGCAGGACGCACTACACTAACTTGTAGCTTTAGCTGAACACTGTGCAGAGATCTCACTACACTAATGCCGTGTACACACGGTCAGACTTTTCGGCTACAAAAGTCCGACAGCCTGTCCGACAGACTTTCGACGGACTTTTGTCAGACTTTTGGCGGACTTTTGGCGGACTTGCAGCAGACTTTCTTACGAACGGACTTGCCTACATACGATCACACAAAAGTCCGACAGATTGGTACGTGATGACGTACACCGGACTAAAATAAGGAGGTTGATAGCCAGTAGCCAATAGCTGCCCTAGCATGGGTTTTTGTCCGTCGGACTAGCACACAGACGAGCGGATTTCTGGGTCCGGCGTAGTTACGACGTAAAGATTTGAAGCATGTTTCAAATCTAAAGTCCGTCAGATTTGCGGCTGGAAAAGTCCACTGAAAGTCCGGGGAAGCCCACACACGATTGGATTGTCAGCCAGCTTTAGTCCATTGGCGTCCGTCGGACTTTTGTAGACGAAAAGTCCGACCGTGTGTACGCGGCATTACTTGTAGTTTTAGCTGAACACTGTGAGCAGGACGCACTACACTAACTTGTAGCTTTAGCTGAACACTGTGAGCAGGACGCACTACACTAACTACACTCTGCACAGTGTTCAGCTTTAGCTGAACACTGTGCAGAGGTCTCACTATGCTAACTTGTAGTTTTAGCTGAACACTGTGAGCAGGATGCACTACACTAACTGTATATAGTCTAGCTGCCTGACTGTGATACTAATAGGATTAAAAGAACACCAGCAATTTTCTTCAGGTAGCTGTAAATACTGTAACAAGACAAGCCTGTCTGTCAGTAAGAAGATCTAGCTAAACTGAATACAGTGTATATATATATATATGCAACACCTGGGATGCATATATATACACAATACACTGTAAGTACAGCTAACTCACTGACTGTCCTACCTAATCTAGCTAACTCAAATGAAATGACACTGTCTCTCTCTCTCTCTGTAAGCACGCTGGAACACACTACACAGGGCCGCCGTGCAGGCGGCCTTATATAGTGTGGGGCGTGTTCTAAACCCCCTGAGCCATAATTGGCCAAAGCCACCCTTGGCCAAGCATGTGGGTCATAGTGCATGCTTGGCCAATCATCAGCCAGCAATGCACTGCGATGCCGCAATGAATTATGGGCCGTGACGCGCCACACGAATTTGGCGTGAACGGCCCATATCGTTCGCAATTCGGCGAACGGGCGAACAGCCGATGTTCGAGTCGAACATGGGTTCGACTCGAACACGAAGCTCATCCCTAGTGATCAGGGTAGTGTCACACACAGGCCCCCCCCCCCACAGTTAGAATCACTCCCTAGGGCACACTTAACCCCTACAGCGTCACCTAGAGGTTAACCCCTTCACTGCCAGTGACATTTTTACAGTAATCAATACAATTTTTTAGCATTGATCGCTGTATTAATGCCAATGGTCCCAAAAATGTTTTAAAATTGTCCGATGTGTCCACCATAATGTCGCAGTCATGATTAAAAATCGCCGATCGCCGCCATTACTAGTAAAAATAAATAAATAATTAATAAAAATGCCATAAAACTATCCCCTATTATGTAGACGCTATAACTTTTGTACAAACCAATCAATAAACGCTTATTGCGTTTTTTTTACCAAAAATATGTAGAAGAATACGTATCGACCTAAACTGAGGAGAAAAAATGTTTTTATATATATTTTGTGGGGATATTTATTATAGCAAAAAGTAAAAAATAATGCATTTTTTTCAAAATTGTCGCTATTTTTTTGTTTATAGCACACAAAATAAAAACCACAGAGGTGATCAAATACCACCAAAAGAAAGCTCTATTTGTGGGGAAAAAAGGACATCAATTTTGTTTGGGAGCCACGTCGCACGATCGCGCAATTGTCAGCAACGCAGTGCGAATCGCAAAAAGTGCTTTGGTCTTTGGCCAGCAAAATGGTCCGGGGCTTAAGTGGTTAAAGAGAATCTCACCAAAATATTTCCTATTACTGAGGATGCCTACAAATTGACTTGTATCTTTGTACCTCTGGGAAAATGAGTTATGAGGCAATCACACGAGGAAATTATATTTCTGGGGGCGTTCCATACAATGCCTGTGTACAGAAAGCCCTCAGGTTGCCATATTTCATTGAATTTTACAGAAAATTATAGTGGCTGCAGATTCAAAGTGAAAGATAATTTTTAAAAAACATTCAAATAGAAATATGTAGTAATTGTGTATGCTACAGTCCCTTAAAAAAGTACTCATACCCCTTGAAATTTTCCACATTTTGTCATGTTACAGCAAAAACGTAAATGTGTTTCATTGGGATTTTATGTGATAGACCAATACAAGTGGCACATAATTGTGAAGTGGAAGCAAAATGATAAATGGGTTTCAAATTTTTTTACAAATAAATGTAGCCCCCTGTTCCCAAAAATGGGGCTATAATGGAAATTTAGATTTTGGCTGAGCTGTAACAAGCTCAGATTGATTGTACATAGTTTATGGGTTCTGTTCTAAACTTGACTGTGTTGTGCATTTCCCACTGTTGCCAGTAGGTGTCACTGGTACCACAGGACAGTGTGAAAATAACAACTAGGTTGAGCTGTAATGAATATTCTTTTTCTGGAAACAGCCCAGTAGGAGGTTCCAAGCCGTTGTGCATTCTGGGAAGGGGTATTTATTGACAGAGGCCATGTGATCTAGTCATTTCTCACCTCGTGGCCCTCCAGGCCTGAGGCTACTTTGCTGCAAGCTCTGCAAGTAGGCCCAGAAGCCTGTCTGGGGCCTCCTACTCCTGAGGTGGTCCTTAGGCTGTCTTGCCTGAATGGAAGGGCTCTTTTTGCCCTGGACCTTGATGTGATACCTTTGCATTGTTCCCACAGGCCTTTTAGCTCTGGTTCCCCCACACGGCGCACGGGGGCTGCCTGCTGCTTCTCCAGCACGGGCGGCTCTTTATTTACACTATGACATGTGACCGGCCTCCTCCGGGTCACATGGCTTGTGTCTGTGCGCCGCGGGACGGGGACACGCGGTGACACAGCCCACACATCGGCTTTCCATTCCCTGGGATTCAGGGCTTGATGTCACTGCGTCTTCTCTGACACAGGGTGTCGTCATCTATGCCCCTAGGTGTGTTGGGAGGCGCCGTGGGCGTGCCATTGTCTCGGGGGATGCCTCGGCTAACCCCGCCCCTCTGAGTGGATACAGGTGTGGATTGGCCATTGCCAACCATCCCTGTATTCAAAACCCCTTCACTCAGCAGCTGATCTGTGCTGCCACATGGAGGAACCAGGGCTGTCTCTGCAAGCTTAAGCCTGTCCATATACCAGGTAAATGAATATCCATACTGTTTTGCATTTTGTCTTGTTGGATCTGGGGGAGATCTTTTTTCTCTCAGGTATTTAACCTGGGCGCTCTCTCCCAGCAAGCCTTCAAGTTAAATCATGCTGTATTCACTATTACTGCTTTTTGACTGACTCCTACCTTTTTTTCTCTCTCATTTTGTTTACTTCATTTACAGTTCTCTAGTGGCTGACCTTTCTCAGGGTCTTTCTAAGCCCCCTGGCGGACAGACTCCCTCGTATGGGGCTCAGGCTCGCAGGTCCACGACCTAGGTTACCCCTCTCTGATCACCTAGTTCCTTGGCTCCCCTCTGGCCAGTAGATTATATATTATTTTTCATTACTCCTTCCCTTCCTAAATCTATATGCATGAGTATATGTTCATGTGCATTTGCATGCGCATGCAGACTGTGTGTGTATGTATGTGCAGATTTAGATATACATATGTGCATTTATGTTTTTTGCCTTTACGATATATTTTTACACGATCTTAGTGTCCTAAGTCTCTTGTTATTGGTTTTAATGAACCCTTTGCCACCGGCAATAGGTGTGGTCCTTTGCCTGCACGCATATGTTTATATATACATGTGGTGTATTCAGACAGGACTCAGAAGATATTTTTTTTTTTGTTGTTGTTTGTCAGAGAGGGCTTTCTCTTTTTCAGAGGATCAAACCGAGTCGTCCTCTGTGTGGGACCTTTCCCCGTTCCCCAAGGCCTGCTTCTGGTAATGATGCATTGGTTTGCCCCTCTGAGTTGAGGGCCTTCTGAGCCAACAGCTGCAACGTTCATCTTTTATTATTGTTCTGGATATGATGTAAATTCAAGAGCCATACTGTTTGTAGGGTTAGTTCAATATACAAATTTATATAAGATGTGATGACTGCTTATCTTTAAGCCATACTCTCATTGTACATCTGTGTTAAATAATTTATGTTCATATGTTTATTTGCAGACGTTTTTTACGTTCTGCGACAAATCGCATATACCCCTGATGAAGAAATAGTACCTCAGGCAAATTTTGAAACGCGTTGGGTTCTCTGTTGGATCTACCTTTTATTCAGCAGATCTCTGCGATTATTGTCTGTACAAATCCAATGTATTGCACTGTTTCTCATTTTCAGATCATTATGCATTTGTATTCTATGTATGTGCTCATTATTTTATGACATTTTTCATTGAAATTTATATTTTTTATACTTTTTTCACACTTCATTCGCCATCTGCCCTGTTCAAAGTCCCACCCATAGGAATTTCTTCTTTCAATTTGTTGCCTGAATGGAAGAAGCCAAGCCAAGCTGAGGAAATCCAGGGGAGGACCCTTGCTGGAGAGAACCAGGATGAAGGCTGGTCTTTCAGAAGGGCCTGGTAACTCGTTTGGAGGACGCACCTACATCTAACTACCCTTACACTATTGCCAGGTCGGCTTAAGGGTTCTGGTACTGTGAAGCTGTTCTACAATCCAATCAAGGTAAAAAGCTCCTGGCTGCTAAGTTTGTGAGAGAGACTTATCCAGGCATCTATTGGCTGCTAAGTCTGTGAGAGAGGCTTATTCAGGCACTTACTGGTTGCTAGGTCTGTGTGAGAGACTTACCCAGGTATTCAAGATGTGTTAGAAGAAAAGCTGTTTTTGTCCTGTGATTCAGGGAGTCTGTAAGTGATCTGCTAAAAAGGGTATCTGAAACCTCCCCTCAACCTCTTTCCTACAACCTTTCTCAAGTTCTAATTATAGCATTGAAAAATATCTATATAAGTGGCTGGCGCCCACATTTGTTCTAACTTTCCATTATAGCTATAGACTGAATGTAGGTCTGCTCCCTGTATCTGGAGGTACCCTCTTTGCTCCCAGTATACCCAGGGGGATGCTACATAAATATCTGAAAAGTGTGGCATGCATTTGTATTCAGCCTCCCTGAGTCAATACGTTGTAGAACCACCTTTTGCTGCAATTACAACTGCAAGTCTTTTTGGGTATGTCTCTGCCAGCTTTGCACATCTAGAGAGTGACCTTTTTGACCAATCTTCTTTGCAAAATAGCTCAAGCTCTGTCAGTTGAATGGAGAGCATCTGTGTACAGCAATTTTCAAGTCTTCCCACAGATTCTCATTTGGATTTGGGTCTAGACTTTGACTGGGCCATTCTAATACATGAATATGCTTTGATCTAAACCATTCCATTGTATCTCTAGTTGTATGTTTAGGGTCGTTATGCTGTTGGAAAGTGAACCTCTGCCGCAGTCTTTAGCGCCTTGAGGCAATTCAGTTCGCATTTGCAGCGCTTTATAAATTTTTCATTCATTCATTCAGTCTCAAGTCTTTTGCAGACCTAACAGGTTTTCTTCTAAGATTGCCCTGTATTTGGTTCCATCCATCTTCCCATCAACTCTGACCAGCTTCCTTGTCTGTAAAGAAAAGCATCCCCACAACATGATGCTGCCACCACCTTGTTTTCCGGTGGGGATAGTGTGCTCAGGGTGATGCGCAGTGTTATTTCTCCCGCCACACATAGCGTTTTGCTTTTAGGCCAAAAAATTCAATTTTGGTCTCATCTGACCAGAGGACCTTCTTCCACATGTTTGCTGTGTCCTCCACAAGGCTTCTCACAAACTGCAAATGGGACTTCTTATGGCTTTCTTTCAACAATGGCTTTTTTCTTGCCACTCTTCCATAAAGGCCAGATTTGTGGAGTGCACAACTAATAGTTGTCCTGTGGACAGATCCTCCCACCTGAGCTGTGGATCTCTGTAGCTCCTCCATAGTTGCCATGGGATTCTTGGCTGCTCCTCTGATTTGTGCTCTTCTTGCCCGGCCTGTCAATTTAGGTGGACGGCCATGTCTAGGTAGGTTTGCAGTTGTGCCATATTCTTTCCATTTTCGGATGATGGATTGAACAGTGCTCCGTGAGATGTTCAAAGCTTGGCATATTTTTTTATAACCTAACCCTTCTTTAACCACTTCCCGCCCGGCCCATAGCAGATGACGGCCGGGCGGTGGTTCAGTTATCCTGACTGGGCGTCATATGACGTCCAGCAGGATAACATGCCGCCATGCGCCCACGGGGGCTCGCATCGCGGCGATCGGTGGAGCTAGTTGTGTCAGTCTGATACTCCGCTCCACCAATCTTGGTAAAGAGCCTCCGGCGGAGACTCTTTACCACGTGATCAGCCGTGTCCAATCACGGCTGATAACGATGTCAATAGGAAGAGCCGTTGATCGGCTTTTCAACATTCACGTCTGACAGACGTGAGTAGAGGAGAGCCGATCAGCGGTTCTCCTGACAGGGGGGGTCTGTGCTGATTGTTTATCAGCACAGCTCCCCCTCAGATCACCACACTGGACCACCAGGGATCGCCACTAGGACCACCAGGAAAGGGGGCAACATGTGGATGGCCAGGTATGTACCCCATGGCCATCCACATGTGCCCAATGTGCCCAGTCAGTGCCCAATCTGTGCCAATCAGTGCCCACAAATGGGCACTGATTGGCACCATTACATAGCACTGATGCCCAGCAAAGACCACCCTTAGGGGCATCAGTGCCATCAATCAGTGTCATCAGTGCCACCCATCAGTGTCCATCGATGCCACCTGTCAGTGCCCATCAGTGCCCACCTATCAATGCCCATCAGTGCCCATCTGTGCCACCTATCAGTGCCACCCATAATTACCCATCAGTGCCACCCATAAGTACCCATCAATGCCACCTACGAATGCCCATCAGTGCCGCCTATGAGTGCCCATCAGTGCCACCTATGAGTGCCCATCAGTGCCGCATACCAGTGCCACCTATCAGTGCCCATCAGTGCCACCTATCAGTGCCCGTCAGTGCCACCTTATGAGTGGCACCTCATTGGTGCCACCTCATTGGTGCCCATCAGTGCTGCCGTATCAGTGCCCATCAGTGCAGCCATATCAGTGCCCGTCATTGAAGAAGAAAACTTACTTATTTCCAAAAAATTTTAACAGAAACAAAGAAAAACTTGTTTATTTTTCAAAATTTTCGGTCTTTTTTTATTTGTTGAGCAAAAAATAAAAAATACAGAGGTGATCAAATACCACCAAAAGAAAGCTCTATTTTTGGGAACAAAATGATAAAAAAATTGTTTGAGTACAGTGTAGCATGACTGCACAATTGTCATTCAAATTGCGACAGCACTGAAAGCTGAAAATTGGCCTGGGTGTCTAAGTGCCTGGTATTGAAGTGGTTAAACATCTCCTCAACTTTATCCCTGACCTGGCTGGTGTGTTCCTTGGCCTTCATGATGCTGTTTGTTCACTAAGGTTTTCTAATAAACCTCTGAGTGCTTTACACAATAGCTGTATTTATATGGAGATTAAATTACACACAGGTGGACCCTAGTTACTAATTAGGTGACTTCTGAAGGCAATTGGTTCCACTAGATTTTAGTTAGGGGTATCAGAGTAAAGGGGGCTGAATACAAAGGCAAGCCACATTTTTCAGATATTTATTTGTAAAAACTTTTGAAAACCATTTATAATTAACTTCCACTTTACAATTATGTGCCACTCTATGTTGGTCTATCACATGAAATCCCAATAAAATACATTTAGGATTTTGGTTGTAACATGACACAATGTGGAAAATGTCAAAATGTATGAATACTTTTTCAAGGCACTGTATATTATTATTGTTTTTAATTTGCTGTATTTTTTCATTAAAGTAGAGGTACCCTTTTTAGAAAAAGAGCACTAGAGGGTACCCATCTAAGTGTAACATTAAAATGGTAAAAAACAGAAAGCAACTCACAAAGGTAGCAGAATATACCACCTGTGAACACATCTCGGTACAGACCCCAAATGAGCATGTGGTAGATCTCTCTATTCCAGGATACAGCCTCACCGCTGCTGGCCAGATTGAGAAACCACCAAGCAAACTCAAAACCAAGGATGAGGAAGCCCAGGATCTTGGTGGAGTGTAGGGCCGGACCAAAAGTGACATCAGACATTGTTGGAACGCAAGGGGGGTATGGCAGGGATGTGGGTGCCATGACCCAAAACCCTAAAGGAACGAGGGGGCGCAGTTTGGCATCTTTGCTCTGGGTGCTGGATGACCTTGTCCTGGCACTAGCCATGGATGGGAATTGCTATGTGTTACATAGCTAAAGCGGCTGTCAAAATGTAGCCTCCTGTGTAAAATTACACTTTCAGAGTAATACAATGTAACAATGTATTGTTACATTGTCTTTATTATTTGATTCATATGTAGATCAAAGATGTGACCTTTTAATCTGTATACAACATAATTTAAAGAACTGTATAAATTACATTTTTATTTTTATTATATTCTAAGTTAACACTTTATAAATCCTTAGTTAAGCCTAATAATCCCTAATTAACTCCTTCTTCATCTTCTATCCTTAACTATTACATTTCTGTGCTTTTGTTTAATTCATGCTGTTTTTGTGTTGTTTTTTTTACATAAAAAATGTGCAAAATTAAATTACATTTTGTTTTGTTTGCAAATGACTTGTCATGCTGTGTACCAGAAACTTAATTTTAGTGTCATTTTAACCGCTTACCGACCAGCCGCCGTCAATATTCTGCGGGAGGTCGGCACGATCCCGCGAACCATCGTAGCTGTACGTCAGTCCCTTTAAGTGGGATAGCAGGCGGGGGTGCTGATGCACGCGGGCACGAGAGGCAGAACAGGGACGTGTGTGTGTAAACACACACATCCCTGTTCTGTGAGGAGAGGAGAGGCAGATTGTGAGTTCCTACTAGCTAGGAACCACGATCTGTCATTTCCTCCAGTCACTCCCATCCCCCTACAGTTAGAACACACACTAGGGAACACAGTTAACCCCTTGATCGCCCCCTAGTGTTAACCCCTTCCCTGCCAGTGACATTTACACAGTAATCAGTGCATTTTTATATCACTGATCGCTGTATAATTGTCAATGGTCCTAAAAATATGTCAAAAGTGTCCGATCTGTCCGCCATAATGTGCGCAGTCCCAATAAAAATCACTGATCGCCACCATTACTAGTGAAAAAATAATAATAATAAAAATGCTATAATTCTTTCCCCTTTTTTGGAGACGCTATAACTTTTGCGCAAACCAATCAATATACGCTTATTGCGATTTTATTACCAAAAATATATAGAAGAATACATATTGGCCTAAACTGGGGAAAAAATTAGCTTTTTTTTATAAAAATTGGGATTATTTATTACAGCAAAAAGTACAAAATATTGTGTTTTTTTTTCAAAATTGTTGCTCTTCTTTTGTTTATAGCGCAAAAAATAAAAACTGCAGAGATGATCAAATACCACCAAAAGAAAGCTCTATTTGTGGGGAAAAAAGGACGTTAATTTTGTTTTGGTACAGCGTTGCACGACCGCGCAATTGTCAGTTAAAGCAATATCGCAAAAAATGGCCTGGTCATTGAGCAGCCAAATCTTCCGGGGCTGAAGTGGTTAAAGTGGTTCTAAAGCTAAAATGCTTTTACCTTAATGCATACCTTCTTGAGCCCTGTATCAACCCAGCGCTGCCCCCGTTTGCAGTTCTTCTCCCTTGTCTTTCTCTTGCTCTTTATTTATAGTAAAACAAGCATTTTGAGATTACTTAGAAAATAAAATAATTTGTGCAAGACAACATTTTGTTACAATAAAGTATGGCACCACAACCCACGGCTGAGTGGCAATTGTCTCCACACTGGATACTGGTCCTTAAAGTTGTAACACATGCGAGTTTGACATTATAATTTGTGGTCCAACCCCTCTGGTAAGAGGCGTCTGTCAACTGTTTCTATCTGGTGGGGGATTCCTTCTTATCTCCATTGCACAACTGCACTTTTTGGATCATAATGAAATTTCCTCTGCATTTGAACGGACTGTTTTCCATTTGATGGACTTTTTGTTTATATTAATTTTTTGGGTCTGTATGCTCACTATATATTCACTAATCTACTGCACGGCTGCACTTTATATCTGTTTAATTCATTTCATATATATTCATTTCTGTATAATTGCATTTATGTGAATTGACAAACATAAGTCTTGGAGGGTGAATAATGGAATCTGGTACCACTCTTCATGCAAAAATCCGGTTCACCATCCGGCCCAATGTTCTTTTTTCTCTTTCAGTCAGCTGACCATGTCAACTGCGCTTATGCTTATTAGACTCGAATTTCCCAGGAAACTGTATATGCCGTCATAACCTTTGATACATTACCTTGGGATACTGCAAATAAATTGGAAACTTCAGTCACAGAGGCACCAGCCAAGCGGGCACCAACAATTTGCCCTCATTGAAACTCAGTAAGCTCCGACTAAGACTCCATATCACTAGCAGCACACGCAGTGAATAACAAAAGCGAGGCTTACCACCTGTTAGGTTTCTCAGCACATAGCTTTCAACGCAAACCATGTCGTCACTTTCACACCTGCAGATCATGTAGTGTTTCCATATTTTTGTCCGACCCCTGTATTTTCCTTGGTGGGGATACAGACAGCAGTAAAGGGCTCATTGACATCAGTGTGCTGCAGTGCATTAAACGCACGCTTGTCAATGTTGCGTTGCATGTTAGTGTGTGTAAATTTGGACAGTACATTCATTTGAATGGGCTGCCTAACACAACACAACGGACCAAAAATCACACATGCAGCATTTTTGGCAGTGCACCGCACGCTGCTATATACGTCAATCAACAAGGTGCGCGTTAGATTGCCATTTAGATTGATAGCCCTGCATAGCACCAATGTTTGTAATGTGTTCCTTCAATGTCATAGTTTGAATGGACTTTAAAACCTAATGAAAGTTCTTACCCTTCTGTGCTCTATCCAATACAGAAAGAACATTTTAGCTGCATTTGAATAAAAATGTTTACTAAGTTAAAACCATCCGCACTATAGCTGTGTGATTAAAAAAGAACAGTTTTTTTACATGGTGCCTCTTCCCCAGTGAGCTTTTTTCCTCTCCCAGTCTCTAGTGTGGAAACCGTTAAACCGCTTGCTGCCTACCAGACAACAAAACACATAGATTTCCCTGCTGGGGGAGAGATCACACCCTGCTTAATGTATTGTATAATGATTTTCTTATGAAATGATCTGGGAGCCACAGCTGGAAAACTGAGCCATATTTAAAAGAAACAGCAAAATACCTGATCAGTGATTAGTTTAGACATTGAACATCCCTGGATAGGTTCTGTCTGCTTGAGGATAAGGGAGAAGCTCATAGGATTGGTGAAAAACGGGGTGATGCACTTCAGTGAATGTTTGAGAAATGTAAACAATGCTTGTTAACTTGTTAAAGAGACCCTGTCACCAGACCTTTAATTTCAACAGAAAACTTCTCGTAAGATTATATGTGGATATAACATACAGTGGGGCAAAAAAGTATTTAGTTAGCCACCAATTGTGCAAGTTCTCCCACTTAAAAAGATGAGAGAGGCCTGTAATTGTCATCATAGGTATACCTCAACTATGAGAGACAAAATGTGGAAACAAATCCAGACAATCACATTGTCTGATTTTTGAAAGAATTTATTTTCAAATTATGGTGGACGATAAGTATTGGTCACCTACAAACAAGCAAGATTTCTGGCTCTCACAGGCCTGTATCTTCTTCTTTAAGAGGCTCCTCTGTCCTTCACTCATTACCTGTATTAATGGCACCTGTTTCAACTTGTTATCAGTATAAAAGACACCTGTCCACAACCTCAAACAGTCACACTCCAAACTTCACTATGGTGAAGACCAAAGAGCTGTCGAAGGACACCAGAAACAAAATTGTAGACCTGCACCAGGCTGGGAAGACTGAATCTGCAATAGGCAAGCAGCTCGGTGTGAAGAATTCAACTGTGGGAGCAATAATTAGAAAATGGAAGACATACAAGACCACTGATAATCTCTAGGTCCCCCATGGGGTCAAAATGATTACTAGAACAGTGAGCAAAAATCCCAGAACCACATGGGGGGACCTAGTGAATGACCTGCAGAGAGCTGCGACCAACGTAACAAAGGCTACCATCAGTAACACACTAGGCCGCCAGGGACTCAGATCCTGCATCGCCAGACGTGTCCCCCTGCTTAAGCCAGTACATGTCCGGGCCTGTCTGAGGTTTGCTAGAGAGCATTTGGAGGATCCAGAAGAGGATTGGGAGAATGTCATATGGTCAGATGATACCAAAGTAGAACTGTTTGGTAGAAACACAACTCGTCCTGTTTGGAGGAGAGAGAGTGCTGAGTTGCAACCAAAGAACACCATACCTACTGTGAAGCATGGGGGTGGCAACATCATGCTTTGGGGCTGTTTCTCTGCAAAGGGAACAGGGCGACTGATCCGTGTACAGGAAAGAATGAATGGGGCCATGTATTGTGAGATTTTGAGTGCAAACCTCCTCCCATCAGCAAGGGCATTGAAGATGAAACTGGCTGGGTCTTTCAGCATGACAATGATCCCAAGCACACCGCCTGGGCAACGAAGGAGTGGCTTTGTAAGAAGCATTTCAAGGTCCTGGAGTGGCCTAGCCAGTCTCCAGATCTCAACCCCATAGAAAACCTTTGGAGGGAGTTGAAAGTCCATGTTGCCCAGCAACAGCCCCAAAACATCACTGCTCTAGAGGAGACCTGCATGGAGGAATTTGCCAACATACCAGCAACAGTGTGTGACAACCTTGTGAAGACTTACAGAAAACGTTATACCTCTGTCATTGCCAACAAAGGATATATAACAAAGTATTGAGATGAACTTTTGATATTGACAAAATACTTATTTTCCACCATAATTTGCAAATAAATTCTTTCTAAATCAGACAATGTGATTGTCTGGATTTGTTTCCACATTTTGTCTCTCATAGTTGAGGTATACCTATGATGACAATTAATTGCAGGCCTCTCTCATCTTTTTAAGTGGGAGAACTTGCACAATTGGTGGCTGACTAAATACTTTTTTGCCCCACTGCATTTTAGTTACATAGTTACATAGTAGGTGAGGTCGAAAAAAGACACAAGTCCATCAAGTCCAACCTATGTGTGTGATTATATGCCAGTATTACCTTGTATATCCCTGTATGTTGTGGTCATTCAGGTGCTTATCTAATAGTTTCTTGAAACTATCGATGCCCCCCCGCTGAGACCACCGCCTGAGGAAGGGAATTCCACATCCTTGTCGCTCTTACAGTAAAGAACCCTCTACGTAGTTTAAGGTTAAACCTCTCTTCTTCTAATTTGAATGAGTGGCCATGAGTCTTGTTAAACTCCCTTCCGCAAAAAAGTTTTATCCCTATTGTGGGGTCACCAGTACGGTATTTGTAAATTGAAATCATAACTCCTCTCAAGTGTCTCTTCTCCAGAGAGAATAAGTTCAGTGCTTTCAACCTTTCCTCATAACTAATATCCTCCAGACCATTTATTAGCTTTGTTGCCCTTCTTTGTACTCGCTCAATTTCCAGTAAATCCTTCCTGAGGACTAGTGCCCAGAACTGGACAGCATACACCAGGTGCGGCCGGGCCAGAGTCTTGTAGAGAGGGAGAATTACTGTTTTATCTCTGGAATTAATTCCCTTTTTAATGAATGCCAATATTCTGTTTGCTTTGTTAGCAGCAACTTGGCATTGCATGCCATTACTGAGCCTACTGAGTCATCTACGAAGACCCCCCAGGTCCTTTTCCATCCTAGATTCCCCCAGAGGTTCTCCCCCAGTGTATAGGTTGCATTCATATTATTTCCACCCAAATGCATTATTTTACATTTTTCTACATTGAACCTCATTTGCCATGTAGTTGCCCACCGCATTAATTGTTTAGATCTTTTTGCAAGGTTTCCACATCCTGCAGAGAAGTAGGGATGGGCCGAATGGACCCCTGTTCGGTTTGGACCAGAACTTCCGAACACCGCGAACGTTCGGACCTGAATACCGATCCCCATTAAAGTCAACGGGACTCGAACGTCAAATATAAAAAGTGCCCATTTTAAAGGCTTAAATCCAAGTAATTTATGCATACAATGGTTATAGGGGTCCGGGTCCTGCCCTGGGGGACATGGATCAATAAAAAAAAAGTTTGTGAAAAACAGTGATTTTTTGATTTTTAAAGTGAAAGCCAAAAAATGAAAAATTGCTTACAATATAGTGCAGGGGGGTCCCCTTAGTCTAACTGTAAAGTGGCAGATCTGTACCATGTCTAGAATCTGCTGCAGCAATAATTGAATTTATAAAGCTAAAAAAATGAAATTTTTCCTGCAAGCTGCCTTTATTTTACTCAGCAACAGCTGGGGAGCCAGTGTGTATGATGAGGCCACAATGTAGTGCACTGTGAACAAGATTAGAGATTTTTTGGATACATTCTGGTGTCACTTTGACTTTGGATAGAAGTATCGGGTGCGTTAAAATTGGTCTTTGGGTGTCGGTGGCACCTTCCCACCGTAACCCTATAGAGGTAATCTTGATGAAAGCAAGAATTTGCCTTGCTATAAAAAAATTGCAATGATATGCACCTGTCAAACAGGTGCAGAAAAATTGGTCTTTGGGTGTTGGTGATGCCCTCCCACCGTAACCCTATAGAGGTACTCTTGATGTAAGCAAGAATTTGCCTTGCTGTAAAAAATTGCAATGATAGGCACCTGTCGAACAGGTGCAGAAAAATTGGTCTTTGGGTGTCGGTGGTGCCTGTGGGGAGATAACAGCTGCAGAATGTGATGGAATAGGGTGGCTGCTCTCTACTCTTTCTTGATGCCGACCTCCTTGGGGTTGTACCGCCTCACCTTTACTTTCCTCCTTTGCTCTATCTGGCACCCAAGTCGCATCAGTGACCTCATCATCATCATCATAATTTCCATCTCCTCCATCTTCATCATTACCACTGGAGACAACTTGGCAATACGCTGCAGCTTGGGGAACATGAATGCCAATTTGTCTACCAGTGTTCCTCCCTCTCTCTAGGCTCATGTTCCTGTAATCCTCAACCTGAGAACCAGCATCTGAATCCAGTAATGGTCCTCATCAATAAGCAAGTGGCTGACGCTGTGGTCAAATAACTCAGCTGACTTCTCAATGTCTGATGTTAGGGCTATGGCAGGAATAGATGTGGACAAGGAGGCAGGTTTATCCACTCTGGAAACTGCAGGGGACTGCATAGTTGTCTCTGCTTGTGTGACAGAGGATGAAGAGGATGAGGAAGGTTTAGTAAGCCAGTCCACCACCTCCTCTGCATGCTGTGGCTGGATAGCACGGGCAAACTCACTAAAGAGAGGAAATGATGCCCTGCCTGAGGACTGACCAACACGTCCACCTTTGCCTGTGGACACATTTGTTGCTGGCCCCCTTACAGTGCCAAGTGAACATCTGCCTCTCCTTGTTGTTTTCCCAGAAATTATTGGGAGGGAGGGGGCGGTGTTTATAAGCAAATGTAAAGGAGAAGTTGAAATCTGTATGTAGGTGCACTTTAATCAATGTAAAGAGGTGTTTGGTGCCCTTTAATTTGAGTACTCACACTACACAGACACACTCCACGGATACAATATAATATACTGCAATATAATGCGCCAAAAGTACAGTGAAGCACAGAACTATATGGCGTTAAACTGGCAGTAACGCACACAGAAGTCAGTGGCGTTAAGCTGGCGGTAACGCACAAAACTATATGGAGTTAAACTTGTAGTAACGCACACAAAACTATATGGCGTTAAAATGGCAGTAACGCACCCAAAATTATATGGCGTTAAACTGGCAGTAATAAGAACTGTTCGCCCATTACTACAGAGAAGTTATTGTCCTGCTTAGCTTAGCATCATCCGCAAATACAGAGATGGAACTGTTTACCCCATCCTCCAGGTCGTTTATGAACAAATTAAACCGGATTGGTCCCAGCACAGAACCCTGGGGGACCCCACTACCCATCCATGACCATTCCGAGTACTCCCCATTTATCACCACCCTCTGAACTCACCCTTGTAGCCAGTTTTCAATCCATGTACTCACCCTATGGTCCATGCCAACGGACCTTATTTTGTACAGTAAACGTTTATGGGGAACTGTGTCAAATGCTTTTGCAAAATCCAGATACACCACGTCTACGGGCCTTCCTTTATCTAGATGGCAACTCACCTCCTCATAGAAGGTTAATAGATTGGTTTCACAAGAACGATTCTTCATGAATCCATGCTGATTACTGCTAATGATACTGTTCTTATTACTAAGATCTTGTATATAGTCCCTTATCATCCCCTCCAAGAGTTTACATACTATTAATGTTAGGCTAACTGGTCTGTAATTCCCAGGGATGTATTTTGGGCCTTTTTTAAATATTGGTGCTACATTGGCTTTTGTCCATTCAGCTGGTACCATTCCAGTCAGTAGACTGTCAGTAAAATTTAGGAACAATGGTCTGGCAAGTACTTGACTGAGTTCCCTAAGTACTCTCAGGTGCAGCCATCTGGTCCCGGTGATTTATTAATGTTAAGTAATGTTAAGTAGAATTTTAATTCTGTCCTCTGTTAACCATGGAGGTGCTTCCTGTGATGTGTTATGAGGATAAACACTGCCGTTTTGGTTACTGAAGCCCCCGATTCCCTCATGAAGACTGAGGAGAAGAATAAATTCAGTACCTTCGCCATCTCCCCATCCTTTGTAACCCGATGTCCTTCCTCATTCTTTATGAGGCAAATATTGTCTGTCCTCCCTTTTTTACTGTTTACATACTTAAAGAATTTCTTAGGATTTTTTTTGCTCTCCTCCGCTATGTGTCTTTTATGTTCTATCTTAGCCGTCCTTATTGCACCCTTACATTTCTTGTTGCATTCTTTATAAAGTCTGAATGCTGATGATGATCCCTCAACCTTGTATTTTTTGAAGGCCTTCTCCTTTGCATTTATATGCATTTTTACATTGGAGTTAGGCCATCCAGGACTTTTGTTCGCTCTTTTAAATTTGTTACCCAATGGGATGCATTGGCTAATGCCCTTATTTAATATGCTCTTAAAGCAAACCCATCTCTCCTCCGTGTTCTTTTTTCCTAAGATTTTATCTCAATTTATGCCTTCTAGCAAGGTTTGTAGTTTAGGGAAGTTGGCTCTTTTGAAATTCAGTGTCTTTGTATTCCCCTTATGTTTCCTATTTGTGTGATTTATACTGAAGCCAATTGACCTGTGATCGCTGTTACCTAAATTGCCCCGTATTTCCACATCCGTGATCAGGTCTGTATTGTTGGTAATCAGTAGATCCAGTAACGCTTTATTTCCAGTTGGTGCGTCTACCATCTGACCCATAAAATTGTCCTGTAAGGAACTGGCGAGCCTTAGATGAATGTGCGGTTCCCTCCGCCCAGTCTATGTCTGGATAATTAAAATCCCCAATTATGATAACACTTCCCATCCTCGCTGCTACTCCAATTTGTGATAGGAGATCTGTCTCTCCTTCCTCCCTCAGGTTAGGGAGCCTATAGCATACTCCCAGTATTATTTTCCCCTTAGCTTCATCCCTTTGGAGCTCTACCCATAAAGATTCCACCTCCTCCCTAGCTCCCTTAGTGATGTCCTCTCTCACATTTACTTGTACATTATTCTCGATATATAGGCATACCCCCCCCCCCCTTTCTTACCCTCTCTATCCTTGTGATAAAGGGTATACCCTTGAATGGTTGCCAACCAATCATGAGAGCTGTTGAACCAGGTCTCTGACATTCCCACAAAGTCCAAATCCTCCTCGTAGAACAGTATCTCTAGTTCACCCATCTTGTCCGCCAGGCTCCTGGCATTGGTGAACATGCCATGTAGTTTATACTGGTCGCATATTATCCTCTTATTGGGTGTTCTGAGATTGCAACTAGGACTTGCTACTATATTTGTAAAAGTAAAGTGCAGCACTAAAACATGAGTACAATTCTTTTGAATTAAATATACAAAAATAAATAAATGTCCATAAGTGAAAATATGGGGACCAATGTAGGTCCTAAGTGATAAACCAAAAAGTAGTCCAGTGAAATGAAAAAAACAATCCAGGTGTATCAAAACAATAATATATCAGACTGTATGTGTCACATAATTAGTGAAAATTGATAGAAGATCCACCACCAAAGTCACCAATCGCTTACCGGAACGATTGAACTCAGATAGGTGTACACCTAATGAGTCAATCAGACTTTTGTGAGGTACCAGGGATGGTTCAGGCTCATTGCAAAAGCTCAATCTCCAGGGGGTGTTCAGACCAGTGGATATCAGCAGATAGGACAATATATATGGCAGACAGCCCAACCATTAGATATGGAAAGAAAAAGGAGGGCATAGCATAATTCTGTATGGAATAAATTAAATTTAATCAGAAAATATAAAGGTTACACTCACATTTCCAAAGGTAAAAACAGCGCTTGTAAGACAGTAACAGCGGAATCAGCTAGACTTCCAGACGCCTTACGCCTCAACAGGCATCATCCCCACTTTTATCCCCAGATGATGCCTGTTGAGGCGTAAGGCGTCTGGAAGTCTAGCTGATTCCGCTGTTACTGTCTTACAAGCGCTGTTTTTATCTTTGGAAATGTGAGTGTAACCTTTATATTTTCTGATTAAATTTCATGTACCGTATTCCATACAGAATTACACTATGTGCCCTCCTTTTTCTTTCCATATCTAATGGTTGGTGTAACAAGTAATACCGCGCTTCCCTTTGTAAACAGCAGCTAACACAGCAAATTGGATAAATAGCGAAACGAAAGAAAACAAATAGTGTAGAGCTCTAAAAATATATGACGTGACACGTATATCAAACAACGGGTGATGAACCCAAATATTCACTACCTATTTGTTTTATGTATAAGTTGTGAATATTTGGGTTCATCACCCGTTGTTTGATATACATGTCACGTCATGTATTTTTAGAGTGCTACACTATTTGTTTTCTTTCATATCTAATGGATGGGCTGTCTGCCCTATATATTGTCCTATCTGCTGATATCCACTGGTCTGAACACCCCCTGGAGATTGAGCTTTTGCTATGAGCCTGAACCATCCCTGGTACCTCACAAAAGCCTGGTTGACTCATTAGGTGTACACCTATCTGAGTTCAATCATTCTGGTAAGTGATTGGTGACTTTGGTAGTGGATCTTCTATCAATTTTCACTAATTATGTGACACATACAGTCTGATATATTATTGTTTCGATACACCTGGATTGTTTTTTTTTTTTTATTTCACTGGACTACTTTTTTGTTTATCACTTAGGACCTACATTGGTCCCCATATTTTTACTTATGGACATTTATTTATTTTTGTACATTTTATCAGGGCTTTTTTTCAGTGGGAACGCGGGAGAATGCAGTTTCGGCACCTCCAGCATTGACTGTATGTAATGGCAAGCAAAGCTGGGGTCTATTGATTGGGGGATCTATTCTGGTTGGAGGGGGTCTATTTTTGCAGGGGGGGTCTATTGTTGCTGTGGAGGTCTAATGTTGCTGGTGGGGGACCTACTGTTGCTGAGGGTGAGTCTTATATTGCTGGGGGGTCAGATGCTGCTGGGAGAGATCTACTGTTGTGGGAGGGATCTAGTGTTTTTGGCTGTCTATTGATACTGGCTGCGGGGAGATCTGTTGTTGCTGCCGATAGTCTATTGTTAGTAGATGGGAAATTTTGTTGCGTATGGTCCATTGTTGTTAGGGAATCTATTGTTGCTGGCGTGGGGCCCTATTGTTACTGGCTGCAGGGGATCCATTTTACTGTTTTTCTTGCTATCATTACCAAATTCCATACAAATTACTGAGCACCACAAAATTATATGTGGTTATGTATTCTTTAAAAGGGGCGGTACTGGGAGGTGGGTAGAGAGTGGAACCAAGGAATAGGGCTCGGAGGTGGGTAGGGGGCGGAGACAAGGGGTGACTTGGAAACGGGGAATTCCTGCACCTATTCTCTGAGAAAAAAAGCCCTGCATACATATAACATAACCTCTATTTTACACCGGCCACTTTCTTAGCAACTAAGAATTACTATTATTCATATTACCATGAATAATACCATTACTTATTCTTAAACTGTATCAGATTTGATCTTTCATATATTCCAGGCAGAAATATCACACTTTCTATTTTTGTTATGTTTCCTAACCAAGAAGAGCCCTGGTTATCGTTAAAAAGTTATGAAAACAAAAAAAAAAGAAAAAGAGAAAAAAGGAAAAAAAGAGATAGGAAAAAAAAGCAGCCAATTCCACCCACCCCTGAGATATTTAGGGAGTCTGTTTCCTATATGTACGATAAGGAGCCCAAATCCTCCGATATTTCTCATCTTGCTCTCTCATCGTCATCGTAATTTTTCCATTTGTTGTATTTCTGTTATTCTGTCGAACCACTGTAGTCTGGATGGCAAGGTGGTACTTTTTCACAGTGCTGGAATACACACCTTTGCTGCCGTAAGCATATGTTTCAAAAGTGAGTTTTTATACCTTATAATGGATAGAGGAATATTGTGTAGTAGACACATTTGTAATTATTTTAACCGTTTCGGAAACTATCGTCCAGAACTCTTTCAGTCCCGGACATTCCCAGAATATGTGTAATATAGTACCCTCAGATTCCTGACATTGCCAACAGATATTTGATACCTGTGGAAATATCCAAAGCTATACTGCGGGTGTTCTGTACCATCTAGTAAGGATTTTATACCCTCCTTCTTGGTACCTACCTGCTAATGACGCCTTATGAGCAAACAATAAGATCCTATCTTTCTTGCCCTGGTAGAATGTAACCCCCAGATCCCTTTCCCCGGCTTGTAAAAAAGCAAGCTCTTGTGGCGCTTCCAGCCTAAACAATAAGGCATACAGAAATGAGAGTGAGCGTCTCAATGGTTCCCCGGTTAAACATACTTGCTCAAACCTAGAGGGAGTACGTACTGCAGTAAACGTTAATGACATTGATTGGAGAAATGCATTAAGCTGTGTTCGCCAAAGAAAGTCTAGATCTCCTGAAAAATCACGTTTAATCTCCCTCCTTGACATCAAACGAATGTCTACCATGAAATGTAAGAGCCTACTAAATCCCCGCCGCGATAAGTTATTAAAACTCGGATCTGTTAGGCCCCGCTAAAAAGCCGGTGTACCCAAAATTGGAATCAGAGGGCTTGGACATGACAATATCGCAGTATTTTTGAAAATCTTTTTAGTAGCTTGTAATGTGGTACCTACCGTTGGGTGTCTCCACACTGCTTGTGGGATATCTGCATCTAAAAGTCAATCCCCCCAAAGGTAGAGCAATCGTTGGACCCAGGGCTTCTTCTCTTGAAGCCCACACCAATCCACTACCCATGCCAAGTGTGACGCTTCATGATATCTAACCGGGTCGGGGAATCCTATCCCTCCTCTTTCCTTCGGGAGCGTCAGAATATCTCTGTGCACTCTTGCTGGTTTCCCGACCCAGATAAACCTCACAAAACTGGCTCGAAGATCCCTCAGAAAACCTGGGGAGATCTTAATAGGTAGAGTCTGGAGTAAGTACAGAAGCCTTGGCTAAACATTCATTTTTATGTTATTAGTCCTGCCAAACCACGTGAAGACTTCCTTATCCCACCGTTGGAAATCCAATTTAAACTGACGTGCCATTGGGGCATAATTAAGTTCAATCACTCTATTTAATTTGTTCTGTATTTTAGTCCCTAGATAAAATATATAGGAGTCTGTCCATTTAAAGTCAAATTGAGTTGATATCTGATGTTACAAGGATACACTCATCTCCACCCCCATCGCTTCTAATTTGCTATATTTTACTTTAAAGTTGGACAGCGCACCGTATGTGCATAACTCCAGCATTAGGGATGGGAGGGATATAACTGGAGAAGTTATAAAAAATAACAGATTATCTGCATAAGCGGAAAGCTTGTGTTCTTCTCCCTTTGTTGGAATACCGTTAATATCTGGATTAGCGCAAATTGCTCTTAAGAAAGGTTCTAGTGTAAGAATAAAAATAATGGGCAATAGTGGGCAACCCTGAGGCGTCCCATTACATATGGAAAAGGGATCTGATATTATATCATTAATTTTGACCCTCGCAAGTGGAACAGAGTTTAAACTTGTAATCCAAATCTGCATCCCATTTCCTAGGCCTATATGTTGTAACGTAGCTTTCAGAAATGTCCAATATACCCTATCAAATCCTTTCTCTGCATCTGCAGATATAAGCACTAAGGGTTTATGATGAATTTGAGAAAAGTGTATGGTGCTTAGGACCCTTCGCGTATTTTCTCTGCCTTCTCTATCAGGGGTAAAACACATTTGATCAGGGTGTATTAAAGTTGGAATATGCTTCAACAGTCTATTGGCGAGAATCTTCGTAAAAATCTTAAGGTCCACATTTAATAGGGAGATTGGACGATAACTAGGGCATTGGGATGGATCTTTCCCCTCTTTAGGGATTACTGTTATATGGGCTAACAGTGTCTCTACCGGTATTATTTGCCCATCGCGTAACGAGTTATAGGCCGCTATAAATCTTGGTGCCAGTATATCTGTGAAAGTTTTGTAATAAGACAGAGTATACCCGTCGGGGCCAGGGGCCTTTCCAGGTTTCAATGATTTAGGGGCTCCTAAGAACTCTTCTACTGTAATTGGAATGTCCAGTTCCCCGACTATCCTCTCGGGTAATCTGAGCATTCCTGAAGCTGAAATGTATTCCCTGGCAACATCCCATATATTAGATGTCATCAAGGATGAGGAGGATCGACCCTCTAGTTGATATAGACTAACATAATAGTCCCTGATGGCCTTCGCAATCACCTGAGTGTCAGTAACTTGGTAGGAGGCCGAGATGCTGGGAGGGCTCCCCTTGTGGCCAAGGTGGAACACCACTGAAGGTGGAACAGCAGGTGTGGTGCCCACAGAAGCACGGGTGCCGGGTTGCTGGAGACAGGCGTGCTTTAAAGGTCCAGGAGACAGAGTACAGTGTAATAACTGAATAGCGGAGCCGGGAGCCAGGCCAGGGGTCATTCACAGAGAGACAGTCCAGGATCAGAATGACCTAAGATCAGCTGCATCTTAGTACAGGGAGCAGGATAAGCAGAGTCCAAAAGCCAGGCCAGGGTCAGATGCTGGGAGCAGGCAGGAGGAAGTCAGGTGCAAGCCAAAGGGTCAAGCCAGAGGAAAAGGAAGAGCAGGTCAAAACAAGCCGGGTAGGTACACAGGAGATCAGATCAGTAGATAATACGGGGCACAGGAACACATGGGGAGCTGAAGACAAACCAGCAATTGCAGACACTAGCAGACTTCCTTATATAGGTCCATGTGACCTGCTGGTAGAGATACTGGGTCCTAAAGTCCTTCTCCTGCCAGAGATGCTGGGTCCTAAAGTCCTTCTCCTACCATAAGTGCTGGTAGAGATGCTTGGTCCTGGAGCCCTTCTCCTGCTGTTGATTCCCTGACACTGAGAGGAGCTAACTAGGGCACCCCCTCGTGTTTTAATACGGAGGATCTGATTCCTTCTCCTAATCTCTCTAAGCGCATTGGCTAACATCCTACTCGGCTTATTCCCAAACTCGTAGAATGCTCGCCTACAGCGAGTTAATTTTGCTTTGTCCATAAGTACTAGATTTAACTCTCGTAAACGCCAGAGTTTCTCCTCTATCTGATATGTTTGTGATTTCTTATGGATCAATTCAAATGTGCAGATCTCTCCAAGTAATGAATCCAACTGAGCAGTTTGCGCTTTTTTCCTATGGGCCCCTAAGGATATGAAAGTACCTCTAATAACACATTTGTGCATTTCCCATAAACAAAATGGGGTAACTTCTCCTGTCTCATTAATTGCAAAGAAGGAATTTCCTGAGCTATCTGTTCCTCATATTCTGGTTCCTTCAGTACTGTCTCATTAATCTTCCAGTCCCAATCCCGGGGGAATTGACCCTTCCAACTCTATGGTTTGTGCATGGTCCGAAAGGGTGAATGAGCCTATCGAGGCTTCCCGCAAACCTGATAAGGCGTTCTGGGAAACAAAGTCAATTCTCGTATATGTCTTATGTTTTGCTGAGAAAAAGGTATAATCCCTATCATGTACATGAAGAGTTCTCCAACTATACACCAAACTCAGATCTTGAAGAAGTCTTTTGGCTCTGCGTAATTTTGAATATGACAGGTGGGAGGCTCCTCTAGACACATCAAGCGTGGGATCCAGTGCCATGTTAAGGTCCCCTCCCAACAACAGGAGCCCCTCCTTATTTTGGTGGACCAAGTGTAGATAGGTCTCCAATGAAGAGACCTGATCCTCATTTGGTAAATATAGGTTAGCCAAGGTAACCTTTTGCTCACCTATAAATCCCTTTACAACAAGGAGGCGTCCGCTGTCATCTGTGATTACTTTTAGTTCCTTTCATGATATCTGTTTAGATAGAATAATTGAAACCCCACTTGACTTAGAAGTCTGAGAGGCACTATGATAAACTGTCAGATATCTCTGGTTCCCTAATCTTGGAATTCGATTGTTTCTGAAATGTGTCTCCTGAAGAAAGATAATATGAGATTTAAGTCTCCCCAACTCAGCCAGTAGTCTAGTCTCTGGACTATTTAGCCCCTTAACATTATAGGAGGTTAAAGTGGGAGGTTAAAGTGATCCTGGTCATGTTAGCGTTTGGTATAAAACAATATAACAGTATGTAATCTCTATATTGCCCAATCCCACATCTGTGAAAGTCGTGTTGAAATCTTTAACCCCCCCCCGTACGCTAAGATAATATCTAACACAAAAAAAAAGAGAAAAAAGAACATGAAAAATCCTATACACCCCGTCAGTGAACCAAAACAAATCCAAAACAGATCAGGATATCTTTCATAACCCTGCTCGATAAACAATAATGTGCAATAACCGTTAACAACAATAAAAATGATAATCAACAATATCATCTTACAACCACAATCTCTAATTGATGAAAAAAAAAAATTAATAGTGTATCCTTTAAACCCAGACAGTGTATAGTGATAATATATCTGAATCTCTGCCATCTCTATTAGAACTCATTGATACTGTGCAATGTTCTCTAGTGATTAGGGATGAGCCGAACACCCCCCCCGGTTCGTTTCGCACCAGAACCTGCGAACGGACCGAAAGTTCGCACGAACGTTAGAACCCCATTGACGTCTATGGGACTCGAACGTTCGAAATCAAAAGTGCTCATTTTAAAGGCTAATTTGCATGGTATTGTCCTAAAAAGGGTTTGGGGACCCGGGTCCTACCCCAGGGGACATGTATCAATGCAAAAAAAACTTTTAAAAACGGCCGTTTTTTCGGGAGCAGTGATTTTAATGATGCTTAAAGTAAAAAAAAAAAAAGTGAAATATTCCTTTAAATATCGTACCTGGGGGATGTCTATAGTATGCCTGTAAAGTGACGCGTGTTTCCCGTGTTTAGAACAGTCCCTGCACCAAATGTCATTTTTAAAGGAAAAAATCTCATTTAAAACTGCTTGCGGGTTTAATGTAATGTCGGGTCATGGCAATATGGATGAAAATCAGTGAGACAAACGGCATGGGTGCCCCCCAGTCCATTACCAGGCCCTTTGGGTCTTGTATGGATATTAAAGGGAACCCCGCACCCAAATTAAAATAAGGAAAGGTGTGGGGCCACCAGGCCCTATATACTCTGAACAGCAGTATACAGGCGGTGCAAACAAGACAGGGACTGTAGGTTTGTTGTTAAGTAGAATCTGTTTGTAATTTTGAACGGGTACATTTTTAACGTGTTTAGCTCCAGCCAAAAAATCTTTTTTAAGCTTTTTGGAAAACATAGGGAAGGGTTATCACCCCTGTGACATTTGTTTTGCTGTCTTTCCTCCTCTTCAGAAGATTTCACCTCACTTTTTGTCCCAATGAAAAATGTTTTTTGAAAATTTGGGTTTTTTTGTGGAACAAGGATTGGAAAGCATCAGTAGAAAGGAGAATTTTTTTTCCCATATTAACTCTTACAGGAGAGAATTTCCCTTCCTAGGGGTAGATTTCATCTCACTTCCTGTTGTCTCCTTCCGTTTGCAAGTAGGAGTCGTTTGTAAGTTAGATGTTTGAAAGTAGGGTCCTGCCCTATATACTCAGCAGAAATTTGGGCCTTAGGAGTTGCTGTGGCCACAACACTGTAAGCCCTCACAGGGCCCTGCTGTGAAATATTAGATCAAGAATTGTAATTACATGCCCCTGTTGAACAGGAGCTGAAAAATTAGGCCTTAGGCACTGGTGCTGGTGCCACAACACTGCAACCCCTCACAGACACTCTAGTTGGAACGCAGGAACGAGCCCTGCTGCAAAGTATTGCATCAAAAATTGTAATTACACGCACCTGTTAGACAGGGGCAGAAAAATTGGGCCTTAGGCACTGGTGCTGGTGCCACAACACTGCAACCCCTCACAGACACTCTAGTTGGAACGCAGGAACGAGCCCTGCTGCAAAGTATTGCATCAAAAATTGTGATTACACGCCCCTGTTAAACAAGGGCTGAAAAATTGGGCCTTAGGCACTGGTGCTGGTGCCACAACACTGCAACCCCCCACAGACACTCTAGTTGGAACGCAGGAACGAGCCCTGCTGCAAAGTATTACATCAAAAATTGTAATTACACGCCCCTGTTAAACAGGGGCTGAAAAATTGGGCCTTGGGCACTGGTGCTGGTGCCACAACACTGCAACCCCTCACAGACACTCTAGTTGGAATGCAGGAACGAGCCCTGCTGCAAAGTATTGCATCAAAAATTGTAATTACACGCCCCTGTTAGACAGGAGCAGAAAAATTGGGCCTTGGGCACTGGTGCTGGTGCCACAACACTGCAACCCCTCACAGACACTCTAGTTGGAATGCAGGAACGAGCCCTGCTGCAAAGTATTGCATCAAAAATTGTAATTACACGCCCCTGTTAGACAGGAGCAGAAAAATTGGGCCTTGGGCACTTTTGCTGGTGCCACAACACTGCAACCCCTCACAGACACTCTAGTTGGAATGCAGGAATGAGCCCTGCTCCAAAGTATTACATCAAAAATTGTAATTACACGCCCCTGTTAAACAGGGGCTGAAAAATTGTGCCTTAGGCACTGGTGGTGGCGCCCAGAACCAAAAATGTTCTTACAAGCTATCAGCGTGATGATTGAGGAGGAAGAGGATAATTACTCAGGGATAGTCACTCAGCATCAGCATAGGCAGTCTTTGAAGGGATCTGAGATTTCAAAAAAAATTATTCGGTTACATCAGCATCAGGTGCTTGGTAGCTGGTGGTGATCCAAGACTGATTCATTTTTATGAAGGTCAGTCGATCGACCGAGTCGGTGGACAGACGCACCCTGTGATCGGTTACCACGCCTCCAGCAGCACTGAATGTGCGTTCCGAAAGAACGCTGGATGCAGGACAGGCCAGTAGCTCAATTGCATACTGTGCAAGCTCTGGCCAGTGATCCATCCTCAAGACCCAGTAACCCAGAGGATTTTCGGTGGGAAAGGTGTCCAAGTCTGATCTTGCCCCTAGGTATTCCTGCACCATGTAAAACAGACGCTGGCGATGGTTGCTGGAACCGATCATACCTTGGGGCTGCGGACCAAAAAATTGTCTGAACGCATCGGTCAGACGGCCACCTTCTCCACCGCTCCTTCTTTGACTGACCGAAGCCTCAGCAACACGTTGTCCAGAAACAGGAGTTTGTAACCTCCCAGTCTCTGGGAACGCATTGCACAGACCTTTCTGCAAGGCCTCCCGAAGATGTTTCATCCTCTGCGAAGGCAAGATAAGGTCCGCAACCTTACCCTTGTAACGTGGATCAAAGAGGGTTGCCAGCCAGTATTGGTCCTTCTCCTTGATACCACGAATACGAGGATCCTTACGCAGGCTTTGCAGGATCAGGGAGGCCATGCAGCGTAGGTTTGCTGAGGCATTCGGTCCGGAGTCCTCTGGTTCACTAAGGACGACATGGTCCGCAGCCACCTCCTCCCAGCCACGTACAACTCCATGTGTTTCTTGGGACTGATCCCTTAAAGACTGCTGCTGATGCTGAGTGCCAGACTCCACCTCCATACTGACACAATCTTCCTCCTCCTCCTCCTCCTCCTCCTCCTCCTCGTCCTCTTCCTGTGTGATCGGCGGGCACACAGGAACACTGTCTGGATAAAGGGGGCCTTGAGAGCTAAGGAAGTCCTCCTCTTCCTGCCTCTGTTCTGCCTCAAGTGCCCTGTCCATTATTCCACGCAGCGTGTGCTCCAACAGGTGGGCAAGAGGGACAGTGTCACTGATGCATGCACTGTCACTGCTCACCATCCTCGTGGCCTCCTCAAATGGTGACAGGACAGTGCATTCATCCCTGATCATGGCCCACTGGCGTGGGGAAAAAAACCAAGCTCCCCTGACCCTGTCCTGGTGCCATAGTCGCACAGGTACTCATTGATGGCCCTCTGCTGCTTGTGCAGCCGCTGCAGCATGGCCAACGTTGAGTTCCACCTGGTGGGCATGTCACAGATTAGGCGGTTCTTGGGCAGGTTAAACTCCTTTTGGAGGTCCGTCAGCCGAGCACTGGCATTATATGACCGGCGGAAATGCACACAGACTTTCCTGGCCTGCCTCAGGACATCCTGTAAGCCCGGGTACCTGCCCAAGAACCGCTGCACCACCAAGTTAAGGACGTGAGCCAAACAGGGCACATGGGTCATTTGTCCCTGTCAGAGGGCAGAGAGGAGGTTGGTGCCATTGTCGCAAACCACCATTCCTGCCTTAAGTTGGCGTGGCGTCAACCACCTCTGAACCTGCCCCTGCAGAGCTGACAGAACCTCTGCCCCAGTGTGGTTCCTGTCCCCCAAGCACACCAGCTCAAGCACCGCATGGCATCTTTTGGCCTGCGTACTTGCGTAGCCCCTTGAACGACTACGGAGCACCGCTGGTTCCGAGGAAGAGGCCATGGAGGAAGAAGAAGAGGAGGGGGTGGAGGAGAGAGGTGTGTCACAATCATTAGCATTTTGGAGGCGTGGTGGCGGAACAACCTCCAACACTACTGCACCTTGTCCTGCATCCTTCCCAGCTGCCAGCAGAGTCACCCAATGCGCCGTGAAACTTAGGTAACGTCCCTGTCCATGCCTGCTGGACCATGAGTCAGCGGTAATATGCACCTTACCGCTGACCGCCCTGTCCAGCGAGGCATGGACATTGCCTTCCACATGCCGGTAGAGAGCCGGAATCGCCTTCCGTAAGAAAAAGTGGCGTTTGGGTACCTGCCACTGAGGAACCGCACATTCCACAAACTCACGGAAGGGGGCAGAGTCTACCAACTGAAAAGGCAGCAGTTGAAGTGCTAGCAATTTTGCCAAGCTAGCATTCAACCGCTGGGCATGTGGATGGCTGGGAGCAAATTTCTTTCGGCGGTGCAGCAGCTGGGGCAGGGAAATTTGCCTGGTACAATCTGACGTTGGTGTACCAAAAGCAGATTGCCCACAAGTACTTGGCTGTGACACACCTAATTCTACAACTTCATTCCTCTCAGTGCAGGTCTCAGAGAGGACTGAAGGTCTAGTGGGGTTGGAAATCTCAGCTGATGAGGAGCAAGGAGAGGTCCTCTTTGTTATTTGGTGTGGGTCTTTTAGATGCGCTTGCCAACGAACTGCATGGCAGGTCAACATATGTCTGGTCAAGCATGTGGTACCCAAGCGGGAGATGTTTTGGCCACGTGAGATACGCTTGAGACATATGTTGCAAATAGCAGCGGTGCGATCTGATGCACTCGTCTCAAAAAAGGCCCACACCAAAGAACTTTTTGAATAACGCGCAGAGACTGCAGCGCCCTGCACATGTGATGCAGTCAATGTGCTGCCCTTAGGCTGGCCCCTGGAGGGCATCCTGCCTCGTTGGTGATGTGCCGCCTCCTCCTCCTCCTCCTCCTCTCTCCTATCAGGCACCCACGTTGAGTCAGTGACCTCATCATCCCCTCCCTCCTCATCACTGGAGCAAACCTGGCAGTATGCTGCAGCAGGGGGAGCATGACTGCCAGATTGCTGTCCTTCTTGGGCACCCCCTCTGTCCGTGCTCATGTTACTGCCTTCATCGAGCTCAGTATCATCATCAGAGCCTTCCAAACGCTGGGCATCCTCCTGGAGCATGTACCCAACACTGTGGTCAAACAGTTCGAGGGACTCCTCAGGAGGACATGGTGGAGCTAGGGAAGGAGTCACTGATGACATTGAGCCAAGGGAAAAGGCCGCTGCTTTGCCAGGCAAAGCACCCTGGGCATGGGTGAGAGAGGATGAGGAGGATGAGGACGGCTTGGTCATCCACTCGACCAAGTCTTCCGCATGTTGCGGCTCAACACGGCCAGCTGCCGAAAAAAAGGCCAAGCGTGTCCCATGGCCACGTGCTGATGAGGATGCACCGTCTCCACGACCAGCACTAGACACAGAGCCTGCTTGCCCTCTCTTATTGGCTTGTGACTGTCTGCCTCTCCTTCTTGGCCTTCCAGACATACTAATGGCCTGTAGCTGCACTAAGCTGGGATATATATATATATATATATATATACTGCAGCTAGCAAAATCAACTGCCTGCCTGTAGTATGAGAAAACCACCAACCTTCTACAGGTAGCTTTAGCTGAACACTGTGAGGTGGACGCACCCCACTAATTTGTAGGTTTAGCTGAACACTGTGAGCAGGACGCACTGCACTAACTGTAAATAGTCTAGCTGCCTGACCGTGGTACTAATAGGATCAAAAGAGCACCAGTAATTTTCTTCAGGTAGCTTTATATACTGTAACAAGACAAGCCTGCCTGTCAGTAGGAAGATAACAGGAACGGATCTAGCTGAACACTGTGAGCAGGACGCACTGCACTAACTGTAAATAGTCTAGCTGCCTGACCGTGGTACTAATAGGATCAAAAGAACACCAGTAATTTTCTTTAGGTAGCTGTAAATACTTTAACAAGACAAGCCTGCCTGTCAGTAGGAAGATAACAGGAACGGATCTAGCTGAACACTGTGAGCAGGACGCACTGTACTAAATGTAAATAGTCTAGCTGCCTGACCGTGGTACTAATAGGTTCAAAAGAACACCAGTAATTTTCTTTAGGTAGCTGTAAATACTTTAACAAGACAAGCCTGCCTGTCAGTAGGAAGATAACAGGAACGGATCTAGCTGAACACTGTGAGCAGGACGCACTGTACTAAATGTAAATAGTCTAGCTGCCTGACCGTGGTACTAATAGGATCAAAAGAACACCAGTAATTTTCTTTAGGTAGCTGTAAATACTTTAACAAGACAAGCCTGCCTGTCATTAGGAAGATAACAGGAACGGATCTAGCTGAACACTGTGAGCAGGACGCACTGCACTAAATGTAAATAGTCTAGCTGCCTGACCGTGGTACTAATAGGATCAAAAGAACACCAGTAATTTTCTTCAGGTAGCTTTATATACTTAACAAGACAAGCCTGCCTGTCAGTAGGAAGATAACAGGAACGGATCTAGCTGAACACTGTGAGCAGGACGCACTGCACTAACTGTAAATAGTCTAGCTGCCTGACCGTGGTACTAATAGGATCAAAAGAACACCAGTAATTTTCTTCAGGTAGCTTTATATACTGTAACAAGACAAGCCTGCCTGTCAGTAGGAAGATAACAGGAACGGATCTAGCTGAACACTGTGAGCAGGACGCACTGCACTAAATGTAAATAGTCTAGCTGCCTGACCGTGGTACTAATAGGATCAAAAGAACACCAGTAATTTTCTTCAGGTAGCTTTATATACTGTAACAAGACAAGCCTGCCTGTCAGTAGGAAGATAACAGGAACGGATCTAGCTGAACACTGTGAGCAGGACGCACTGCACTAAATGTAAATAGTCTAGCTGCCTGACCGTGGTACTAATAGGATCAAAAGAACACCAGTAATTTTCTTCAGGTAGCTTTATATACTGTAACAAGACAAGCCTGCCTGTCAGTAGGAAGATAACAGGAACGGATCTAGCTGAACACTGTGAGCAGGACGCACTGTACTAAATGTAAATAGTCTAGCTGCCTGACCGTGGTACTAATAGGATCAAAAGAACACCAGTAATTTTCTTTAGGTAGCTGTAAATACTTTAACAAGACAAGCCTGCCTGTCAGTAGGAAGATAACAGAAACGGATCTAGCTGAACACTGTGAGCAGGACGCACTGCACTAAATGTAAATAGTCTAGCTGCCTGACCGTGGTACTAATAGGATCAAAAGAACACCAGTAATTTTCTTCAGGTAGCTTTATATACTGTAACAAGACAAGCCTGCCTGTCAGTAGGAAGATAACAGGAACGGATCTAGCTGAACACTGTGAGCAGGACGCACTGCACTAAATGTAAATAGTCTAGCTGCCTGACCGTGGTACTAATAGGATCAAAAGAACACCAGTAATTTTCTTCAGGTAGCTTTATATACTGTAACAAGACAAGCCTGCCTGTCAGTAGGAAGATAACAGGAACGGATCTAGCTGAACACTGTGAGCAGGACGCACTGCACTAACTGTAAATAGTCTAGCTGCCTGACCGTGGTACTAATAGGATCAAAAGAGCACCAGTAATTTTCTTCAGGTAGCTTTATATACTGTAACAAGACAAGCCTGCCTGTCAGTAGGAAGATAACAGGAACGGATCTAGCTGAACACTGTGAGCAGGACGCACTGCACTAACTGTAAATAGTCTAGCTGCCTGACCGTGGTACTAATAGGATCAAAAGAACACCAGTAATTTTCTTTAGGTAGCTGTAAATACTTTAACAAGACAAGCCTGCCTGTCAGTAGGAAGATAACAGGAACGGATCTAGCTGAACACTGTGAGCAGGACGCACTGTACTAAATGTAAATAGTCTAGCTGCCTGACCATGGTACTAATAGGTTCAAAAGAACACCAGTAATTTTCTTTAGGTAGCTGTAAATACTTTAACAAGACAAGCCTGCCTGTCATTAGGAAGATAACAGGAACGGATCTAGCTGAACACTGTGAGCAGGACGCACTGCACTAAATGTAAATAGTCTAGCTGCCTGACCGTGGTACTAATAGGATCAAAAGAACACCAGTAATTTTCTTCAGGTAGCTTTATATACTTAACAAGACAAGCCTGCCTGTCAGTAGGAAGATAACAGGAACGGATCTAGCTGAACACTGTGAGCAGGACGCACTGCACTAACTGTAAATAGTCTAGCTGCCTGACCGTGGTACTAATAGGATCAAAAGAACACCAGTAATTTTCTTCAGGTAGCTTTATATACTGTAACAAGACAAGCCTGCCTGTCAGTAGGAAGATAACAGGAACGGATCTAGCTGAACACTGTGAGCAGGACGCACTGCACTAAATGTAAATAGTCTAGCTGCCTGACCGTGGTACTAATAGGATCAAAAGAACACCAGTAATTTTCTTCAGGTAGCTTTATATACTGTAACAAGACAAGCCTGCCTGTCAGTAGGAAGATAACAGGAACGGATCTAGCTGAACACTGTGAGCAGGACGCACTGCACTAAATGTAAATAGTCTAGCTGCCTGACCGTGGTACTAATAGGATCAAAAGAACACCAGTAATTTTCTTCAGGTAGCTTTATATACTGTAACAAGACAAGCCTGCCTGTCAGTAGGAAGATAACAGGAACGGATCTAGCTGAACACTGTGAGCAGGACGCACTGTACTAAATGTAAATAGTCTAGCTGCCTGACCGTGGTACTAATAGGATCAAAAGAACACCAGTAATTTTCTTTAGGTAGCTGTAAATACTTTAACAAGACAAGCCTGCCTGTCAGTAGGAAGATAACAGAAACGGATCTAGCTGAACACTGTGAGCAGGACGCACTGCACTAAATGTAAATAGTCTAGCTGCCTGACCGTGGTACTAATAGGATCAAAAGAACACCAGTAATTTTCTTCAGGTAGCTTTATATACTGTAACAAGACAAGCCTGCCTGTCAGTAGGAAGATAACAGGAACGGATCTAGCTGAACACTGTGAGCAGGACGCACTGCACTAAATGTAAATAGTCTAGCTGCCTGACCGTGGTACTAATAGGATCAAAAGAACACCAGTAATTTTCTTCAGGTAGCTTTATATACTGTAACAAGACAAGCCTGCCTGTCAGTAGGAAGATAACAGGAACGGATCTAGCTGAACACTGTGAGCAGGACGCACTGCACTAACTGTAAATAGTCTAGCTGCATGACCGTGGTACTAATAGGATCAAAAGAACACCAGTAATTTTCTTCAGGTAGCTTTATATACTGTAACAAGACAAGCCTGCCTGTCAGTAGGAAGATAACAGGAACGGATCTAGCTGAACACTGTGAGCAGGACGCACTGCACTAACTGTAAATAGTCTAGCTGCCTGACCGTGGTACTAATAGGATCAAAAGAACACCAGTAATTTTCTTTAGGTAGCTGTAAATACTTTAACAAGACAAGCCTGCCTGTCAGTAGGAAGATAACAGGAACGGATCTAGCTGAACACTGTGAGCAGGACGCACTGTACTAAATGTAAATAGTCTAGCTGCCTGACCGTGGTACTAATAGGATCAAAAGAGCACCAGTAATTTTCTTCAGGTAGCTTTATATACTGTAACAAGACAAGCCTGCCTGTCAGTAGGAAGATAACAGGAACGGATCTAGCTGAACACTGTGAGCAGGACGCACTGCACTAACTGTAAATAGTCTAGCTGCCTGACCGTGGTACTAATAGGATCAAAAGAACACCAGTAATTTTCTTTAGGTAGCTGTAAATACTTTAACAAGACAAGCCTGCCTGTCAGTAGGAAGATAACAGGAACGGATCTAGCTGAACACTGTGAGCAGGACGCACTGTACTAAATGTACATAGTCTAGCTGCCTGACCGTGGTACTAATAGGATCAAAAGAACACCAGTAATTTTCTTTAGGTAGCTGTAAATACTTTAACAAGACAAGCCTGCCTGTCAGTAGGAAGATAACAGGAACGGATCTAGCTGAACACTGTGAGCAGGACGCACTGCACTAAATGTAAATAGTCTAGCTGCCTGACCGTGGTACTAATAGGATCAAAAGAACACCAGTAATTTTCTTCAGGTAGCTTTATATACTGTAACAAGACAAGCCTGCCTGTCAGTAGGAAGATAACAGGAACGGATCTAGCTGAACACTGTGAGCAGGACGCACTGCACTAAATGTAAATAGTCTAGCTGCCTGACCGTGGTACTAATAGGATCAAAAGAACACCAGTAATTTTCTTCAGGTAGCTTTATATACTGTAACAAGACAAGCCTGCCTGTCAGTAGGAAGATAACAGGAACGGATCTAGCTGAACACTGTGAGCAGGACGCACTGCACTAAATGTAAATAGTCTAGCTGCCTGACCGTGGTACTAATAGGATCAAAAGAACACCAGTAATTTTCTTTAGGTAGCTGTAAATACTTTAACAAGACAAGCCTGCCTGTCAGTAGGAAGATAACAGGAACGGATCTAGCTGAACACTGTGAGCAGGACGCACTGTACTAAATGTAAATAGTCTAGCTGCCTGACCGTGGTACTAATAGGATCAAAAGAGCACCAGTAATTTTCTTCAGGTAGCTTTATATACTGTAACAAGACAAGCCTGCCTGTCAGTAGGAAGATAACAGGAACGGATCTAGCTGAACACTGTGAGCAGGACGCACTGCACTAAATGTAAATAGTCTAGCTGCCTGACCGTGGTACTAATAGGATCAAAAGAACACCAGTAATTTTCTTCAGGTAGCTTTATATACTGTAACAAGACAAGCCTGCCTGTCAGTAGGAAGATAACAGGAACGGATCTAGCTGAACACTGTGAGCAGGACGCACTGTACTAAATGTAAATAGTCTAGCTGCCTGACCGTGGTACTAATAGGATCAAAAGAACACCAGTAATTTTCTTTAGGTAGCTGTAAATACTTTAACAAGACAAGCCTGCCTGTCAGTAGGAAGATAACAGAAACGGATCTAGCTGAACACTGTGAGCAGGACGCACTGCACTAAATGTAAATAGTCTAGCTGCCTGACCGTGGTACTAATAGGATCAAAAGAACACCAGTAATTTTCTTCAGGTAGCTTTATATACTGTAACAAGACAAGCCTGCCTGTCAGTAGGAAGATAACAGGAACGGATCTAGCTGAACACTGTGAGCAGGACGCACTGCACTAAATGTAAATATTCTAGCTGCCTGACCGTGGTACTAATAGGATCAAAAGAACACCAGTAATTTTCTTCAGGTAGCTTTATATACTGTAACAAGACAAGCCTGCCTGTCAGTAGGAAGATAACAGGAACGGATCTAGCTGAACACTGTGAGCAGGACGCACTGCACTAACTGTAAATAGTCTAGCTGCCTGACCGTGGTACTAATAGGATCAAAAGAACACCAGTAATTTTCTTCAGGTAGCTTTATATACTGTAACAAGACAAGCCTGCCTGTCAGTAGGAAGATAACAGGAACGGATCTAGCTGAACACTGTGAGCAGGACGCACTGCACTAAATGTAAATAGTCTAGCTGCCTGACCGTGGTACTAATAGGATCAAAAGAACACCAGTAATTTTCTTCAGGTAGCTTTATATACTGTAACAAGACAAGCCTGCCTGTCAGTAGGAAGATAACAGGAACGGATCTAGCTGAACACTGTGAGCAGGACGCACTGCACTAAATGTAAATAGTCTAGCTGCCTGACCGTGGTACTAATAGGATCAAAAGAACACCAGTAATTTTCTTTAGGTAGCTGTAAATACTTTAACAAGACAAGCCTGCCTGTCAGTAGGAAGATAACAGGAACGGATCTAGCTGAACACTGTGAGCAGGACGCACTGTACTAAATGTAAATAGTCTAGCTGCCTGACCGTGGTACTAATAGGATCAAAAGAGCACCAGTAATTTTCTTCAGGTAGCTTTATATACTGTAACAAGACAAGCCTGCCTGTCAGTAGGAAGATAACAGGAACGGATCTAGCTGAACACTGTGAGCAGGACGCACTGCACTAAATGTAAATAGTCTAGCTGCCTGACCGTGGTACTAATAGGATCAAAAGAACACCAGTAATTTTCTTCAGGTAGCTTTATATACTGTAACAAGACAAGCCTGCCTGTCAGTAGGAAGATAACAGGAACGGATCTAGCTGAACACTGTGAGCAGGACGCACTGTACTAAATGTAAATAGTCTAGCTGCCTGACCGTGGTACTAATAGGATCAAAAGAACACCAGTAATTTTCTTTAGGTAGCTGTAAATACTTTAACAAGACAAGCCTGCCTGTCAGTAGGAAGATAACAGAAACGGATCTAGCTGAACACTGTGAGCAGGACGCACTGCACTAAATGTAAATAGTCTAGCTGCCTGACCGTGGTACTAATAGGATCAAAAGAACACCAGTAATTTTCTTCAGGTAGCTTTATATACTGTAACAAGACAAGCCTGCCTGTCAGTAGGAAGATAACAGGAACGGATCTAGCTGAACACTGTGAGCAGGACGCACTGCACTAAATGTAAATATTCTAGCTGCCTGACCGTGGTACTAATAGGATCAAAAGAACACCAGTAATTTTCTTCAGGTAGCTTTATATACTGTAACAAGACAAGCCTGCCTGTCAGTAGGAAGATAACAGGAACGGATCTAGCTGAACACTGTGAGCAGGACGCACTGCACTAACTGTAAATAGTCTAGCTGCCTGACCGTGGTACTAATAGGATCAAAAGAACACCAGTAATTTTCTTCAGGTAGCTTTATATACTGTAACAAGACAAGCCTGCCTGTCAGTAGGAAGATAACAGGAACGGATCTAGCTGAACACTGTGAGCAGGACGCACTGCACTAAATGTAAATAGTCTAGCTGCCTGACCGTGGTACTAATAGGATCAAAAGAACACCAGTAATTTTCTTCAGGTAGCTTTATATACTGTAACAAGACAAGCCTGCCTGTCAGTAGGAAGATAACAGGAACGGATCTAGCTGAACACTGTGAGCAGGACGCACTGTACTAAATGTAAATAGTCTAGCTGCCTGACCGTGGTACTAATAGGATCAAAAGAACACCAGTAATTTTCTTTAGGTAGCTGTAAATACTTTAACAAGACAAGCCTGCCTGTCAGTAAGAAGATAATAGGAACGGATCTAGCTGAACACTGTGAGCAGGACGCACTGCACTAAATGTAAATAGTCTAGCTGCCTGACCGTGGTACTAATAGGATCAAAAGAACACCAGTAATTTTCTTCAGGTAGCTTTATATACTGTAACAAGACAAGCCTGCCTGTCAGTAGGAAGATAACAGGAACGGATCTAGCTGAACACTGTGAGCAGGACGCACTGCACTAAATGTAAATAGTCTAGCTGCCTGACCGTGGTACTAACAGGATCAAAAGAACACCAGTAATTTTCTTCAGGTAGCTTTATATACTGTAACAAGACAAGCCTGCCTGTCAGTAGGAAGATAACAGGAACGGATCTAGCTGAACACTGTGAGCAGGACGCACTGCACTAAATGTAAATAGTCTAGCTGCCTGACCGTGGTACTAATAGGATCAAAAGAACACCAGTAATTTTCTTCAGGTAGCTTTATATACTGTAACAAGACAAGCCTGCCTGTCAGTAGGAAGATAACAGGAACGGATCTAGCTGAACACTGTGAGCAGGACGCACTGCACTAAATGTAAATAGTCTAGAAGATAACAGGAACGGATCTAGCTAAACTGAATATAGTGTATATATATATATGCAACACCTGGGATGCATATATATATACACAATACACTTTAAGTGCAGCTAACTGACTGACTGTCCTGTCTAATCTAGCTAATTAAAATGAAATGACACTGTCTCTCTCTCTCTCTAAGCACACCGGAACACACTGCACAGGGCCGCCGTGCAGGCGGCCTTATATAGTGTGGGGCGTGTACTAAATCCCCTGAGCCATAATTGGCCAAAGCCTCCTTGGCTTTGGCCAATTACGGCTCTCTGTTCAGGCAGCGCTGTGATTGGCCAAGCATGCGGGTCATAGTGAATGCTTGGCCAACCATCAGCAAGCAATGCACTGCGATGCCGCAGTGAATTATGGGCCGTGACGCGCCACACGAATTTGGCGCGAACGGCCCATATCGTTCGCAATTCGGCGAACGACCGAACAGCCGATGTTCGAGTCGAACATGGGTTCGGCTCGAACACGAAGCTCATCCCTACTAGTGATCAATTGTGTATCTCCTCTCTTACTCTGCATGTGAATCATTTATATGTGCGTTCTCCTCTTGCAGCCCACTCAAGGATGAGCAACCGTACCTTTCGATACCCAGCCATCCAATCAGTGGGCTGCAATAAGTAGGCACAAAAAAAAAAAACGACATGTAGCTTGCTTGTTCACAACATCGATATGCTCTCCAAGCAGGATATTTAAGGTGATCACCTAAATCAAGCTACACCCAAAACCACTTGCTCTGGAGAAGCATCTCATGCAAACATAAAAGATCTCAACTGACATGTATAAAAACAATTCATGAATTAAAAACAACCACAAAAAAAACAACAGAATTAGATAAAAACAAAAGCAAAAAGGAAGAAAAAAGAAAACAAAAATTGACCCAAAAAAATCCACCTGATAAACAAACACACATGTGGGGAGAGATAAATCGCTAACAAATATGGAACAAACTTTAAAAATGCTCCAAAGATACTTCAAAAACAGTCTGGAAAAACTAAGTGCTGAATACACACATCCTGACCTTTTTAGAAGATCCTGTTTGCAAGCAGCAAGGGTACCCCAGATATCTGCTTATATATAGAGCCTGTGCTATTGCCAACTCTAAAAACAGTCAGGATCTTCTAAAAAGGTCAGGATGTAGAGAGAGAGGCAATATTAAGCAATCATTTAATAATCAGAGACCCACTTTTAGTACTTCTTTTAGTGAGGAATTTAATGATATCAGAAACAATGTACATCAATATTTATCTATCCTTTTTGAGGACCTGATATGTGTGGATCTCCTTAAAGATGGAAGAACAGAGAAGTGGAGAGTGTGGGACTTTTGGAAGATGTGGAAAAAAATGAAAACGCTTTTTTTTTTACATGAAGTTGTCCATTTATCAGATATTTCCAACACATAGCATGTACATAGCAAAGATGACACCCCAAAATACATTCTGCTACTCCTCCTGAGTGTGGCGATACCACATGTGTGAGACTTTTACACAGCCTGGCCACATACAAAGGCCCAACATTGAAGTAGCATCTTCAGGCGTTCTACGAGCATAAATGACACATCTCATTTCTCAACCACCTATTACACTTTTGAAGGCCCTGGAGCACCAGGACAATGGAATTGCCCCCAAAATGACCCCATTTTGGAAAGCAAAAACCCCAACGTATAATCTATGAGGCATAATGAGTCTTTTGAACGATTCATTTTTTTCCAGAAGTTTTTGGAAAATGTGGAAAAATAATGAAAACGCATTTTTTTTACACAAAGTTGACCATTTATCAGATATTTCCAACACATAGCATGTACAAGATGACACCCCAAAATACATTCTGCTACTCCTCCTGAATATGGTGATACCACATGTGTGAGCCTTTTACACAGCCTGGCCACATACAGAAGCCCAACATCCAACCAGCACCATCAGGCATTCTAGGAGCATAAATGACATATAAAATTTCCTGGCAACCTATCATTTTTGAATGCCCTTCATATTTCTAACACATAGCATGTACATACCAAGAATTACAATCCAAAATAAATTCTATTGTGGAAAGGGTAAAAAAAGCATTACCTGTGCTTTTAGTAGTGTCCACAGAAGAGAGCACTGGTCCAGGCAGCAGGCAGGGATGTGCTTAGCGACAGCAATAGTAATTATCCAGGCAGCAGGCAGGAATATTGTCTATAGTCAGCACAAGGATATTGTCAGCACAGCACAGTCCATAGAAATTGTCTAGTCAGAGACAGCCAGCACAGTCATAATACTGGTCATGGTACACTGTTACCTGCAGACACTCATTGTACCGCTCTCCAGCCCTTCATAAACATACTGCCTCTTGCTACAGCTAATTATTTGCATAGTCCAGGTAGCGGTGTGGTCCCTTCATGCGGCAGGCAGAGGCATGATGGCAGTAAGTCAGCAGCAGGCTGAGGGCCTCAATCAGGTAATACCTGGGCACAGGGGTAGAGGCTTCAACCCACCCAAATCTCTATGAAGCCTCCGGACTCCAGACCCTAATCCGGACATTCTGAAACCCGGAGAAAACAAAAAAAAATGTTTTCTCCATCCGGAAAAACAATTCTGGAGCCCCTCACTAATGTGAGACCCCTATGTACTACAGTAGCAGGGTAACAGATCAGTCCAAGTGGTAGGCAAAAGCATAGTCCATAAAACAGGCCAGGGTCAGTTCATGTGCAAGCAGTCCAAGCGGTAGGCAGTAGCGTAGTTGATAAAACAGGCCAGGGTCAGTTCACGTGGACGCAGTCCAAATAGTAGGCAGAGGCATAGTCACAAAACAGGCCAGGGTCAGTTCACGTGGTAGCAGTCCAAATGGTAGGCAGAGGCATAGTCGAAAAACAGGCCAGGGTCAGTTCACGTGGAAGCAGTCCAAACAGTAGGCAGAGGAATAGTCAAAAAACAGGCCAGGGTCAGTTCACGTGGAAGGCAGTGGCATGGTTATTTGGGGAAGCATGGAAAATGGTCAGCACAGATGATGAAAATGGGGAAATGGTTAAAAATATGGGCTAATATTTTAGGGATGTATGATAAAGTTGGAAGCATTCACCAATGCAAAGGCCAGGTTGGGAGGGACACTGGGGACAATGGTAGCTGGTATCTTTTCGAAATCCTCTTTTGGTGCACACGCGACATTTTTTTGCCGTCTCCGGCCTGCTTCAGAGGACGTAACAACTTCTATGAATTGTAGGAAGGGGGGGGCTTTCTGTGGATTTGGTGTAGACTACGTAGGAATTATAAATGGCCAAATGGATGAGATAAATTGCTACCTTCTTGTACCAGAATTGGGACCTCCTTATCAACAAATAGGGCTGAATCATTTGATCATTGAAATCCACCCCCTTCCATGTAGAGATTATAATCTTGGACACATACTGGCTTTTCAATTGGACCTCGTCTTCTTTGAACCTCAATTGTAGTGTCGCCATGGATGGTGGACATCATGTGCACGTCCCTTTTATCCTTCCACCTCAAGGCCAGCACTTTGTTGCATGTCAATGCTGCTTTTTGTTTGCTAGAGATTGTGGGGAGCTCTTCCTATTTTTTCTGGAGGTTCTGTAGGCCAGGGTTTTTCCAATGTATAGGTGTTTGAAAAGGGGCAGGCCAGTGTAGAAATTGTCAAGGTATATGTGATATCCTTTGTTCAGAAGTGGGTATGCCAAGTCCCATACAATCTTTCCAGTTGTGCCCATGTAGGCCGGGCACTCAGGGGGCTGGAGCTGGGAATCTTTTCCTTCATATATGCGAAACGCATACAAATATCCTGTGGCTCTCTCACAGAGCTTGTGTAATTTTACTCCGTATCTGGCCCTTTTGCTAGGAATATATTGCTTTATTCCTAGCCGGCCTGAAAAGGGTACCAGGGACTCATAAACACATATATTCTGATCGGGGACATAGAGTTCTGCAAATTGTTGGGAAAAGAAATTTATCAGTGGGCGAAGTTTATATAATTTGTCGTAATTTGGATGATTGCAGGGAGGGCACTGGGTGTTGTCGCTAAAATGAAGAAAGCGCATTATCATTTCATATCGGGACCTGGCCATTAGGGATGAGCCGAACATCCCCCGGTTCGGTTCGCACCAGAACCTGCGAACGGACCGAAAGTTCACACAAACGTTAGAACCCCATTGACGTCTATGGGACTCGAACGTTTGAAATCAAAAGTGCTCATTTTAAAGGCTAATTTGCATGGTATTGTCCTAAAAAGGGTTTGGGGACCCGGGTCCTACCCCAGGGGACATGTATCAATGCAAAAAAAACTTTTAGAAACGGCCGTTTTTTCGGGAGCAGTGATTTTAATGATGCTTAAAGTAAAAAAAAAAAAGTGAAATATTCCTTTAAATATCGTACCTGGGGGGTGTCTATAGTATGCCTGTAAAGTGGCGCGTGTTTCCCGTGTTTAGAACAGTCCCTGCACCAAATGTCATTTTTAAAGGAAAAAATCTCATTTAAAACTGCTTGCGGGTTTAATGTAATGTCGGGTCTTGGCAATATGGATGAAAATCAGTGAGACAAACGGCATGGGTACCCCCCAGTCCATTACCAGCCTCTTTGGGTCTTGTATGGATATTAAGGGGAACCCCGCACCCAAATTAAAATAAGGAAAGGTGTGGGGCCACCCGGCCCTATATACTCTGAACAGCAGTATACAGGTGGTGCAAACAAGACAGGGACTGTAGGTTTGTTGTTAAGTAGAATCTGTTTGTCATTTTGAATGGGTACATTTTTAACGTGTTTAGCTCCAGCCAAAAAATCTTTTTTAAGCTTTTTGGAAAACATAGGGAAGGGTTATCACCCCTGTGACATTTGTTTTGCTGTCTTTCCTCCTCTTTAGAAGATTTCACCTCACTTTTTGTCCCAATCACAAATGTTTTTTGAGAATTTGGGGTTTTTTGTGGAACAAGGATTGGAAAGCATCAGTGGAAAGGAGAAATGTTTTTCCCATATTAACTCTTACAGGAGAGAATTTCCCTTCCTAGGGGTAGATTTCATCTCACTTCCTGTTGTCTCCTTCCGTTTGCAAGTAGGAGTCGTTTGTAAGTTAGATGTTTGAAAGTAGGGGCCTGCCCTATATACTCAGCAGAAATTTGGGCCTTAGGTGTTGTTGTGGCCACAACAACGTAAGCCCTCACAGGGCCCTGCTGTGAAGTATTAGATCAAGAATTGTAATTACATGCCCCTGTTGAACAGGGGCAGAAAAACTGGGCCTTTGGTGGTGGTGGTGCTGGTGCCACAACACTGTAAGTCCTCACTTGCTCTTGGTGGGCGCAGAAATGGGCCCTGCTGTGAAATATTAGATCAAGAATTGTAATTACATGCCCCTGTTGAACAGGGGCAGAAAAATTGGGCCTTTGGTGGTGGTGGTGGTGGTGCTGGTGCCACAACACTGCAACCCCTCACAGACACTCTAGTTGGAACGCAGGAACGAGCCCTGCAGCAAAGTATTGCATCAAAAATTGTAATTACACACCCCTGTTAAACAGGGGCAGAAAAATTGGGCCTTAGGCACTGGTGCTGGTGCCACAACACTGCAACCCCTCACAGCCACTCTAGTTGGAATGCAGGAACGAGCCCTGCTGCAAAGTATTGCACCAAAAATTGTAATTACACGCCCCTGTTAAACAGGGGCAGAAAAATTGGGCCTTAGGCACTGGTGCTGGTGCCACAACACTGCAACCCCTCACAGACACTCTAGTTGGAATGCAGGAACGAGCCCTGCTGCAAAGTATTGCATCAAAAATTGTAATTAAACGCCCCTGTTAAACAGGGGCTGAAAAATTGTGCCTTAGGCACTGGTGGTGGCGCCCAGAACCAAAAATGTTCTTACAAGCTATCAGCATGATGATTGAGGAGGAAGAGGATAATTACTCAGGGATAGTCACTCAGCATCAGCATAGGCAGTCTTTGAAGGGATCTGAGATTTCAAAAAAAATTATTTGGTTACATCAGCATCAGGTGCTTGGTAGCTGGTGGTGATCCAAGACTGATTCATTTTTATGAAGGTCAGTCGATCGACCGAGTCGGTGGACAGACGCACCCTGTGATCGGTTACCACACCTCCAGCAGCACTGAATGTGCGTTCCGAAAGAACGCTGGATGCAGGACAGGCCAGTAGCTCAATTGCATACTGTGCAAGCTCTGGCCAGTGATCCATCCTCAAGACCCAGTAACCTAGAGGATTTTCGGTGGGAAAGGTGTCCAAGTCTGATCTTGCCCCTAGGTATTCCTGCACCATGTAAAACAGACGCTGGCGATGGTTGCTGGAACCGATCATACCTTGGGGCTGCGGACCAAAAAATTGTCTGAACGCATCAGTCAGACGGCCACCTTCTCCACCGCTCCTTCTTTGACTGACCGAAGCCTCAGCAACACGTTGTCCAGAAACAGGAGTTTGTAACCTCCCAGTCTCTGGGAACGCGTTGCAAAGACCTTTCTGCAAGGCCTCCCGAAGATGTTTCATCCTCTGCTCCCTCTGCGATGGCAAGATAAGGTCCGCAACCTTACCCTTGTAACGTGGATCAAGGAGGGTTGCCAGCCAGTATTGGTCCTTCTCCTTGATACCACGAATACGAGGATCCTTACGCAGGCTTTGCAGGATCAGGGAGGCCATGCAGCGTAGGTTTGTTGAGGCATTCGGTCCAGAGTCCTCTGGGTCACTAAGGACGACATGGTCCGCAGCCACCTCCTCCCAGCCACGTACAAGTCCATGTGTTTCTTGGGACTGATCCCTTAAAGACTGCTGCTGATGCTGAGTGCCAGGCTCCACCTCCATACTGACACAATCTTCCTCCTCCTCCTCCTCCTCCTCCTCGTCCTCTTCCTGTGTGATCGGCGGGCACGCAGGAACACTGTCTGGATAAAGGGGGCCTTGAGAGCTAAGGAAGTCCTCCTCTTCCTGCCTCTGTTCTGCCTCAAGTGCCCTGTCCATTATTCCACGCAGTGTGTGCTCCAACAGGTGGACAAGGGGGACAGTGTCACTGATGCATGCACTGTCACTGCTCACCATCCTCGTGGTCTCCTCAAATGGTGACAGGACAGTGCATGCATCCCTGATCATGGCCCACTGGCGTGGGGAAAAAAAACCAAGCTCCCCTGACCTTGTCCTGGCGCCATAATCGCACAGGTACTCATTGATGGCCCTCTGCTGCGTGTGCAGCCGCTGCAGCATGGCCAACGTTGAGTTCCACCTGGTGGGCATGTCACAGATTAGGCAGTTCTTGGGCAGGTTAAACTCCTTTTGGAGGTCCGTCAGCTGAGCACTGGCATTATATGACCGGCGGAAATGCACACAGACTTTCCAGGCCTGCCTCAGGACATCCTGTAAGCCCGGGTACCTGCCCAAGAACCGCTGCACCACCAAGTTAAGGACGTGAGCCAAACAGGGCACATGGGTCATTTGTCCCTGTCGGAGGGCAGAGAGGAGGTTGGTGCCATTGTCGCAAACCACCATTCCTGCCTTAAGTTGGCGTGGCGTCAACCACCTCTGAACCTGCCCCTGCAGAGCTGACAGAACCTCTGCCCCAGTGTGGCTCCTGTCCCACAAGCACACCAGCTCAAGCACCGCATGGCATCTTTTGGCCTGCGTACTTGTGTAGCCCCTTGAATGGCTACGGAGCACTGCTAATTCAGAGGACAAAGCACAGGAAGAGGCCATGGAGGAAGAAGAAGAGGAGGGGGTGGAGGAGAGAGGCGTGTCACAATCATTAGCATTTTGGAGCCGTGGTGGCGGAACAACCTCCAACACTACTGCACCTTGTCCTGCATCCTTCCCAGCTGCCAGCAGAGTCACCCAATGCGCCGTGAAACTTAGGTAACGTCCCTGTCCATGCCTGCTGGACCATGAGTCAGCGGTAATATGCACCTTACCGCTGACCGCCCTGTCCAGCGAGGCATGGACATTGCCTTCCACATGCCGGTAGAGAGCCGGAATCGCCTTCCGTGAGAAAAAGTGGCGTTTGGGTACCTGCCACTGAGGAACCACACATTCCACAAACTCACGGAAGGGGGCAGAGTCTACCAACTGAAAAGGCAGCAGTTGAAGTGCTAGCAATTTTGCCAAGCTGGGCATGTGGATGGCTGGGAGCAAACTTCTTTCGGCGGTGCAGCAGCTGGGGCAGGGAAATTTGCCTGGTACAATCTGACGTCGGTGTACCAAAAGCAGATTGCCCACAAGTACTTGGCTGTGACACACCTAATTCTACACCTTCATTCCTCTCAGTGCAGGACTCAGAGAGGACTGAAGTTATAGTGGGGTTGGAAATCTCAGCTGATGAGGAGCAAGGAGAGGTCCTCTTTGTTCTTTGGTGTGGGTCTTTTAGATACGCTTGCCAACGAACTGCATGGCAGGTCAACATATGTCTGGTCAAGCATGTGGTACCCAAGCGGCAGATGTTTTGGCCACGCGAGATACGCTTGAGACATATGTTGCAAATAGCAGCGGTGCGATCTGATGCACTCGTCTCAAAAAAGGCCCACACCAAAGAACTTTTTGAATAACGCGCAGAGACTGCAGCGCCCTGCACATGCGGAGCTTTGGGGTGTGATGCAGTCAATGTGCTGCCCTTAGGCTGGCCCCTGGAGGGCATCCTGCCTCATTGGTGATGTGCCACCTCCTCCTCCTCCTCTCTCCTATCAGGCACCCACGTTAAGTCAGTGACCTCATCATCCCCTCCCTCCTCATCACTGGAGCAAACCTGGCAGTATGCTGCAGCAGGGGGAGCATGACTGCCAGATTGCTGTCCTTCTTGGGCACCCCCTCTGTCCGTGCTCATGTTACTGCCTTCATCGAGCTCAGTATCATCATCAGAGCCTTCCAAACGCTGGGCATCCTCCTGGAGCATGTACCCAACACTGTGGTCAAACAGTTCGAGGGACTCCTCAGGAGGACATGGTGGGGCTAGGGAAGGAGTCACTGATGACATTGAGCCGAGGGAAGAGGCCGCTGCTTTGCCAGACAAAGTACCCTGGGCATGGGTGAGAGAGGATGAGGAGGATGAGGACGGCTTGGTCATCCACTCGACCAAGTCTTCCGCATGTTGCGGCTCAACACGGCCAGCTGCGGAAAAAAAGGCCAAGCGTGTCCCACGGCAACGTGCTGATGAGGATGCACCGTCTCCACGACCAGCACTAGACACAGAGCCTGCTTGCCCTCTCTTATTGGCTTGTGACTGTCTGCCTCTCCTTCTTGGCCTTCCAGACATACTAATGGCCTGTAGCTGCACTAAGCTGGGATATATATATATATATATATATATATATGTACTGATACTGCAGCTAGCAAAATCAACTGCCTGCCTGTAGTATGAGAACACCACCAACCTTCTACAGATAGCTTTAGCTGAACACTGTGCAGAGCTCGCAAAAAACTAACTTGTAGCTTTTTTAGCTGCCTGCGGTAGTGATAGGATCAGGAAAACACCACCAACCTTCTACAGGTAGCTTTAGGTGAACACTGTGCAGAGCTCGCAAAAAAATAACTTGTAGGTTTAGCTGAACACTGTGAGGTGGACGCACCACACTAACTTGTAGTTTTAGCTGAACACTGTGAGCAGGACGCACAGCACTAACTTGTAGTTTTAGCTGAACACTGTGAGCAGGACGCACTGCACTAACTTGTAGCTTTAGATGAACACTGTGCAGAGGTCTCACTACACCAACTTGTAGGTTTAGCTGCCCCAGTAGACGATCCATTGATCGAAACGCGTCGGGCGCTTCCAGCATCCTCCTTGTTGCCCATCTTTGTTTTTATACCCTGTGATCACATTTTATTGTTACCTGGCTTTTTTAGCAATAAAAATCCCACTTTGCTCATCTACACTATGTGGAGCCTGTCTATTTTTTCTCCACATATCCACTGAGAGATTCAACCAGCCTTCACTTCAGTTCAGTTTCTTTCACGTGAACGCATCGTGCCCTCTGATCCGCACCTTGGCCATCCTTTGGCAGGACCCACCTGGCGGCCCCGAGAGATCCACGCAGAGTTTGACCCAGAAGGTTCGCAGAGCTGTGATGTCCGTTTACAGACCCTGAGAGGCAACCTGCTCGAATGACTCCCTGTCGCTGACAAGGGGGTCCATTTTATTTGGTAAGAGTTTCTTACACACCTTCTTCACCAAGTCGCATGCAGTTGTGAGATACAGCTTGAGGATGATTTGATGAATTACCCGTGTCATAACATCTGCCGTCTCACATCCACTTATTATTTCCAGTGGGATATTCCATGTTATTTGCATTCTATTCACTCACTGGACTTTACTCACCTTCATTGAGAGACTTTTAAGTTTTATCACTGTTATGTTTACCATCTGTGGACATTTGTTTTTTTCAGTTGTTTTCTTGATTGAAGACTTTTTGCACAATTTATGCGCTGCATTTTACTATCACATGATTTTTTGGTTACTGTCACCCTGTATGTAGCTGCTCCGCACCATATACTTTTTTTAATTTAGCGCAGTGTATACTTCTATTATCTTTGCACTTGTAGGTTTAGCTGAACACTGTGAGCAGGACGCACAGCACTAACTTGTATTTTTAGCTGAACACTGTGAGCAGGACGCACAGCACTAACTTGTAGTTTTAGCTGAACACTGTGAGCAAGGCGCACTACACTAACTTGTAGCTTTAGATGAACACTGTGCAGAGGTCTCACTACACCAACTTGTAGTTTTAGCTGAACACTGTGAGCAGGACGCACCCCACTAACTTGTAGGTTTAGCTGAACACTGTGAGCAGGACGCACTGCACTAACTGTAAATAGTCTAGCTGCCCGACTGTGGTACTAATAGGATCAAAATAACACCAGCAATTTTATTCAGGTAGCTGTAAATACTGTAACAAGACAAGCCTGCCTGTCAGTAAGAAGATAACAGGAACGGATCTAGCTGAACACTGTGAGCAGGACGCACTGCACTAACTTGTAGCTTTAGATGAACACTGTGCAGAGGTCTCACTACACCAACTTGTAGGTTTAGCTGAACACTGTGAGCAGGATGCACTGCACTAACTGTAAATAGTCTAGTTGCCTGACTGTGGTACTAATAGGATCAAAAGAACACCAGCAATTTTATTCAGGTAGCTGTAAATACTATATGAAAAATATTTTTAAATCTTGTGACGTGATAATGGTGTATTGCAACCCATCTGACCAACATAAGAAATGGGTACAAGTATCATAGCGTGTCTATGCATTTTAGGGAGAAACATCAACGGGACCCATCCTTGCTACAATTCTGTGGCTTAGAGGTAGTACACCCCTCCTGGAGAGGCTCGAACAGAGTGAGGGATTTGTCACGCCGAGAAACGGAATGGATATTCCTGTTTAAAAGCCTCACTCCGAGGGGGCTCAACATTGAGCTAGACCTCAATTGCTTCATTAACGACTTTTAGCTGAGTAGGCAAATCTCCTCTGGTATAAGATTGTTATAATAATGCCTGCCTCCATGTAAAGTGGTATCGTTTCCCCATACACCCTAGAGTTGTATTCATACTCCCTGTAGAATATATGGTTATTTTGTGATAAGGTGAATACAGGGCTTCCCTAGCAGTATGTGAACGCGTTGCCCGTTAGTAGACTGTTCAATTTTCTATATAGTTTTGTACGTATTGTATATATGTCCCAGATTTGAATTTCAACATCCTTTGTAGGTAATCAGACGATAATTTCGGGTTACGACCTCGCCAACTAGAAGTAATGGATGTATTGGGATTGGTTATATTTCCTATGTGAGAATATGGAGTAGAGACATCCTAATATATTGATATGAGATATAGCTATAGATATTCAATTTTTAATGTCTAATGGTTTCAGGCATAATTTTTTGGAATATTGTAATAATATCCCTGAAATTAGTTACATATGACTGATATTAATAGAGGTAGTTGTAGTAACATCAGACACATTAAGTCTGTTCTAATTTTATTTTTAGTTTAGCCAAGCTTATTCTTCCATTTTATATAATTCTATGCACTATATATTTTTACATTTTTATATTTTTAATTCCTAGAGCTACAGATTTTTAATGTAAGGTTATACACCTCTTTTTTGATGTGTGGTAATGAGGACACTTAATATTACAGACCAATGAGAGTGTTAACAAATAATTTAAGAAGTTCTGGATCCCTCTGGTTAATGGAGAGGGAACTAAAACACTCCTATATTATATAGTTTGTGTTAATATTAAGCGCATAAAGCGCTCTGAAATATATTACAGGACACTCATTAAAACTTTAATACTGTCATCGGTCTTTAGGATACCCATATCCATGGGAATTGAGCAGTAGGATGTCAGTATTTTGAAACCGCTGCTGAGAATAACATGGTAGGATAAATAGACAGCTGTATATAGCTGCGGTTTGCGCGTATGGGGACACTCTAACTGCGCATGCGCGGGACACGCGGGACGCGCATGCGCACTGAGATCTCCCTAGTTAGACAGAGGGGAGGGTGGTTATATAAGCAGATTGACAATCTGAGCGGCCTATCCCATGAATAAGCTACAGTTGTAGCGAAACATGTCGGGGGCAAAGCCGAGAGAAGGATAAACACCAGAGACTGTGTGGCTTAAGAGAGCAAGGGGCTGCGGTTCGCTTATCAGGGAGACGGAGGATTTATCGGAAGAGCGAGCGAGGAGTGGGTGAGATAGACCCCTATACACGCTGTTGGCATTCAGGTCCTCCGTGACCACACATCTTATGTGAATACCTTAGGATAAACCACCCAGGTTGCTTTGTTGAGATTGCTGTGCACAGAGTGCCGTGGAGTTTTTTGATGTGCTGTTATAAAGTTGACACAATGTGAGTGCATCTTTTGAAGTGTATTTTGTAGTGTGTATATTAAAAGTTTTTACGTTATCACACTATTGGGAGTTCTTTCTCATTTACATATGGAACGAGCCCCTGAATGGAATACATTTAACCCCTTCTGATTGCCTGGATATTCTTATGCTTGTTAGCCTCATACGAAAGTGGAGGCATACAGAGTTGGTAAGAGACTGTCTATTGGGAGAGGGAACACTGAACACAGAGGTGTGGTGGAGAGTTCAAGTTTACTTCAGGAACTTCCAAGATTTGCTGTGACACTATTTATTGTGCATCTTTATCACGGACTTTCTTTATTTCACATATGTGCACCTATTATTGGACTTTTATGTTATTTAGTCACGAAGTTCATGCTGAGTGTGTATATTGATCAACTACACACTTAATTATAGGATTGACACATCTGCGATTTTCAACAGTATCACTGAGTCACTGAAGTCATTGTATTGTGTTTTGGTGTTTTTTGTTTTTTGTTTTTTTGCTTTTTATTATTATTACTTTACATCACTATTTGTTTGTTTCACACACTTTTAACAAAGGGGTATTAGATTAGGGTATTCACTTGTAATAGTAATATTACGGAAAGAGTGATTAGAATAGCGCCACATTTTTATTCTCCACGTGGGTTGCAATACACCATTATCACGTCACAAGATTTAAAAATATTTTTCATATACTATTATACACTAAGTGGCAGCTTTAGATAGGCTTTACCAATTGATGTTTATCATCATTCAATTGATTTGTTCCAAGGCGCAGTGGTGGTTAATTGTGTGTATGTGGGACGTTACACATAGTTAGGACCGTTTTTTCATTTACTTATTGTGCTATCCATTAGCTGCCATGGACCCTTTTAATTATTTGTCTAATAGACAAATGAATCCTGAACATGTTTTCTCAAGTAATCTAGTTATGACTGTGGATGAGGAGGATTTTTCAGGGACATTGAGATCATTGGAAAATCTCCTAGAGAAACAATTAAAAGCTTGGTGGGATGTGTTCACTTTTGAACACTACCAAAAGGAAAACTTAATTTTTAGGAGTCTTAGGTGGGAAGTACCCCCACAGGATGGTCTTAATGACTCGCATTTTATGGAAGAATGGCTGGCATTTTTTAACAGAGCGGGCAGGGAACTACAAAGCTTGGTTTTAAAAAGAAAGCATATTAAACTAGGTAGGATTAATGAGAATATTAGGTTGTTGCAAGAGAAATTGGAACCCATCAAGGAATCCAACCAAGTTAAAGATTTTAACACTAAAATGAAAATAAAATTAGAGAAGATAGATCGTGAAACACAAAAAAAGAAGGTGAAGAAATTCACGAGGGACTCGAATGATTTTAGGACGAACAAGATTTACTCCTGGCAAAGTAATAACAGTGACAACCAGGAAGTCGCTGCGGAGGATCCAAGTCAGGAAACAGAACCCAGTGTGGGAAAGGCCCAAAATAAACCTATACAGAAGGAAGGCGGACAAAAAACTATGCTAAAAAAGAGCAAACAAGGACCTAGTGGCGCCACCCATAATGGGGACTACCAGGGGAGGACTAACAATCACAGTGAAGGATATGGATACTCACCTAGACCAGGACGACAAGGAAGGGGAGAGTACAATTATCAAACACCAAGACCCCACAGAAATAACACCCCACAAAGAAGAGGTGATTACTATTACCAGTCACCATATAGAGGAGATGAACCAAGAGCATATCATCCCCCACAGGAACATCAACAGTGGAGACAACACCCCCCACCGAACCATTATTCGGATAGGAATAATGGAATCCCGTTGTACAACAGATATGCTGAGCTGGAAGATGAGGGCTACTATGACCCACCACCATATAACCATTTTTTAGGACAACGGGGGAGGGGAGGGAAACGGGGAACACCGAGGGGACACCCCCGAACACAATACCAGAAGGGGGGAAAGTTTGGACCCCCCCACATGCAAGGTACAAACGTAGGGCCCCCACCAAGAGAAGGAGGGGATGCAGGGCTGGCCGATCAAGGCAATCCAAAAAAACGGCCGAGGGACATGTGAATACCGGAATTTATAATATAAGTGGTGTGACGTTGGACCACAAGGAGATTAACATCTTAAATTTAGGCCTAAAGTGTGCACCTAAAAAACAAATGAATAAATTCCAGGTATACATTGACACACACAAGTTCATTCGGACATTAAACATAAAAAAGCATTTTCTGAGTCACCCAGTGGAAGCTAGTATGAGGGCTTCACGGACCCCGGTTAATATAGACAGTGGCCTAAAGAACAGGTCCATTTTCAACCCCTTGATTCAAAACAACCACTTTGTGGAGGTATTTAAAAATCTCGTCTTAAAAGATATCGAGGAACTACCTGTTAGAAAAGGGGTGAATCCCTATTACATTAAGGAGGGGATTAAATCCTTGGAAAATAGGAAAAACATCATTATCCGTCCAGCTGATAAGGGTGGGGGGGTGGTGATCATGGATAAGAAATTTTACCATGATCAACTGGTGGAACTACTGAGCGACCAAAATACTTATATGAAACTGAAGTCAGATCCCACAGATTCATATAGTGCACAATTGGCTGCACTTGTAGAATGGGGATTTGGGATGAGGGCCCTAAACCCTAAAGAAAAAAGGTATTTAGTCCCAAGCGCAAGTCGCATACCAGTGATATATACACTACCTAAAGTGCATAAAAACACCCTACATCCACCTCCACGACCCATAGTAAACGGGATTGGATCTGTTACTGCGAGACTGGGAGAATATTTAGACAAGTTCCTGCAACCGAGTGTGAAGACAACGAAAGCATATCTGAAGGATACCTCGGACTTGCTACGTTTGTTGGAACCAGTGAAGCTTGACCCCACAGTGACATCTTATTTGGTGACAGCCGACGTAGCGTCGCTGTATACTAACATACAGCATGAAGATGCAGCGCTGGCCCTCAATTGGGCGCTCAGCAGACGTGACGACATCCCGTTTGCACAGAAGAAATTTGTGGGACATGCACTAGATTTCTGCATGTCCCACAACTACTTCTGGTTCGATGGACACTTCTATTCCCAGCAGGTTGGCGTGGCAATGGGGGCGAAATATGCCCCCAGCCTCGCCAACCTGTTTATGTCTGAATGGGAGGACAGACGTATTTTTAACATCAATAGACCTGAAATGGTCTTCTACAGAAGGTTCATTGATGATATTTTGCTAATATGGCAAGGTTCGAAGGAATCGTTGGAGGCATTTTTGAAACACCTTAATAGCAATACAAACAACATTAAATTGGAATACCAAGTCAGTGAGGAGTCGATCAATTTTCTTGATGTCACTATAGAAAAAATAAACGGATCGCTGAAAACCAAGGTGTACTTCAAACCGACGGACCGCAACAGTTATTTGTCCGTGGCTAGTGGACATCATCCATCATGGATAAAAAATATACCGAAGGGTCAACTGTTGCGGATCCGTCGGAATTGCACGTTGAAGGAGGATTTCCTAACTCAATCAGACATCCTGAAGGAGAAATTTATTCAGAAGGGCTATAAGGAAGACACATTAGCCGAAATAATACAGGAAGTCGCTGAAATTCCTAGAGAGGAATGCCTGAAAGAAAAAGAAGTACAAAATGAGGAAACCAGGCATCAATTAAGCTTTATATCTGGGTTTCATTGCCAGTATAAGGACATTGAACATATCTTTAGGAAATACTGGCACATACTATGTAGAGATAAATATCTGGGGGAAATCTTGTCAACTCAACCGAGGTTTATATATAGAAGAGCCCCGAGTATAGGAGATCAAATAGTGAAAAAGATCCTTGATCCACCAAATTCAAGATCTTTGTCCTTTAATTTTAAGGGTTTTTACTGCTGTGGGAAGTGTGTCTGTTGTAAGACAGTAAAGGTTAGGAATAGAGGTGTCACCACTGTCACCAACAGAGAGGGGGATAGGTTCGAGATCAAGGAATTTAGCACGTGTACCACAACACATGTTGTATACCTCATGTGGTGCCCCTGTGGCTTGTATTATGTTGGTAGAACAAAAAGACAACTAAAGATCCGGATCAGTGAACATCTGACCAACATAAGAAATGGGTACAAGTATCATAGCGTGTCTATGCATTTTAGGGAGAAACATCAACGGGACCCATCCTTGCTACAATTCTGTGGCTTAGAGGTAGTACACCCCTCCTGGAGAGGCTCGAACAGAGTGAGGGACTAGTCACGCCGAGAAACGGAATGGATATTCCTGTTTAAAAGCCTCACTCCGAGGGGGCTCAACATTGAGCTAGACCTCAATTGCTTCATTAACGACTTTTAGCTGAGTAGGCAAATCTCCTCTGGTATAAGATTGTTATAATAATGCCTGCCTCCATGTAAAGTGGTATCGTTTCCCCATACACCCTAGAGTTGTATTCATACTCCCTGTAGAATATATGGTTATTTTGTGATAAGGTGAATACAGGGCTTCCCTAGCAGTATGTGAACGCGTTGCCCGTTAGTAGACTGTTCAATTTTCTATATAGTTTTGTACGTATTGTATATATGTCCCAGATTTGAATTTCAACATCCTTTGTAGGTAATCAGACGATAATTTCGGGTTACGACCTCGCCAACTAGAAGTAATGGATGTATTGGGATTGGTTATATTTCCTATGTGAGAATATGGAGTAGAGACATCCTAATATATTGATATGAGATATAGCTATAGATATTCAATTTTTAATGTCTAATGGTTTCAGGCATAATTTTTTGGAATATTGTAATAATATCCCTGAAATTAGTTACATATGACTGATATTAATAGAGGTAGTTGTAGTAACATCAGACACATTAAGTCTGTTCTAATTTTATTTTTAGTTTAGCCAAGCTTATTCTTCCATTTTATATAATTCTATGCACTATATATTTTTACATTTTTATATTTTTAATTCCTAGAGCTACAGATTTTTAATGTAAGGTTATACACCTCTTTTTTGATGTGTGGTAATGAGGACACTTAATATTACAGACCAATGAGAGTGTTAACAAATAATTTAAGAAGTTCTGGATCCCTCTGGTTAATGGAGAGGGAACTAAAACACTCCTATATTATATAGTTTGTGTTAATATTAAGCGCATAAAGCGCTCTGAAATATATTACAGGACACTCATTAAAACTTTAATACTGTCATCGGTCTTTAGGATACCCATATCCATGGGAATTGAGCAGTAGGATGTCAGTATTTTGAAACCGCTGCTGAGAATAACATGGTAGGATAAATAGACAGCTGTATATAGCTGCGGTTTGCGCGTATGGGGACACTCTAACTGCGCATGCGCGGGACACGCGGGACGCGCATGCGCACTGAGATCTCCCTAGTTAGACAGAGGGGAGGGAGGTTATATAAGCAGATTGACAATCTGAGCGGCCTATCCCATGAATAAGCTACAGTTGTAGCGAAACATGTCGGGGGCAAAGCCGAGAGAAGGATAAACACCAGAGACTGTGTGGCTTAAGAGAGCAAGGGGCTGCGGTTCGCTTATCAGGGAGACGGAGGATTTATCGGAAGAGCGAGCGAGGAGTGGGTGAGATAGACCCCTATACACGCTGTTGGCATTCAGGTCCTCCGTGACCACACATCTTATGTGAATACCTTAGGATAAACCACCCAGGTTGCTTTGTTGAGATTGCTGTGCACAGAGTGCCGTGGAGTTTTTTGATGTGCTGTTATAAAGTTGACACAATGTGAGTGCATCTTTTGAAGTGTATTTTGTAGTGTGTATATTAAAAGTTTTTACGTTATCACACTATTGGGAGTTCTTTCTCATTTACATATGGAACGAGCCCCTGAATGGAATACATTTAACCCCTTCTGATTGCTTGCATATTCTTATGCTTGTTAGCCTCATACGAAAGTGGAGGCATACAGAGTTGGTAAGAGACTGTCTATTGGGAGAGGGAACACTGAACACAGAGGTGTGGTGGAGAGTTCAAGTTTACTTCAGGAACTTCCAAGATTTGCTGTGACACTATTTATTGTGCATCTTTATCACGGACTTTCTTTATTTGACATATGTGCACCTATTATTGGACTTTTATGTTATTTAGTCACGAAGTTCATGCTGAGTGTGTATATTGATCAACTACACACTTAATTATAGGATTGACACATCTGCGATTTTCAACAGTATCACTGAGTCACTGAAGTCATTGTATTGTGTTTTGGTGTTTTTTGTTTTTTGTTTTTTTGCTTTTTATTATTATTACTTTACATCACTATTTGTTTGTTTCACACACTTTTAACAAAGGGGTATTAGATTAGGGTATTCACTTGTAATAGTAATATTACGGAAAGAGTGATTAGAATAGCGCCACATTTTTATTCTCCACGTGGGTTGCAATACACCATTATCACGTCACAAGATTTAAAAATATTTTTCATAAAAATATTTTTCATATACTATTATACACTAAGTGGCAGCTTTAGATAGGCTTTACCAATTGATGTTTATCATCATTCAATTGATTTGTTCCAAGGCGCAGTGGTGGTTAATTGTGTGTATGTGGGACGTTACACATAGTTAGGACCGTTTATTCATTAGCTGTAAATACTGTAACAAGACAAGCCTGCCTGTCAGTAAGAAGATAACATGAACGGATCTAGCTGAACACTGTGAGCAGGACGCACTGCACTAACTTGTAGCTTTAGATGAACACTGTGCAGAGGTCTCACTACACCAAATTGTAGGTTTAGCTGAACACTGTGAGCAGGACGCACCCCACTAACTTGTAGGTTTAGCTGAACACTGTGAGCAGGACGCACCCCACTAACTTGTAGTTTTAGCTGAACACTGTGAGCAGGACGCACCGCACTAACTTGTAGGTTTAGCTGAACACTGTGAGGTGGACGCACCACACTAACTTGTAGGTTTAGCTGAACACTGTGAGCAGGACGCACCCCACTAACTTGTAGGTTTATCTGAACACTGTCAGCAGGAAGCACTGCACTAACTGTAAATAGTCTAGCTGCCTGACTGTGGTACTAATAGGATCAAAAGAACACCAGTAATTTTCTTCAGGTAGCTGTATATACTGTAACAAGACAAGCCTGCCTGTCAGTAAGAAGATAACAGTAATGGATCTAGCTGAACACTGTGAGCAGGACGCACTGCACTAACTGTAAATAGTCTAGCTGCCTGACTGTGGTACTAATAGGATCAAAAGAACACCAGTAATTTTCTTCAGGTAGCTGTATATACTGTAACAAGACAAGCCTGTCTGTCAGTAGGAAGATAACAGGAACAGATCTAGCTGAACACTGTGAGCAGGACGCACTGCACTAACTGTAAATAGTCTAGCTGTCTGACTGTGGTACTAATAGGATCAAAAGAACACCAGTAATTTTCTTCAGGTAGCTGTATATACTGTAACAAGACAAGCCTGCCTGTCAGTAGGAAGATAACAGGAACGGATCTAGCTGAACACTGTGAGCAGGACGCACTGCACTAACTGTAAATAGTCTAGCTGCCTGACTGTGGTACGAATAGGATCAAAAGAACACCAGTAATTTTCTTCAGGTAGCTTTATATACTGTAACAAGACAAGCCTGCCTGTCAGTAGGAAGATAACAGGAACGGATCTAGCTGAACACTGTGAGCAGGACGCACTGCACTAACTGTAAATAGTCTAGCTGCCTGACTGTGGTACGAATAGGATCAAAAGAACACCAGCAATTTTCTTCAGGTAGCTGTAAATACTGTAACAAGACAAGCCTGCCTGTCAGTAGGAAGATAACAGGAACAGATCTAGCTAAACTGAATACAGTGTATATATATATATATATATATATATGCAACACATGCAATGTCACTGTCTGTCTCTCAATGAACGCCGGAACACACACTACACAGGGCCGCCGTGCAGGCGGCCTTATATAGTGTGGGGCGTGTACTAAATCCCCTGAGCCATAATTGGCCAAAGCCTCCTTGGCTTTGGCCAATTACGGCTCTCTGTTCAGACGGCGCTGTGATTGGCCAAGCATGCGGGTCATAGTGCATGCTTGACCAATCATCAGCCAGCAATGCACTGCGATGCCGCAGTGAATTATGGGCCGTGACGCGCCACACAAATTTGGCGCGAACGGCCCATATCGTTCGCAATTCGGCGAACGATCGAACAGACGATGTTCGAGTCGAACATGGGTTCGACTCGAACACGAAGCTCATCCCTACTGGCCATTACGGCAGAATAAATGGGAATGTTGTCGACGGGGTTGGTGGACCAATAGGCATGTCCTTCATTTTTTTTTGTAAGCCCCATGTTTAGGGTGAGGCTCATAAACAATTTGAACTCCTCCAAATTCAGATCTCTCCACTCAAACGGACGGGCATAGGATGATTGGGGGTTGTTGGCAATATACTGCTGGGCATACAAATTTGTCTGGTCCACAATAAATTGCAGCAAAGTGTCGGGCAAAAACAGATGAAAGCAATCAATCTGTGAGAAATTTTGGGTGTTGGCCTGCACACCTGGCTGTGCTGTGAAAGGGGGAATAATTGGTAATCCCGAGTCGGATGGCAGCCATGTTGGGTTGGCAAGACCATCTGGCATATATGTAGAGGCCCTGGCTCTTGGAGGACGTGACACTCCAGTAGTTGGGGGATTTGAATTTCATGTGCTGGTACTCAGGCATGATGTGGCAGCACTGGTACTGGGTCTGGGCATTTGTGCCTGGGGCCTATCGCCGGAGGCAGCGCTGGTACTGGGCATTTGTTACCGGGCCTATCGCTGGCGGCAGCGCTGGTACTGGACCTGGGAATTTGTTCTTGGGGCCTATTGCTGGCGGCAGTGCTGGTACTGGGCCTGGGAATATAATCCTGGTTTCTGGAGTGCCGTGCCCTTTTATCAGGGACCCATTCTTCCTCCGAATCATTTGCTGATTCACTATTCGGTTCAAATGCCGAATTTGATTAGGAATCAGAATTGGAATCTGATGAGAACTCCCCGTTGCTCTCATCAGTCATGGAGAGGATCTGGAATGCCTCCTCACTGTTGTAAACTCTTTTTGACATGACTCTGATGGCTGTGTGACAGGTGGCAGGTGACGGTCACTGATAGGTTGTGAGATGGGTGGCAGGTGACGTTCACTGATAGGTGATGGCGGTGTGACAGGCCACGGACGGTGACGGGTGATGGCCACTGATGGGTGATGGTCACAGACGGGTGACAGGCCATGGTCACTGATGGGTGCACCACTGAAGGTCACTGATGGGTGACGGGTAATGGCTGACGTCACTGATGGGTGACAGGTAGGGATGAGCCGAACACCCCCCGGTTCGGTTCGCACCAGAACCCGCGAACGGACCGCAAGTTCGCACGAACGTTAGAACCCCATTGACGTCTATGGGACTCGAACGTTCGAAATCAAAAGTGCTCATTTTAAAGGCTAATTTGCATGGTATTGTCCTAAAAAGGGTTTGGGGACCCGGGTCCTACCCCAGGGGACATGTATCAATGCAAAAAAAACTTTTAAAAACGGCCGTTTTTTCGGGAGCAGTGATTTTAATGATGCTTAAAGTAAAAAAAAAAAAGTGAAATATTCCTTTAAATATCGTACCTGGGGGGTGTCTATAGTATGCCTGTAAAGTGACGCGTGTTTCCCATGTTTAGAACAGTCCCTGCACCAAATGTCATTTTTAAAGGAAAAAATCTCATTTAAAACTGCTTGCGGGTTTAATGTCATGTCGGGTCATGGCAATATGGATGAAAATCAGTGAGACAAACGGCATGGGTACCCCCCAGTCCATTACCAGGCCCTTTGGGTCTTGTATGGATATTAAGGGGAACCCCGCACCCAAATTAAAATAAGGAAAGGTCCCTATATACTCTGAACAGCAGTATACAGGCGGTGCAAACAAGACAGGGACTGTAGGTTTGTTGTTAAGTAGAATCTGTTTGTAATTTTGAACATTTTTAATGTGTTTAGCTCCAGCCAAAAAATCTTTTCTAAGCTTTTTGGAAAACATAGGGAAGGGTTATCACCCCTGTGACATTTGTTTTGCGTCTTTCCTCCTCTTCAGAAGATTTCACCTCACTTTTTTGTCCCAATGAAAAATGTTTTTTGAAAATTTGGGTTTTTTTGTGGAACAAGGATTGGAAAGCATCAGTGGAAAGGAGAAATTGTTTTCCCATATTAACTCTTACAGGAGAGAATTTCCCTTCCTTAGGGGTAGATTTCATCTCACTTCCTGTTGTCTCCTTCCGTTTGCAAGTAGGAGTCGTTTGTAAGTTAGATGTTTGAAAGTAGGGTCCTGCCCTATATACTCAGCAGAAATTTGGGCCTTAGGTGTTGCTGTGGCCAAAACACTGTAAGCCCTCACAGGGCCCTGCTGTGAAATATTAGATCAAGAATTGTAATTACATGCCCCTGTTGAACAGGAGCTGAAAAATTAGGCCTTAGGCACTGGTGCTGGTGCCACAACACTGCAACCCCTCACAGACACTCTAGTTGGAACGCAGGAACGAGCCCTGCTGCAAAGTATTGCATCAAAAATTGTAATTACACGCCCCTGTTAGACAGGGGCAGAAAAATTGGGCCTTAGGCACTGGTGCTGGTGCCACAACACTGCAACCCCTCACAGACACTCTAGTTGGAACGCAGGAACGAGCCCTGCTGCAAAGTATTGCATCAAAAATTGTAATTACACGCCCCTGTTAGACAGGGGCAGAAAAATTGGGTCTTAGGCACTGGTGCTGGTGCCACAACACTGCAACCCCTCACAGACACTCTAGTTGAAACGCAGGAACAAGCCCTGCTGCAAAGTATTGCATCAAAAATTGTAATTACACGCCCCTGTTAGACAGGGGCTGAAAAATTGGGTCTTAGGCACTGGTGCTGGTGCCACAACACTGCAACCCCTCACAGACACTCTAGTTGGAATGCAGGAACGAGCCCTGCTGCAAAGTATTACATCAAAAATTGTAATTACACGCCCCTGTTAAACAGGGGCTGAAAAATTGTGCCTTAGGCACTGGTGGTGGCGCCCAGAACCAAAAATGTTCTTACAAGCTATCAGCGTGATGATTGAGGAGGAAGAGGATAATTACTCAGGGATAGTCACTCAGCATCAGCATAGGCAGTCTTTGAAGGGATCTGAGATTTCAAAAAAAATTATTCGGTTACATCTGCATCAGGTGCTTGGTAGCTGGTGGTGATCCAAGACTGATTCATTTTTATGAAGGTCAGCCGATCGACCGAGTCGGTGGACAGACGCACCCTGTGATCGGTTACCACGCCTCCAGCAGCACTGAATGTGCGTTCCGAAAGAACGCTGGATGCAGGACAGGCCAGTAGCTCAATTGCATACTGTGCAAGCTCTGGCCAGTGATCCATCCTCAAGACCCAGTAACCCAGAGGATTTTCGGTGGGAAAGGTGTCCAAGTCTGATCTTGCCCCTAGGTATTCCTGCACCATGTAAAACAGACGCTGGCGATGGTTGCTGGAACCGATCATACCTTGGGGCTGCGGACCAAAAAATTGTCTGAACGCATCGGTCAGACGGCCACCTTCTCCACCGCTCCTTCTTTGACTGACCGAAGCCTCAGCAACACGTTGTCCAGAAACAGGAGTTTGTAACCTCCCAGTCTCTGGGAACGCGTTGCACAGACCTTTCTGCAAGGCCTCCCGAAGATGTTTCATCCTCTGCTCCCTCTGCGATGGCAAGATAAGGTCCGCAACCTTACCCTTGTAACGTGGATCAAGGAGGGTTGCCAGCCAGTATTGGTCCTTCTCCTTGATACCACGAATACGAGGATCCTTACGCAGGCTTTGCAGGATCAGGGAGGCCATGCAGCGTAGGTTTGCTGAGGCATTCGGTCCGGAGTCCTCTGGGTCACTAAGGACAACAACGTCCGCAGCCACCTCCTCCCAGCCACGTACAAGTCCATGTGTTCCTTGGGACTGATCCCTTAAAGACTGCTGATGCTGAGTGCCAGGCTCCACCTCCATACTGACACAATCTTCCTCCTCCTCCTCCTCCTCCTCCTCGTCCTCTTCCTGTGTGATCGGCGGGCACGCAGGAACACTGTCTGGATAAAGGGGGCCTTGAGAGCTAAGGAAGTCCTCCTCTTCCTGCCTCTGTTCTGCCTCAAGTGCCCTGTCCATTATTCCACGCAGCGTGTGCTCCAACAGGTGGACAAGGGGGACAGTGTCACTGATGCATGCACTGTCAGTGCTCACCATCCTCGTGGCCACTTCGAATGGTGACAGGACAGTGCATGCATCCCTGATCATGGCCCACTGGCGTGGGGAAAAAAAACCAAGGTCCCCTGACCCTGTCCTGGTGCCATAGTCGCACAGGTACTCATTGATGGCCCTCTGCTGCGTGTGCAGCCGCTGCAGCATGGCCAACGTCGAGTTCCACCTGGTGGGCATGTCACAGATTAGGCGGTTCTTGGGCAGGTTAAACTCCTTTTGGAGGTCCGTCAGCCGAGCACTGGCATTATATGACCGGCGGAAATGCACAGAGACTTTCCTGGCCTGCCTCAGGACATCCTGTAAGCCCGGGTACCTGCCCAAGAACCGCTGCACCACCAAGTTAAGGACGTGAGCCAAACAGGGCACATGGGTCAGTTGTCCCTGTCGGAGGGCAGAGAGGAGGTTGGTGCCATTGTCGCAAACCACCATTCCTGCCTTAAGTTGGCGTGGCGTCAACCACCTCTGAACCTGCCCCTGCAGAGCTGACAGAACCTCTGCCCCAGTGTGGCTCCTGTCCCCCAAGCACACCAGCTCAAGCACCGCATGGCATCTTTTGGCCTGCGTACTTGCGTAGCCCCTTGAACGCCTACGGAGCACCGCTGGTTCCGAGGAAGAGGCCATGGAGGAAGAAGAAGAGGAGGGGGTGGAGGAGAGAGGTGTGTCACAATCAGCATTTTGGAGGCGTGGTGGCGGAACAACCTCCAACACTACTGCACCTTGTCCTGCATCCTTCCCAGCTGCCAGCAGAGTCACCCAATGCGCCGTGAAACTTAAGTAACGTCCCTGTCCATGCCTGCTGGACCATGAGTCAGCGGTAATATGCACCTTACCGCTGACCGCCCTGTCCAGCGAGGCATGGACATTGCCTTCCACATGCCGGTAGAGAGCCGGAATCGCCTTCCGTGAGAAAAAGTGGCGTTTGGGTACCTGCCACTGAGGAACCGCACATTCCACAAACTCACGGAAGGGGGCAGAGTCTACCAACTGAAAAGGCAGCAGTTGAAGTGCTAGCAATTTTGCCAAGCTAGCATTCAACCGCTGGGCATGTGGATGGCTGGGAGCAAACTTCTTTCGGCGGTGCAGCAGCTGGGGCAGGGAAATTTGCCTGGTACAATCTGACGTCGGTGTACCAAAAGCAGATTGCCCACAAGTACTTGGCTGTGACACACCTAATTCTACACCTTCATTCCTCTCACTGCAGGTCTCAGAGAGGACTGAAGGTCTAGTGGGGTTGGAAATCTCAGCTGATGAGGAGCAAGGAGAGATCGTCTTTGTTCTTTGGTGTGGGTCTTTTAGATACGCTTGCCAACGAACTGCATGGCAGGTCAACATATGTCTGGTCAAGCATGTGGTACCCAAGCGGGAGATGTTTTGGCCACGCGAGATACGCTTGAGACATATGTTGCAAATAGCAGCGGTGCGATCTGATGCACTCGTCTCAAAAAAGGCCCACACCAAAGAACTTTTTGAATAACGCGCAGAGACTGCAGCGCCCTGCACATGTGGAGCTTTGGGGTGTGATGCAGTCAATGTGCTGCCCTTAGGCTGGCCCCTGGAGGGCATCCTGCCTAGTTGGTGATGTGCCACCTCCTCCTCCTCCTCCTCCTCCTCCTCTCTCCTATCAGGCACCCACGTTGAGTCAGTGACCTCATCATCCCCTCCCTCCTCATCACTGGAGCAAACCTGGCAGTATGCTGCAGCAGGGGGAGCATGACTGCCAGATTGCTGTCCTTCTTGGGCACCCCCTCTGTCCGTGCTCATGTTACTGCCTTCATTGAGCTCAGTATCATCATCAGAGCCTTCCAAACGCTGGGCATCCTCCTGGAGCATGTACCCAACACTGTGGTCAAACAGTTCGAGGGAATCCTCATGAGGACATGGTGGAGCTAGGGAAGGAGTCACTGATGACATTGAGCTGAGGGAAGAGGCCGCTGCTTTGCCAGACAAAGCACCCTGGGCATGGGTGAGAGAGGATGAGGAGGATGAGGACGGCTTGGTCATCCACTCGACCAAGTCTTCCGCATGTTGCGGCTCAACACGGCCAGCTGCCGAAAAAAAGGCCAAGCGTGTCCCATGGCCACGTGCTGATGAGGATGCACCGTCTCCACGACCAGCACTAGACACAGAGCCTGCTTGCCCTCTCTTATTGGCTTGTGACTGTCTGCCTCTCCTTCTTGGCCTTCCAGACATACTAATGGCCTGTAGCTGCACTAAGCTGGGATAGAACACCTGTAATTTTCTTAAGGTAGCTTTATATACTGTAACCAGACAAGCCTGCCTGTCAGTAGGAAGATAACAGGAACGGATCTAGCTGAACACTGTGAGCAGGACACACTGTACTAAATGTAAATAGTCTAGCTGCCTGACCGTGGTACTAATAGGATCAAATAGAACACCTGTAATTTTCTTAAGGTAGCTTTATATACTGTAACCAGACAAGCCTGCCTGTCAGTAGGAAGATAACAGGAACGGATCTAGCTGAACACTGTGAGCAGGACGCACTGTACTAAATGTAAATAGTCTAGCTGCCTGACCGTGGTACTAATAGGATCAAAAAGAACACCTGTAATTTTCTTAAGGTAGCTTTATATACTGTAACCAGACAAGCCTGCCTGTCAGTAGGAAGATAACAGGAACGGATCTAGCTGAACACTGTGAGCAGGACGTACTGCACTAAATGTATATAGCAGGAACGGATCTAGCTGAACACTGTGAGCAGGACGCACTGCACTGAATGTAAATAGCAGGAACGGATCTAGCTGAACACTGTGAGCAGGACGCACTGCACTAAATGTAAATACCAGGAACGGATCTAGCTGAACACTGTGAGCAGGACGCACTGCACTGAATGTAAATAGCAGGAACGGATCTAGCTGAACACTGTGAGCAGGACGCACTGGACTGAATGTAAATAGCAGGAACGGATCTAGCTGAACACTGTGAGCAGGACGCACTGCACTAAATGTAAATACCAGGAACGGATCTAGCTGAACACTGTGAGCAGGACGCACTGCACTGAATGTAAATAGCAGGAACGGATCTAGCTGAACACTGTGAGCAGGACGCACTGCACTAAATGTAAATACCAGGAACGGATCTAGCTGAACACTGTGAGCAGGACGCACTGCACTGAATGTAAATAGCAGGAACGGATCTAGCTGAACACTGTGAGCAGGACGCACTGCACTGAATGTAAATAGCAGGAACGGATCTAGCTGAACACTGTGAGCAGGACGCACTGTACTAAATGTAAATAGTCTAGCTGCCTGACCGTGGTACTAATAGGATCAAAAAGAACACCTGTAATTTTCTTAAGGTAGCTTTATATACTGTAACCAGACAAGCCTGCCTGTCAGTAGGAAGATAACAGGAACGGATCTAGCTGAACACTGTGAGCAGGACACACTGTACTAAATGTAAATAGTCTAGCTGCCTGACCGTGGTACTAATAGGATCAAAAAGAACACCTGTAATTTTCTTCAGGTAGCTTTATATACTGTAACCAGACAAGCCTGCCTGTCAGTAGGAAGATAACAGGAACGGATCTAGCTGAACACTGTGAGCAGGACGTACTGCACTAAATGTATATAGCAGGAACGGATCTAGCTGAACACTGTGAGCAGGACGCACTGCACTGAATGTAAATAGCAGGAACGGATCTAGCTGAACACTGTGAGCAGGACGCACTGCACTAAATGTAAATACCAGGAACGGATCTAGCTGAACACTGTGAACAGGACGCACTGCACTGAATGTAAATAGCAGGAACGGATCTAGCTGAACACTGTGAGCAGGACGCACTGCACTGAATGTAAATAGCAGGAACGGATGTAGCTGAACACTGTGAGCAGGACGCACTGCACTAAATGTAAATACCAGGAACGGATCTAGCTGAACACTGTGAGCAGGACGCACTGCACTGAATGTAAATAGCAGGAACGGATCTAGCTGAACACTGTGAGCAGGACGCACTGCACTAAATGTAAATACCAGGAACGGATCTAGCTGAACACTGTGAGCAGGACGCACTGCACTGAATGTAAATAGCAGGAACGGATCTAGCTGAACACTGTGAGCAGGACGCACTGCACTGAATGTAAATAGCAGGAACGGATCTAGCTGAACACTGTGAGCAGGACGCACTGCACTAAATGTAAATACCAGGAACGGATCTAGCTGAACACTGTGAGCAGGACGCACTGCACTGAATGTAAATAGCAGGAACGGATCTAGCTGAACACTGTGAGCAGGACGCACTGCACTAAATGTAAATACCAGGAACGGATCTAGCTGAACACTGTGAGCAGGACGCACTGCACTGAATGTAAATAGCAGGAACGGATCTAGCTGAACACTGTGAGCAGGACGCACTGCACTGAATGTAAATAGCAGGAACGGATCTAGCTGAACACTGTGAGCAGGACGCACTGCACTAAATGTAAATACCAGGAACGGATCTAGCTGAACACTGTGAGCAGGACGCACTGCACTGAATGTAAATAGCAGGAACGGATCTAGCTGAACACTGTGAGCAGGACGCACTGCACTAAATGTAAATACCAGGAACGGATCTAGCTGAACACTGTGAGCAGGACGCACTGCACTGAATGTAAATAGCAGGAACGGATCTAGCTGAACACTGTGAGCAGGACGCACTGCACTAAATGTAAATACCAGGAACGGATCTAGCTGAACACTGTGAGCAGGACGCACTGCACTAAATGTAAATAGCAGGAACGGATCTAGCTGAACACTGTGAGCAGGACGCACTGCACTAAATGTAAATACCAGGAACGGATCTAGCTGAACACTGTGAGCAGGACGCACTGCACTAAATGTAAATAGCAGGAACGGATCTAGCTGAACACTGTGAGCAGGACACACTGCACTAAATGTAAATAGTCTAGATAGAAGATAACAGGAACGGATCTAGCTAAACTGAATACAGTGTATATATATATATGCAACACCTGGGATGCATATATATACACAATACACTGTAAGTGCAGCTAACTGACTGACTGTTCTGCCTAATCTATCTAACTCAAATCAAATGACACTGTCTCTCTCTCTCTCTATCTCTCAGCACACCGGAACACACACTACACAGGGCCGCCGTGCAGGCGGCCTTATATAGTGTGGGGTGTGTACTAAATCCCCTGAGCCATAATTGGCCAAAGCCACCCTGGCTTTGGCCAATTACAGCTCTCTCTACTGACGGCGCTGTGATTGGCCAAGCATGCGGGTCATAGTGCATGCTTGGCCAATAATCAGCCAGCAATGCACTGCGATGCCGCAGTGAATTATGGGCCGTGACGCGCCACACGAATTTGGCGCGAACGGCCCATATCGTTCGCAATTCGGCGAACGACCGAACAGCCGATGTTCGAGTCGAACATGGGTTCGACTCGAACACGAAGCTCATCCCTAGTGACGGGTAATGGCTGACGTCACTGATTTGTGACGGGTAATGGCTGACGTCACTGATGTGTGACGGTGATGGCTGATGGTCACTGATGGGTGACGGGTAATGGCTGACGTCACTGATGGGTGACGTGTGATGGCTGAGGGTCACTGATGGGTGACGGGTGACAGCAGACGGTCACTGATGGGTGATGGGTGATGGCTGACGGTTACTGATGGGTGACGGGTGATGGCTGAGGGGTGACAGGTGCACCGCTGACGGTCACTGATGGCAGTCTCTTATGTGACAGGTGCACTTTATGGGGTGACTGTGGTGACTGTTGGGTGACAGATGACAATGGGGGGGTGATGGGACAAGTGTTGTGCTTGGTGCAGTACAATACAGACACAGATCGGTAACTCACTGCTCCTGGCTCTTCTCTCCTCACACTGGAATCAGTGTGTGAGGAAAGAAGAGCTGGTAACAGCTAGTTACCGCTCTGTGTTTACATTTAGTGATCGGCTGTGAAAGGATTACAGCCAATCACGTGGTAAACAGCCGCTGGCCAATGGCTGTTTACCATCGTCGGTGACGAGCAGTGTTCCCTGGAACACGCCGCCACCGCCGTAGCATGCTCCCAATCGTGCGCACATGCCGTGCACAATGGGGACGGTACCATCTGTCATCGGCCGTGACTTCATCACGGCCCAATCACGTGGTAAACAGCCATGCCCAATGGCTGTTTACCCCCTTCAGTGGCGAGCGGTGTCTCCATGACACGCCGCCACCGAGGGTACAAGGATGCGCTCGCACGATCGCGTGCATTCCCTATTTAAAGGGCAGGGCGTCATATGACGCCCTCCCAGAACGAGAGCCGCGCCGCCTGGCCATCATGTGCAAGCGGTTAAAGTGTTTCTTCTAATAAATATTTGTATATTTTTTATAATTGTGTTTTCATTCATATGATGTACCCTTAAAGTCCCACACTCTCCACTTCTCTGTTCTACCATTTTTTAGGGATGTTGGTACAATTATTCTTTGTGTTTATTTCTTTGGAGCTGACCTCTACCCTACCTTTTTGACTCCTTAAAGATGGAGTTAACTTTGTTTCCAGACGTTCTCCAACACTAGGTAATTCCTTGTCTCCTAGTTTTTTTGATCCTACCATTATTAGATCCACCACCTGGTTGCATTTCAAGGGCAACTATGGATGCGGGGGTACTGGATGTTTGTTTTGCAAACGTATCATCAAGGGAGATATGGTACACTCATTTTCAAATGAAGAGGAACATCAGATTAAATCTTTTTACAACTGTAACACTCGGTACGTTGTATATGTTGTCACATGCAGATCGTGCAATATGCAATATAAAGAACGCACCACGAGGCGACTTAGGGATAGATTCCAGGAGCACCTGTACAGCATTGATAAGAATGTTGTCGCCCAACATTTCAATCAGTATCATAATGGTAGCAGTACAGCATTGGGAGTACAGGTTTTAGAAAAAGTCCAAGTGCCTAAAAGAGGAGGTGATGTATTTAAACTCCTCTGTAAAAGAGAGGCTTTTTGGATTTTCCACTTGAAAACACGCATACCATTTGGAATGAACTATGAATGGGATATCACACATTTTCATTAAAAATTATTTTTTCTCATTCTTTTTCATTCTTCCCATCAGTCATCCGTTCTTACACGATACAATGTTTTTCACCTACGGTAACATGGTGCTTCCGAGCTCTCACTTGTTTAACAATTTTATTATGATTATGACATTATTTGTTTTTGTTTTTTGTTTTTGCAATTTCGTTAAAAATTGATGTTTCACAATGCTCAGGGTACCCTTTTTTTAGGATACAATGTTATGTGGCTTTTCTTCACTACGTCGTGATATATATCACGGCGTTTGTGAATATGTGCATCCAGATGGATATAGTTATATGTATTTTTCCTTTTTTTACAAATATATTTATATATGTTCATTAGTTTATCTGTAGGTGCTTACCGCATACATGGATGTATTTATATTTATACATTTGTGTTTTACATCTGTGTGTATTTAGCACTTAGTTTTTCCAGACTGTTTTTGAAGTATTTTTTGGAGCATTTTTGAAGTATGTTCCATATTTGATTTTTTAATGGTTTGAAAACAGTCTGTTAGCAATTTATCTCTCCCCATACTTTTATTCGCTATTAATTTATTATTTATACACATGTGTGTGTGTTTGTTTATCAGGTGGATTTTTCGGGTCAATTTTTGATTTCTTTTTTTTCTTTTTTGCTTTTGTTTTTTGTTTTTATCTATTTTTTCTGTTTTTTGTAGTTGTTTTTAATTCATGAAAAGTTTTTATACTTGTCAGTTGAGATATTTTATGCTTGCATGAGATGCTTCTCCAGAGCAGGTGGTTTTGCGCATAGGCTGATTAGGTGATCACCTTTACTGCCGGTTCACACAGGGGCAACACGACTTGCAGGCCGACTCACAGAGGCGACCTGCATGCAACTTCAGCGGCGACTTGCAAAACGACTTCTGTATAGAAGTCAATGCAAGTCGCCTGAAGTCACCCCAAAAATAGTACAGGAACATTTTTCTAAGTGGGAGCGACTTGCGTCGCTCCTATTAGAACGGTTCCGTAGTACAGAACGGGACGCGACTAGTCAGGCGGCTAAGTCGCCTGACAAGTCGCCCCTGTGTGAACCGGGGCTTAGGCTACTTTCAGACTGGGGCATTGTGGGCGTCGGCGGTAAAGCGGCACTATATTTAGCGCCGCTTTACTGTCATTTTAGCAGCGCTATATACTACCCTAGCCAGTCTATATACAGTATCTCACAAAAGTGAGTACACCCTCACATTTTTGTAAATATTTTATTATATCTTTTCATGTGAAAACACTGAAAAGTGACACTTTGCTACAATGTAAAGTAGTGAGTGTACAGCTTGTATTACAGTGTAAATTTGCTGTCCCCTCAAAATAACTCAGCACACAGCCATTAATGTCTAAACCACTGGCAACAAAAGTGAATACACCCCTAAGTGAAAATTGGGCCCAATTAGCCATTTTCCCTCCCCGGTGTCATGTAAATAGTTAGTGTTACAAGGTCTCAGGTGTGAATGGGGAGCAGGTGTGTTAAATTGGTGTTATCGCTTTTACTTTCTTATACTGGTCACTGGAAGTTTAACATGGCACCTCATGGCAAAGAACTCTCTGGGTATCTGAAAAAAAGAATTGTTGCTCTACATAAAGATGGCCCTTGGCTATAAGAAGATTGCCAAAACCCTGAAACAGAGCTGCAGCACAGTGGCCAAGAGCATACAGCCGTTTAACAGGACAGGTTCCACTCAGAACAGGCCTTACCATGGTCGACCAAAGAAGTTGAGTACACGTGCTCAGCGTCATATGCAGAGGTTGTCTTTGGGAAATAAACATATGAGTGCTGCCAGCATTTCTGCAGAGGTTGAAGGGGTGGGGGGGTCAACCTGTTAGTGCTCAGACCATACGCCGCACACTGCATCAAATTGGTCTGCATGGCTGTCGTCCCAGAAGGAAGCCTCTTCTAAAGATGATGCGCAAAAAAGCCCACAAACAATTTGCTGAAGACAAGCCGACTAAGGACATTGATTACTGGAACCATGTCTTGTGGTCTAATGCAGTGGTCCCCAACCTTTTTGGCACCGGGGACCGGCTGCGTGGAAGAAAATTGTGAAAAGGCCTGGCAAGGGGGGGATGTACGTACACGCGGGGGGGTAAGCGAATTTCGCTGCCAATTTATCGGGGCAATAGCTGGTTTTCTGCTGTTGGTACTTCAGTCATCATGGCACCATGGTTGGTATGGTGTCAGAATGATTGAAGCACATTATTTCTATTACATTGTAATATAAATGAAATAGTTCAACTCACCATAATGCAGAATCAGTGGGAGACCTGAGTGTGTCACTTTCCACATCGCCTGCCACCAGATGAGGAATGTCACTTGCCACGCTGCCTACCACCAGTTGAGGAATGCCACTTGCCACGCTGCCTGCCACCAGATGAGGAATGCCACTTGCCATGCTGCCTGCCATCAGATGAGGAATGCCACTTGCCACGCTGCCAGCCACCAGATGAGGAATGCCACTTGCCATGCTGCCTGCCACCAGATGAGGAATGCCACTTGCCACGCTGCCTACCACCAGATGAGGAATGCCACTTGCCATGCTGCCTGCCACCAGATGAGGAATGCCACTGGCCACTTCACCTGCCTGTGCCACCAGATGAGGAATGCCATGTCACCTGCCTGTGCCACCAGATGAGGAATGCCACTGGCCACGTCAACCTCCCTGTGCCACCAGATGAGGAATGCCACTTGCCACGTCACCTGTCTGTGTCACCAGATGAGGATTGTCACTGCATTGGTGACACTGGTTCAGTGGTCGTTCTTGAGTGAGGGCAGGAGAGCGGAGCGGGTGGTGAGAGATGATGTCATCTCTCTGCTCCTCGCCGCACCTCTGACCATTCTGTATGCTGTGAGGGCGGAAGAGCGGTGATGCTAGGCGGGCAGAGAGAGATGTCATCTCTCTGCTCCCTGCCGCACCTCTGATATTCTGAACGCTGTGAGGGTGGAAGAGCGGTGATGCTAGGCGGGCGGAGAGAGATATCATCTCTGCTCACAAAGACTGCAAAGACGCTACGGCCCGGTAGTGGGCCGCGGCCCGGGGGTTGTTTGACGTAGTGGGCCGCGGCCCCTGGTCTAATGAGACCATGATAAACCTATTTGGTTCAGATGGTGTCAAGCGTGTGTGACAGTGTCAGGGCTGGGCTCAGCCCTTTCTTCTCTGAGCTGGCTGCTCAACTGTCGGCTAATTGCCAGCTCCCATCTCTCTCCACAGTTACTCAGCTGTTGATGATCCTGCTCGTCAGTCCTGCCTACTTAAGCTGTCCAGTCCAGAGAAGCTCTGCCTTCGCCTTAGTCACATCACAAAAAAACTCCTGCATTCCTGGTTTAAGACTGGCTTTGCTGACATCCCTTCTGGCTCCAGATCCTGCTGCTGTTCCACTACATTGATCCCTGACTTCTGGCCGCTCCGGTTTCTTAACTTTGGCTATGTTTTGACTACGTTTGTTCTTTTTACTTTCATTATTAAACAAGTGTGATTTAACTGTACTTCTGTCTCAGCCTGATCTCAGTGTCTTTCCTACAGTCAAGCATGGCGGTGGGAGTGTTATGGTCTGGGGCTGCATGAGTGCTGCCGGCACTGGGGAGCTACAGTTCATTGGGGAAAACCATGAATGTCAACATGTACTGTGACATACTGAAGCAGAGCATGATCCCCTCCCTTAGGAGACTGGGCCGCAGGGCAGTATTCCAACATGATAACAACCCCAAACACACCTCCAAGACAACCACTGCCTTGCTAAAGAAGCTGAGGGTAAAGGTGATGGACTGACCAAGCATGTCTCCAGATCTAAACCCTATTGAGCATCTGTCGGGCATCCTCAAACGGAAGGTGGAGGAGCGCAAGGTCTCTAAAAATCCACTAGCTCAACGATGTCATCATGGAGGCGTGGGAGCAGACACCAGTGGCAACCTGTGAAGCTCTGGCAAACTCTGTGCGCAATAGGGTTAAGGCAGTGCTGGAAAATAATGGTGGTCACACAAAAAATTAACACTTTGGACCCAATTTGGACATTTTCACTTAGGGGTGTACTCAATTTTGTTGCCAGCGGTTTAAACATTAATGGCTGTGTGTTGAGTTATTTTGAGGGGACAAAAAATTGACACTGTTATACACACTGTACACTCACTAGCCTGTCTATATACTACCCTAGCCTGTCTATATACTACCCTAGCCTGTCTGTATACTACTAGACATGTCAATAAATTTGTTTTGTTTCGTTCCGTTCCTTATTAGCCGTTAATTCGTATTTCGTAATTCGTGTCCGAAATTCAATTTGGATTCGTACGAAATACAAATTTTCGTTAGGTTCATTAACTTTTTGTAACAATTACAAACGTTCGTTATGATGAATTTAAAAAGCAAAAAATACCTTTCTCAGTATGGCAATCGTTGGACTCATTATGCTCATTATGAGGGGCTCCCACCAGCAGGGGTACAGCCCCAGGAGGAAGTCAGCACAGCACAGGGATGGTGGGAGCCCCTCTAATGAGCACAGCACAGGGATGGCCCCTTGAACGATTAGGGAGTACTGGTGGTTCATAGGACAATTCAGCAGAGGAGGGCATTGAGGAGGAGGGGGTGGAGCTGACAGATCTTGCATTATCACCACCAGCTTTATGGAGACGTGGCGGCAAAATAAGCTCCAGCACTGAGCCTTGCCCTGCATCCTTCCTAGTTGCAAGCAGAGTTACCCAGTGTGCTGTGAACTAAATATATCATCCCTGTCCATGCTTGCTGGACCACATGTCAGGCAAACATTGCCTTCTACGTAATGGTACAGAGCTGGAATGGCTTTACGTGCAAATAAATAGTGACTGGGAACCTGCCATTGTGGTACAGCACATTCTGCAAATTCACAGAAGGGGACAGAATCCACCAGATGGAAAGGCAGGGGTTGTAAAGCCAGCAATTTGGACAAGTTGGAATTTAGATTCTGGGCATGTGGGTGGCAGGCAGTGTATTTTTTTTTTTTCGCAACAAAACTGGGACAGACAAATTTTCCTGCTATACTCTACAGCTGGTGGTGTGCTGCTGACAGATGTGTTGCAAGGACCTGTGGCACCCTTTGCTAAACCATTATCCCTGTCAGTGGAGGCTGCTGAGAGGTCATAAATTAAAGTAGGGGTAGACATGAAAGGTGAGGAGTGAGGAGGAGAAGAATTGTGTCCCTTGTGTGTGGCTTTTAGGTGCTCTTGCCAACAGGCTGTGTGGTGGGAGGTTAAATGCCTTGTCAAGCTTGTGGTACACAAATGGCTGGTGTTTTTGCCACGCTTGATCTGCTTGTGGCAGAGATTGCAAATTGCAATCGGTTGCACATGTGCTAAAAAAAGGCCCACACAGCTGAGCTGTAGGAAGTGGGCCAGGAGATAACACCTCCACAATCTGATGGAATAGGGTGGCTGCTTTCTACTCTTCTATGATGCCTGCCTCTGGAGGACATCCTGCCTCGTTGGGGTTGTTTCTCCTCCTCACTTTCCTCCTCTACTCTATCCGGAACAAGCTGTGACCTCATCACCATCATCCCCTCCATCCTCATCATCATGGAGCCAACTTGGTAATACGCTGTGGCTGGGGGAACATGACTGCCAATTTGTAGTTTATAAGTGTTCTTCCCTCTCTGTAGGCTCATGTTGCTCCCTTTTTCTACCTCAGAACCAACATCAGAATCAAGTAATGTCTGTGCATCCTCAAAAAGCAAGTGGCTGTGTTCAAATAATTCAGCTAACTTCTCAATGCATGATGCTGGAGCTATGGTAGGAGTAGCTATACAGCACTGTATACAGCACTAAATGTTATGTAATGCTTTGTTAAACACTGCACTACACTAATGCCCCGTACACACGGTCGGACTTTGTTCGGACATTCCGACAACAAAATCCTCGGATTTTTTCCGACGGATGTTGGCTCAAACTTGTTTTGCCTACACACGGTCGCACAAAGTTGTCGGAATTTCCGATCGCCAAGAACGCGGTGACGTCAAGCACGTACGACGAGACTAGAAAAGGCCAGTTCAGAACCAAGCGCAGCACCCTTTGGGCTCCTTTTGCTAATCTCGTGTTAGTAAAAGTTTGGTGAGAGACGATTCGCGCTTTTTCAGACTCGTGGCTTTCAGATCGTTTTCTGCCGTTCAGTTTGTGCTTGTGGGTTTGTATCTGCTCTTCAGTGCGTGCAGTCAGTTCGTATTGGAGTTTTCTGTGCGATCTTGTCTGCTCGTTGCTGTTTTTCAGGTCGCTCTTCACAGGCCTTGCTGTTCTTCAGTGCGTTCTGTTACTTCGTTCTGAGCAGCCGACCGTTTTCTAGCCATGTTGCGTATGCGTACTCCTCGTAGAGTTCGTGCTGTGCGGGGGCTTGGTGTTGGGGTCCTGACCTTGACATAAGTCCAGTCCATGAACAGGGTGGGGAGGAGTTCATGGACCAAGAATTGGTTGCTTCAGCGTGACTAGTTCTGTCATATGCCTTTGCTCCATGAGATCCGTGAGAATAATCCTGATGATTTCAGGAACTTTCTCAGAATGACGGACCCCGTGTTTCACCGTTTGTTGGCTTCGCTGACCCCCTATATTAGCAGGCAGGATACCTGCATGAGGCAAGTCATCACTCCGGAGCAGAGGTTGGTTGCTACCTTGCGGTATTTGGCCACAGGGAGAAGCCTGCAGGACCTCAAGTTCTCGACAGGCATCTCCCCCCAGGCTCTGAGGATCATTATCCCAGAGACCTGTTCTGCCATCATACAGGTCCTACAGAAGGAGTATATGAAGGTAAGATTTTTATCCTTTTATATCACATTTTATTGTATTGAATGTTTGATAATATATTGTATTTCTTTCCTCATTCCCTAATTACCATGATTGGAATATGCTGTGAATGTCCCCTTTGTTCTCATGCATGCTGGATTTTTATGTAATTATTATTTTAGGTCCTTCATACATATTTGCCCTTCAATAACCTCCCCAGCATGGTGTCTCCTGACCTATATTCACCTCATGTAGTTACTTAACAATGTATTTTATCAGCTCCATAGTAGTGCTTTACCCCAAACACCCCCTAAAATGTTTTGTAATGTTATTTTTGATTTAAATTCAGGCAGAGGGCCAGAGGCTTTTTTTTGTGGTGTCCCCAAATTTTTTGTAACCCTCCCTCAGCTGATCCCAATTCTCTATCCTCAATCATCTATCTGCTGACTTTGCCAAACCCATACACACTATACCCACCTCTTTACTGGTCAGATTTATGGATGAATTCCCCAAAGCATGTAGTGCAAGGGCCTGCCTGTATACTTTCCAATGGTACTGTTTAAAGTTCTTGTATCCTATTATGATCTTGATAGGTAATAGCAGAATGTCCAAATGTGCTCAAATGTGTACAGTGTGTATTTATATCTTTGTATTATGACACTTCTTACCTGTCCAGTGGGCTGCCAATAGTGTAACTAAGGAGGGGCTGTTCCAAGTAATACCCTGTATTTAGGCATTCATCTCTCAATGAAGTGAAGAGGGTTACCTGTCCAAGAGTTCCCCCCCCCCTATAATGTTAGAAATGGCCCATGAGAGGGGGGGGGAATATGATAGGTGTACCCTATACTTTGTTGTTGTTAAATTCCGCTTAATAAATGCTATCTGGAGGTTGACCCATAATGTTTGTGTCTAACCTGCTTGCCAGGTTTCTGTGAAAAAATAGTAATGTTTATTGTTTTTTCCTCAACAGTTTCCTTCCACGCCACAGGAATGGCAGACTGTGGCCTCCCACTTTGCCCAGCGGTGGGACTTTCCTAACTGCGGAGGGGCAATTGATGGGAAACACGTCCACATCGTCCCACCACCCAACTCGGGGTCGTACTATTATAATTACAAGGGGTTTAATAGTATAGTGATGTTGGCGGTGGTGTCGGCTAATTACGACTTCTTGTATGTGGACGTGGGGAAGAATGGCCGGATGTCCGATGGTGGAGTGATCGCCCAGACGGAGTTCTACAGGCATCTCCAGAATGGCAGCTTGGACTTGCCACCTCCAGAGGACAATGTTGAAGGTCTCCCATTTGTGTTCGTTGCTGATGAAGCATTTGCGCTGGGGGACCACCTGATGCGGCCATTCCCGATGAGGACCCTCACCCCGGAACAGAGGGTTTTTAATTACCGGCTGGCCAGAGCCCGAAGAGTGGTGGAGAACACATTTGGAATCCTGGCCAGCCGGTTCCGATTATTTATGACACCCATCCATATGGCGGAGTATAAACTGAACCATATAATACTTGCCTGCTGTGTTCTCCATAATTTTCTACGAAAACATTCAGCCAACTATGCTGGCTCAGTTGGGCCTGAGGCCGGAATCCCAAATACATCAACAATGACGGCACTTGAAAGCGGCCGTCCTGGCTTGCCCTCCCTGAATGCCCGTGATGTCCGGTTACGATACCTGGAGTTCTTTGTGGGTAGGGGGGCTATCAATATGCCAGACAATATGTGACACCTTTTTCAAATAAAAAACAACCAAAAGAAATTCTTGGTGGACATTTACTGCTTGTGTTTGTTTTAGCTGACCCTGACAGAAATGTGTTGAGTGCAGAAAATGTCATGATTGGGTAACCTTATAAAAAACAGTGTTGGCTGGTACTTCCTAAATGCAAAAACACATTTCACTACAAGTGCACTTGCAACTGCACTGAACCTGCACTTGTAGTGCAAAGAGGATTTGCCCTTAGGAAATAACCCCCATTTGTGCATAAAACAACAATTACATCACCCCAAAAGTGTTGTAGTGTTGAGACAATAATCCACACATTCTTGAGTAAGGCACTTTTTTATACCTGCACAATCATATGTGCATTTACCAAAGGTTTTTAAAACAAACCAACATGTTTGTTGTATAAAATGTTTGCAGTAGCATTATGAAAAATCAAAATATCCATTTCAGATAAAACAGGCCTGTGTAAAACCAACAAGAAAGCCAAAAAACTTGAACTTACAAAGTTCACATTAGGTAAAACCTGAAGGCTATATCAGACATCAGTATTTAGGAACTGGGTTTGATATAGCGTTCAGATGGGGGGAAATCACCCCTGGAAAAGCCAAATTTGGAAGATGCACACCAATTTACAAATGTCCACATGTGCTATCTGCCATCAGGGGGGGTCAAGGGACGTGTTTGGGGGGAGCAAGCCCTTCCTCAACGCTACTTTATAATTGAGGAAGGGGTTGCCCCCCCAAACCGCGTCCATTGATCTCCCGTGATGGCAGATAGCACATGTTGGCACACTGTGTGCATCCTCCAAATTTGGCTTTTCTAAACATTGAAAAAAGTTTGGTACGATAATAAAACAGGTGATTTTGTGGGGTTTAAATTCGCCCCAAAACATCAATGATGTTATTATTTTTTTTAATAACATCAGTGATTTGTTGCTGGATGTTTTGCAATTGGAGATTACACCCCATGATCTCCCCTATCAGTATCTGGGCACTTTCAGATGTAAAGCGTTCTGGATCCCTCACATCACGATCACCTAAAAAGAGATAAAGAACAAAAAAAAAGGTCTCAAAAATCTGCCACCAGCCATCTCTTTTACCTGAGCCTGTGGTCGCAGACACTCACCTGTTGTGGTGCCAATCTCCACCACATCTTCTTCTTCCTCCTGCTCAGCTTCTTGGGTTGGTGGTATTTCAACTTCTTCCAGAGGGGGGGGGTCTCTGGTCTCCTGGGATGAGGGGTGTCCGAGTCTTTTCTCCCCTATGTAAAACAAAAATGGTATACTTAGCACACAGATATTTGATGGCAGAACTATAGAAATAGGAAACATTGCTTGGTAGTGGGGTACAAATGTCTATTTTAGCAGAGTTCCAAGATGTATATTTTTTATTGCCCTTTGGCAAGCTGCAATACTTTACCTGTTTGGTACAAGCTTCACAGATGTAGCCCCCCCTATAGTATACACTGGAGCACCTGTGTGGCCCCATAATAAAAATGGTGTTCTTGTGTTCCACACTAGTGCTCCAGTGTCCAGATGTGAAAACAGCTGCTCAGTGTCCTCTCCTTACACACAATCTAGTTTGCATTTCATTCTAGTAACAAACCCATCTACACAAACAAATATTTGGCATCCAAGTAGGCCCCCAAAAATGTGTGAAAATGCATATGGCCTAAACAATGGTGTTCTAGGGGCCGAAAGAAAAATGTTTGATACGAACGAATAATGGGCAATGAACATTAAAGTTGACCTTTTTAAACGTTACAATTACTAAAAGCATATGGAGCAGAACGAACGGAATAAAGACAGAAAGAATAGGAACACAGCACAACTACTTACTTTTTTGCAGCACTCTCCGGATCTTTCGGTACTGCTCTGGCTCTCTCAACTTCAGGTCCGACCACCGCTTCCTGAGCTGATCTTTTGATCTTCGTACCCCGAAATTCCTCTCCAGACTCCGGACCACTTTACCAATTATTTTGGCCTTTCTGATGTTGGGGTGGGGGTAAGGCCCATATTTTCCGTCATAGTCGGACTTCTTCATGATGTCGACCATCTCCAACATCTCCCCAAACGACATATTTGTGGCCTTAAAACGTCTCCTTCTGGATCGGGACGTGCCTGGATCCGCCCTTTCCTCCTCCTCCTCCTCCTCGTTGCTACAATTAGCCCGCACCTGCTGTATGTCCGCCATCATGCTCTTCCCCCACTGCGCCGAATGAAAACGGGCGGGGAATACACTAGAAAGAACGTCAGGGGCGGGCGGAGTTACACGCATGCGCAGTGTATATAAAGCGTAACACGCGTGCGTATTACGTTTGATCTGTGAGCGGAGGAAGGAGCATTGAACGCGGCGATCGTAAGAACGAAGGTAAGAGACAAACTTGGGCCTATACTGCTTCTATAGATTGAGGCCTATATTGTAACAAGATTATGAGAGTTTGGTGTGACATTAGGCTTTGTCTTGTGTTGTGTCTTGCAGTGAACATGGATATGGTACTGGAAGATCAGGACTTCATTTCAGTCTTCATAGAGATGCTAAGGGAGCTGCCCTGTCTGTGGGAGATTAAACACCCCCATTACAAGAACCAAGCAAAGAGGAAGGCAGCACTGGAGCAATTGTGTGAAATTGTGACGCAGGTGATCCCCACGGCAGACATCACTTATTTAAAGATTTTCATTGGTGGCCTGAGGAGTACATATCTGAGGGAGTGCAATAAAGTCCTTGATTCGCAGAGATCCAGAGCAGCAGGTGACATCTATGTCCCCAGGTTGTACTACGACAGGCTGCACTTTCTGGCAGGCCAGACTGAACCCAGGCCATCCCTCTCCAGTCTTCCTTCCACGCTCCCTTCCCCCCCCGGCTGAGGCTTCTGACGCCCAACCTGGGCCTTCCAGGCCATATGTGGAGGAGCCCAGATTGAGCCAGGTATAGCATTCCTCTAAATATTTCTGCTTGTCCAATCAATGATGTTAACTAGATGTTAGTTGGGAGTACTAATTTATGATTGTGATTGATGATGCAAAAACTAAAACCATGTCCCTTTTTCATACACAGGGAAGTCTCAGCCAGGAGGTGGCTGATCTGCAGATCCCTCCACCCCCCCTGGAAACAGAAAGTGGCAGTAGGAGGAGTACCCTAGAGGAGGCGGCTATCAGATTTTTTTGTAGGGCTACAGAGGTCCTGGGAGCACCACACACCAGGCAGGAGAACCTTGCTGCATTCATAGCCTATAAAATGCAGAGGATGGAGGAGGGCCAAAAAGCCATGTGTGAGGCCCTCATATCAGAGGCTCTGGCGAAAGGTGTGAGGGGCCAACTTACACCTCACACACAGCTTTGGGATGGTCCTCCTCCTCCTCCTGCAGGTCCTACTCCTCCTCCTGCCACATCTCCAACTGCACAGCCACAGCCCGGAAGGAAGTGTGAAAGGAAGACCAGACAGTGAGGACCCTGGATCCAGTCTGGTCGGCCAAAAGATGCAGCCTCTTGTGGTACCACAGCCTGGGGACAGGGACACTGATGTCATTTGCTGCTATCCGGATCTCTTTGAATCCCGGACCAGACTGCCTTCCCTTACATATGGACTCCTCAGGCCACCAATTTTGAGGTTTAAGAATTGATGTCTGCCGTGGGGGTCCCAGGCTTCACTAATTTCTCCTGTTGATCCAGTGTTGCCTTCCTCTTTGCTTGGTTCTGAGCCCTTAATAAAGGATTTTTGTTTTGAATTATACTCTCCTATGTGTTTTACTTCAAAAATGATGGTTTGTTTGTGAGGATTCAGGTACATTTCTAATATACAATGTGAAATGAACAAGGGACACCAACAACAAAAAATCTCCTTGAGATTAAATAATAAAAGATATCAATGGTGTTGGGGTAACTTGCCACACAAAACACACACAAAAATATTCTGGAGTAAAAATAAAAATAACATTGAACAAAGATCAGCCTTGGAAAAAATCCAAACATTAAAGAAAAAAAAAGGCTTAAAAACAAAAAAAAAAAACATAAAAAATATAAAACTGTCAGATGTGACAACTAATAACAATATATTGAGGGAATCCCACTAAAAAAACACAAATAAAACTTTGTGAGAAGTGTGTGTGAATATGAGCAGCAAAACGACTTAATTCTTGTCACATTATAAAGAAGAAGAGAGTGCGCTGTATTAAACCATTTTTTACATTGCAGCGTGACGAAAGTGCTGTATCCATTGCGAACGCTAAGTTTACCAGAACGAGCTGTCCCGTGTCGGAATTTCTTCTGAGCATGCGTGGCACTTTGTGCGTCGGAACATGCCACACACGGTCGGAATTGACGCGATCGGATTTTGTTGTCGGAAAATTTTATCTCCTGCTGTCCAACTTTGTCTGTCGGAAAATCCGATGGAAAATGTCCGATGGAGCCCACACACGGTCGGAATTTCCAACAACACGCTCCGATCGGACATTTTCCATCGGAAAATCCGACCGTGTGTACGGGGCATAACACATTAGGCCCCTTTCACACAGACGGATAGAATTGTGCTTTTAGCTGCGTTTTCTACGGCAGCTAAACACACACAATGCTTTCCTATGGCCCCATTCACACACTGCGTTTTGATTAGATGCGGTTTGGTGCGGATAGAAAAAATAGAATTGACTGCGTCCAGGAGCGATTTAACGCAGCTATCCGCACATAACCGCAGGTAATCGCAGTGCACTGTGTCAGCTGCGGATAGCAGCGCCGAGCTGGCTCGCTCATCGGGAAAGGAAAAATGTTTTTTCCTTTCCCAATGAGCGACAAGCACGGGGATCCGACTTGGATCCCCGCCAATGCCAGGCACTGTTTGGTATGAATCTTGAGGGGGAACTCCACGCCAAATTTTCAATAAAAAATCGGCATGGGTTCCCTTCCAAGAGCATACCAGGCCCTTCGGTCTGGTATGGATTCCAAGAGGCACCCCCTACGCTGAAAAAACGACGTGGGGGTCCCCCCAAAATCCATACCAGACCCCTATCCAAGCACGCAGCCCGGTCGGCCAGGAAAGGGGGTGGGGATGAACAAGCGCCCCCCCTCTCCTGAACCGTACCAGGCCGCATGCCCTCAACATGAGGGGGTTGGTGCTTTGGGGCAAGGGGGGCGCTCTGCGGGCCCCCCCACCCCAAAGCACCTCGTCCCCATGTTGATGAGGACAAGGGCCTCTTCCCGACAACCCTGGCCGTTGGTTTGACGGGGTCTGCGGGCGGGGGGCTTATCGGAATCCGGGAGCCCCCTTTAATAAGGGGGCCTCCAGATCCCGGCCCCCCACCCTATGTGAATGAGTATGGGGTACATCGTACCCCTACCCATTCACCTGGGGGAAGAAAAGTGTCAATAAATAAAACAGACTACACAGGTTTTAAAAGTAATTTATTAGGCAGCTCCGGGGGTCTTCTTCCGACTTCGGGGGTCTCTCAGGCCTCTTCTCCCTCTCTCCGGTGTCGTCTCTTCTTCCCTCTTCTCTTCCAGAGATGTTGACATGACGCTCCCTCTCGCAGGGTTGTCGGGAAGAGGCCCTTGTCCTCATCAACATGGGGACGAGGTGCTTTGGGGCAAGGGGGGCCCGCAGTGCCTGGTATTGGCGGAGATCCAAGTCGGATCCCCGTTCAGTATGAGTTAGTACCCTGTCGGGTTGCTTTGGAAGTGGCGAACCGCAGCTAAACGCAACCGCAGCTAATCGCACGGTACAAATGCAGCTGATCGCAGTGCCTGGTGTCTTGAATTTCACAGAAAAAAAAAACATGCTTTTAACTGCAGAATAGCCGTCCGTGTGAAAGGCGCCTTACACTGACACTACACTATACTGACACACTATACTGATACACTATACTGACACACTATACTGATACACTATACTGACACACTATACTGGCACACTATACTAACACTACATTAACACTCTACACTCAGAGTCACAATAAGTGAACAAACTAACTTGCTAGCAGTAGCCCTGCTTTATCTCCACTTCAACAACACACTGTACTAACAATATACTGCCACTACACTATACTGACACTACACTATACTGACACACATTATACTGACACACACTACTACACACTATACTAACACTACACTAACACTCTATACAATATCACAACACACTAACTCACTAGTAGCAAACTGAGCCCTGCTCTATGTCCACTTCAACAACACACTGCAAAAGCTTCCTATGGGAAGGAATCTTTTATAGTGTGGGATGGGACTATGAGCACTGAGCTGTAATTGGACAAAGTAATCATCACTTTGTCCAATCAGGGCTCTGACAGTGCTCTGTGCTCTAATTAGCGAATTAGGGCCCTAGGATGCAAAGTGAAGCTCGCAGTGCATTGTGGGGTGCTCAGCAGGCGAAAATCCAACCAAGCGTCCCGCAAATTCGGGTGTACGCCGAACGGACGAACAGGCGATGTTCAGGCCTAACCCGAACCGTTTGCCCAACACTAATCAGAAGCTCTTGATAAACAGAATTCAGAGCATGTCATAAAGACAACACGGCACTGTTGACTACTAGAGATTTTTATTTATTACAAGAATTTACATTGTACTGACAGTTTACACAGCACTTTACAAGTACCGTATATTGCACAATCACATCAGTGAATGTCCTCAAGGAGCTTACAATTTAATGTCCTTAACTCACATTCATACATACACATACTAGGGCCAATTTAGACAGGAGCCAATTAACCTACCAGCATGTCTTTGGCGTGTGGGAAGAAACTGGAATACCCAGAGGAAACTCACGCAAGCACAAGGGGAACATGCAAACTCCATGAAGGTACTGTTGTAGTTGGAATTCGAATTGACACCCCTAATGTTGCCAGGCAGTAGTGTTAACCACTTAGCCACTGTGGTGCCTCTCCAAGCTCATCTCTATCCAAACTTCAAAGTCATGCTCTATCTTTTTACTTTCAACGTTTTTATTTAAGATTTTAGATACAAGAGAGTTGGAAAATCAAATATTAAAAAAAATAATCATTGTGGAAGAACGCATAGTCAGTATTGTTACATCTAGTATCTACTGACATCCCAGCATCGCTAATAGCTATAACTCGGCGAGTATAATCACAGAGTCTCAGCTTTGACTTGAAGAACAATACAATTATTAGTAGAAATTCTTTATCTGCAGCAGATAATGATTCCACAATTAACAGATCATACAAATTCCAAGACAATAGACAGAGGGAAAAAGTAATTCAATTTCCCGTGAGAACAAAGAAAAAAGGGAATGGATACCCAGAGGTTAAGGAGAATAGCAGAAAAGCCATACCGACCGCCAAATGGAAAGACCAAGAAAGTTAAAGCTCAACATGCATTTTACAGGCCCATGAGATACAAATGTTTTCAAAATGTTTCCTGGTATCATTAACTATGCCAGCAAGATTTTTATTAGGCATAATCCAAGAGACAGTTTGCTTCAGCAAAGAAATGGGTACACAAGTATTTTTTCATGATCTGGCTATGGTTAGCTTCACTGCCGGGAGAATAAAGAATATTAATTTTTGCATGGTTTGGGGAACCTTTTCAAGTGGTTCATTCAGTAGAGTGATACGTGGTGTCTGGTGGTGGAACTGGACCTCCTGTAATCTATTTTATCGAGGCAAAGACTCTGTTCCAGAATCCCCGTAATCTAGCGCATTCTCACCATATTTGATACATGGTACCTTATAAGTGGCATCCCCTGAAGCATAATGGTGAGGAAGTTGTGTAAAGTTTTGAAAGACCAGATACCACCTAGTCAGAACCTATACATTTGCTTCAAAGATACATTTACAGTAGAATGCCCTTATTTGAAAATTGAAAACAGGTATAGCAGTGTTCTGATCCCCTCTTGGATGCCAAGTCCGTGTTCCACTCCTTCATTAAAAGGAAGCGTATATGTAGTGGTAAACAAAAAATGATAGATGATAAAGATCCCCCCTCTCTGATCCCTATCTCCTGTACACCAATTACATAGGGGGTAAGTTTGAGGTCTCTGATTACATTTGGCCTCAAGGAGTATAAGAAATTAGAAATTTGATTGAAATAAAAGGTTTCCGATGAGGGCATTTTTAATTTGTTATGAAAATGCTGCAAAGTAAATGGGTCCCTGGGTGTCAGAAAATTGCCTTTTTTATATAGACCTTTATTCAGCCACCATCAGAAATGGGAATGCTGGTTTATTAAAATGGCGGGCTAGTGAGTGAAATGAGGAAATAAGATTTGTGTTGTTACATATTCTGTTCCAAATAGCCATAGATTTTAAGAGATTAGGAACCAGGATGAGTGGGCAATAGTTAGCTTGACACCATTTTAGATGTCTAGCAGACATGATCCAGTCAGGTTTTTCCATGTGGGAATAAACCGCAGATAATTGAGCTACCAGGGCAGCTTGATAATACAGCATTAGATTAGGAGGTCCGTGGCCTTCCCTAGATCTGAGAGTGAATAAAACCATCTTTGATTATCTATGTTCATTTCTTCCACAAACATAAATGGACAATTGTAGATTGTAACTTGAGCAAATCAAATTGGTTGTTTGCTATGGATAGGGAGAGGAAGTACTATGGCAATTGTGGTAATAAGGTCGACTCATCTTAATAGAATGGATTCTACCTATCCAGGAAAGATAATATGCCATCTACGCCTGAAGGTCCTCCTCTAATTTTTTATAGAGAAATAGGTGATTAATACAGTACATATGAGCAATCAAAGGCATAAGGCGGATGTCGAGATATGGTATAAAATCAGTTCTTCATACAAATAAAAACGCAGCTTGCAAACAAGAAAGGAGAGACATGGAGAGATTTATATTCAAGGCTACAGATTTATGGACGTTGACCTGAAGGCACAGTTCCAAAGTCATTTAACAGATGGATAACATTTGGCATAGAGACTAAAGGTGACATGATAAATAAGAGTATGTCATCTGCAAAAAAGAGCACACTTTTGGACTTGATTCCCACAAGAGACTCCTTTGATATCCGGATCAGTCCAAATTGCTATGGCCAAAGTTTCAATGGCTATAGCAAAAATCAGAATAGACAGGGGTCAGCCTTGCCTGGTTCCTCTAGAAATCACGATGGGTTGCTAATGATAACCATGAAGCCCAACTTTAGGTATAGGGTTTGAGTATAGCATCTCCAGGTTATTAAGAAAGTTAGGACCGAATCCCCAAGCCTCCAGGAGCCCGAACAAGTAAGGCCATGAAAGTTGCGCTTTTTTTTTCTTAGTCCAATCATCCTGCAAGCTTTCTTTATTTTGTGAACAATGGCTTGGGGAGCCAGTCTGTATGATGAGGCCACAATTTAGTGCACTCGGAACAAGATTCAAGATTTTTTGGATAAATTCTGGTGTCCATTTGCCCAACACTAATCAGAAGCAGGGCCGTCTTTAACGCAGGGCAAACGGGGAAGGTGCCCCGGGCCCTATAATTATGGGGGGCCCAAAGCTGCCCCTTTAGCCCGCGTTTCATACTTTCCAAGTTGCCAACAGTCACATATTTTAGTGACCGCGTGTCCCGCTGTGCTCTTGACCCCGGCTGCATTCCGGAAAGCAGAGCCGTGATTGGGACAGCTTACAGCCATTTCACTCATTGCTATTTATTTTGCTATTGCTGTATTAAGTTTTGCTGCCCCCCCCCCGTCTCGCACATCTCCACCCCCTGCACCTCCTCCTACATCGCTCATCAGTAGTTTTACCGATCTCCTGCAGGACTAAGGACCATCGCTGAGGTGGAGCCTCCAGGCTTTAGCTGCTTGAGTGGGCAGGATGGGGATATCCCTGATCTCCAAGATCGCGCCTGGAAGAGGGTGGTGTGACAGTAGCTGGGCAGAGGGAGCCGAGCCAAGGGAGTGTGCCTGGAGGTAAAATCACCTAACAGTTCATTGTGGATTGGCTTGCAGGCACTTCTATGCTAAGTCTGCTGAGCTACTGCAGTATTATAGAATCATAGAAGTGCTGCCTGCTAGCTGACAAATGGGAAGATGTTTTTTTATGTAGAAATAATTAAAGTATTGTCACTGCCCCCTAGGTTTTCACTGCCCCCTGGTGTGTGACTTCCCAATCCCATAGTGTGTGCCCACCTGACCCCCATGTGTGTGCCCTCCTAACCCCATAGTGTGCCCTCTCCTGACCCCCATACTGTGCCCTCCCGACCCCCTGGCATGTGTCCTTCCAACCCCATAGTATGTGCCCTCCTGACCACCATTGTGTGCCCTCCTGACCCCTTGCACTGTGCCCTCCTGACCCCCTGGTATGTGCCCTCTCAACCCCATAGTGTGTGCCCTCCAGACCCCCTGGTATGTGCCCTACCAACCACATAGTGTGTGCCCTCCTTACCCCGTACTGTGCCCTCCTGACCCCCTGGTATGTGCCCTCCCAACCCCGTAATGTGTGCCCTCCTGACCCCCAGACTGTGCCCTCCTGACCCACTGGTATGTGCCCTCCCAACCCCATAGTGTGTGACCTCCTGAAGCCCATACTGTGCCCCCCATGGTGTGTGCCCTTCTGACCCCCCTGGTATGTGTTCTACTGTCCCCCGTACTGTGCCCTCCACGCCCCCGTACACTGCCCTACATCCTAAGGCTAGGTTCACACTTGAGTGAGTTCGAATGGGTTTTTGTGCCTGCGTTTTCTGCAAAAAAAAAAGAAGGTGCCTCCACCTTTTTCAAAATGCAGCCGCAGGTGACCTGGTGACCAAAACTAAGCTGCATATTCCAGATGAGCATGAATCAGTGTTTTGTAAAAGGGTAGAATAATTGATTGACCTCTGGAATGTATGCACTTTTTACTGCATGAGAGTAGTCTGCTGGCTTTGTTAGCTGCGCGTGGCATTGCATGTTATTGCTAAGTCTGTGTCATGAAGATCCTGAACTCTCATTTTCATCGGCTTATCACCCCCAGACTAATGGGCAAACAGAAAGAACAAACCAGACCCTTGAACAATATTTGCGCTGTTTTTCTTCCTTTGCCCAAGATAATTGGATTGCTGTTTTGCCATTGGCCGAATTCGCTTATAACAATTCTATTCATTCTGCTATCAAGCAAACTCCGTTTTTTGCGAATTATGGTTTCCACCCCTCATTTTTACCAAATTCTCTTCCAGAATGCACAGTACCCGCAGTCCAGGAGAAATTGGATTTCTTTACCTCTAACAACCAAGTTTTACAGGACACCATGACCAGAACCCAGGAGTACAACAAAGCAACCTTCGATAAAAAGAGGCGAGGTGAGCTCTTACTTGCACCTGGGGATCAGGTATGGTTGTCCACCATAAACCTCACGTTGGCCTGCCCTTCCAAGAAATTGGGTCCCAAATTTCTTGGACCATTCCCTGTTAAACGGAGAATTAATGAAGTTGCATATGAACTTGAACTCCCGGATTCACTAAGGGTACATCCAGTTTTTCACGTGTCCTTGCTTAAACCATCTATTACTAACCCATTTCCAGGTCGAAGTACGGATCCTCCTGATCCAATCCTGGTAGATGGGGAAGAGGAATTCGAGGTGGAGGCTATTATGGACCACAGGAAAAGAGGTAACCAAAATCAATTCTTAATAAAGTGGAAGGGGTTTGGCCCAGAGGAGAATTCTTAAGAACCAGAGGATAATATTCATGCTGAAGACCTGTTACAAGCCTTTAAAACAGCTCATCCAGAGAAATTTTTTCAAAGGGGCATCCGGAGGCTGCCCCTTGGGGGGGGGGCAATGTCATGAAGATCCTGCCAGTAACCGGCATCCCAGGCGCACGGGAACCCGGCCACGGGTCCCCTTGCACACCGCTGGTGTCAGGCGGGCTATTTAAACCTGCCTGTCACACTCCATCCCCGCTGTCTGCTCTACAGCGTTCTGTGAGTGTTACCTGATCTGATCTGTGTTTCCTGTTATCTGACCCGGCTTCCTGTTTGACGATCCTGCTATCTGCCTGCACCAGACCCTCTTGGCTTGCCTGACCATCCCTCTGCATTACCCCTGGTACCTCTGCTGTCCGAACGTTTCTGACCACCGGCTTGTTGACCCTCCGCTGTGTTCATCAGCTTCCAGTCTGCTAATACCTGCTGTTGTTCCTGGTTCCAGTCCAGCTTCCAGTCTGCTATTACCTGCTGTTGTTCCTGGTTTCAGTCCAGCGTTCCAGGCTACCTTCTGCTGTGCTCCAGCCCAGCGTTCCAGGCTATCTTCTGCTGTGTTCCAGTCCAGCGTTCCAGTCTATTACCTGCTGTTGTTCCTGGTTCCAGTCCAGCGTTCCAGGCTACCTTCTGCTGTATTCCAGTCCAGCGCTCCAGGCTATTACCTGCTGTTGTTCCTGGTTCCAGTCCAGTGTTCCAGGCTATCTTCTGCTGTGTTCCAGTCCAGCTTCCAGTCTGCTATTACCTGCTGTTGTTCCTGGTTCCAGTCCTGCATTCCAGTCTCTGTCCTCAGTCTACTCCTCAGACTTCTGACTCCAGAGGGTGCCACCACTACTGGACTTTCAGCAACTGTTGATCCTGCCAGGCACCCATACCACTCTTCACTCCTGGCCCTCTGTCTCCATTCCAGGGGAACGGGAGTGGGAGCTGTAAGGGAGGTCTTTTTCTGCACTTCAGGCTCACAACCTACCAGGTACGTGACAGTAGCAGACAGCCATGTCTGAGCCTGAGCAGGGAACGTCTCCCATGGAGGAACTCTGTGCACACCTGGCAGGATTGACTGAAGCAGTCAAAAATCTGCAGCAAGGATACACCAGACTGGAGGAACGAGTGTTAACCCTGTCTAACCCCATTGGGGCCCAGGGAGCTTCCTCTGCTCCTGCTCCTTCAGTTGGGCCTTCCTCAACGGTGGTGATGCTCCCTCCGGAACCTAAGGTTCCCACACCTGAAAGTTTCTTCGGAAATCGCCATAAGTTCAGAGCCTTCCGCAACTTCTGCGAACTATTTTTTGCTCTTCAGCCACGTACCTTTTCCCTGGAGGCTACAAAGGTGGGCTACGTAATTTCTCTACTCTCTGGTGACCCCCAAACCTGGGCCCATCGCCTCTTAGAGCAAAAGGACATATCTCTGACCAACCTCTCCACTTTCTTTGACGCACTAGGCCCGTTATATGATGACCCCCAGCTATCTGTAACTGCAGAGGCGGCTCTACACACCCTTCAACAAGGTCGCAGAGCAGCAGAGGATTATGTGGCTGAACTCCGGAAGTGGAGTGCGGATACTAACTAGAATGATGCGGCTCTCCGTTATCAATTTCGGTTGGGACTTTCTGATCCTCTGAAGGATGAACTGGCCAGGGTGGGTACACCACAGACTTTAAATGCTTTAATCGATCTAGCTATCCAGATCGATCGACGCCTACGAGAGCACAGGTCTGAGAGAGCTATGGGGTCTTAGGCGGAGTCACGCTCACACGTCATACCCGGAAGTGTACGCTGGAACGCAAGCTGGGACGCACGCTGTTATTTCGCTGCCGGTTCCCTTCTTGCTCACAGCGCTGTCTTTCTTGTTCATTGTGGCTTACAAATTTTTGTGGATTGGATTTGTTGTGATGGAATAAAAGCTTTGACATACTTCACGAAGGCAGCCCCTTGTGTTTCTCTTTCTCCCTGGATACCTGGAGTAATTAACACCTTAAGGTTACACTGCTGGAGCAGTATGATATGTCAGAGTATACAACATACCAAGGACAGCCATAAGGATTGAAAACAGCAGAGGAACGGAAGTACTTTGGAATTGAACAACCATCCACCCTCAGGCACCCACTTTGTCGCTTGGTACCCCTGTGGGGGTGATTATCTCTGGTGAGTGGGGTAGCATAGGGGGCGAGCACTGCAAGTCACTTCAAGTCACCTTTTGAAAAACTGCACAGAAGTCACCACTTTGCACCTTCCTGGATGAAATAAATAAGCATTTCAGCTGAACCCTGTTTGTTCCCACCTGCCTATTTATATGTGACCCCCATGGATTTTATATATGGATTTTTAACTTTAATACCAGTTTCAAACAAGAGCCATTTGAACTAATTAGAAACAACAGCATAATTTACATATGGCAGTAGATGAATAATACCTGGCTATTAGCACTTAGGAGTATTATCTGTTTTATTGTATAGGAGGATTAAGTTGTTATCACCCACACTCATTAGCGCCATATTGTCCCAATACTTTTGGTTATTTGAGCACTATATTTCACTTTACTAATTATTATTATTATGGTCTGTTGAACACGCGAGGGGATACATAATCACCACACAGATTTATAATAGTTATTTTATCTTCCCCACCATTTATCTAACTATTTTTAGTGTCCCAATACTTTTGAATATTTATTTAATCATTCTTGCACATTCACATTAAAGTGACACACATACACCACCTTGATATCACGTGGAACACTGATCTTTATATAGGGATTACGTCCCTTTTGACGCCATCCTGTCCTAATATTTTTGATATTTTTTGATATTTTTACTCACTTTGGTTTTTATCATTTTGGTTAACACTTATACCCTGATGGGGGAACATATTTTATTTATTTACTTGTAAGCATTTATGGTCTGTGACGCTATACTGCCTAGAATACGATTTTTAATGCTCTTAGTGGAATCTTACATATCAGAAATATCTGCACTAGATGCAGAGCTTATGATATCTTCCTGTTACTCACTAATTTTTAGAGGGCAGCGCCGCTTACTGTCTCATTTCTATTTATCTACTATGGGGTCTTCTCGTCCAACTTGGGTTACCCCTAAGGTTCCCCATCACCCATCATCAACACCACCTACCTCCACGCTTAACTTACCTGAGCCAATGCAATTAGGAGTCCTGCGGCCTTCACTCACCCCAGAGGAACGACAACGTCGTCGAGCAAATAACTTGTGCCTGTATTGTGGGGAACCCAGGCACTATGTCAGGAACTGTCCCCTTAAACTCCGTAAGTGTTTATCCCTATCTACTGACTATGTGACATCTCTGGTTAAAAATACCACTCACCTTGCTCTTCCTCTTCTGCTACAGCTTCCAGAGAAGGATCTACAAATCACCGCCATTATTGACTCAGGAGCTTGCAGCTGTTTCATGGATTCTCGTTTTGCCATCCAACACCAAATACCTTTGTCACCTAAAGCCCATGGACTTTCTATCCATCTAGCTGATGGGACCGCTATCAAGTCTGGACCTGTCACCCAAGAGACTATGCCAATACCCGTTTTCGTTTCCAACGTCCATCAGGAACAGCTGCGCCTGGACATTATCGCTTCACCCCTGTTCCCCATAATACTTGGCATGCCATGGTTACAGGCCCATAATCCGGACATAAAATTGGATCACGGGTGAGGTGACCTTTCCCTCTCCTTACTGCCAACAGTTTTGCAGAACCCAGAACATCCAGGAGAACTCTACTCTGTTATGCCTAGATACAGATCCTAGTCTACATCAATCCATTCCTTCCGCCTATCATGATTTCCTGGACGTATTTAGTAAACAGAGGGCAGAGGTGTTACCCCCTCACCGGGCTTATGACTGTCCCATTGAGTTACTTCCTGGTGCTGAAATTCCTTTTGGAAGAATATTTCCCCTGACTGAGGTGGAGCAAGGGGCATTGAAGGAATACATTGACGAAAACCTCAAAAGAGGCTTCATTCGTCCATCCACGTCCCCCGCAGGTGCAGGCATCTTCTTCGTGCAGAAAAAAGATAAAACCCTCAGGCCGTGTGTGGATTACCGCGAACTAAACAAAATTACTGTGAAGAATCGGTACCCTCTCCCCTTAGTACCAGAGTTGTTTCAGAGACTGGGGACGGCTACCATATTCACCAAACTTGATCTCCGTGGGGCCTACAATTTAGTTCGTATTAGGGATGGAGACGAATGGAAGACCGCTTTTCGTACCCGTTATGGACATTTTGAGTACCTCGTGATGCCTTTCGGCCTGTGTAATGCCCCTGCCACATTTCAATACTTTATTAATGATGTGTTAGGTGACTTTCTAGACCTGTTTGTCATCGTCTATTTAGACGACATATTGATTTTCTCTTGTTCCCTTGAATCCCATCGCAGGCACGTCAGAAGTGTATTGGGCCGACTTCGACAACACGGTCTATATGCAAAGGCTGAAAAATGTGAATTCAAACAGGAAAGTATTCCATTTTTAGGGTTAGTCATTTCCAGTAAGGGCATTAAAATGGACCCCCAGAAGGGCACGGCTGTTCTAGATTGGCCAGTCCCGACTGATAAGAAAGGAATCCAGCGATTTGTTGGATTCGCTAATTTTTACCGCAAATTTATTAAGGGGTTCTCAGCCATCATTGCACCCATCACACAGCTTACCAAACAGGGTACACGCTTCCATTGGTCGGCCAAGGCTCAAAAGGCTTTTGAGACTCTCAAGGGCCTTTTTACCTCCGCCTCTGTACTAAAGCATCCAGATTCCTCTCTGCCATTTATTCTAGAAGTGGAATCATCTGAAATTGCTGTAGGAGCAGTATTATCCCAAAGACAGGGAACCAAGGCCCTGCTGCATCCTGTGGCCTTCTTTTCTCGTAAATTATCCACGGCAGAGAGAAATTATGATGTAGGTGACAGAGAGTTGTTGGCAATCAAGTCAGCATTGGAGGAGTGGCGCTATCTGTTGGAGGGTGCCACTCATCTAGTTTTAATCTTTACAGATCATAAGAACCTGGAGTATTTGAGGTCTGCAAAGAGGTTGAAACCACGTCAGGCCAGGTGGGCTCTCTTTTTCTCCAGGTTCTCCTTCCATGTCACTTACCGTCCTGGCTCCAAGAATACCAAACCTGACGCCCTGTCTAGGATGTTTCACAAACCTCAAGAGATTTCCCCTCCAGACACCATTTTGTCTCCGGGGAACTTTCTTCTACTTCAGGGAAACCTGCTTTCTCAGATTAAACAGGCCTCCACAGGAATAGAATCTTCCATTAAGACAGAGCTCCAGGTTAAGGATGGGTTATTGTGGCATGAGAGTAGGATCTTTATACCTGAAACACTACGAGTTCCAGTACTAGAGCTTTGTCATGATCATGCGCTGGCTGGGCATTTCGGTGTGGCTAAGACCACTGATTTGGTTCAGCGCACCTTCTGGTGGCCTCAGCTGCGCAAAGATTGTAAAGAGTTTGTAGAGTCCTGTACCACCTGCCTTAGGAACAAAGGGCACAAAACAAAGGCATGGGGTCTACTAAAACCCTTGCCTGTCCCAGATAGACCCTGGAAAATGCTCTCTATAGATTTTATTGTAGAACTACCCCCGGCCGGGGGCTTCACTTCAATCTTTGTCATAGTGGACCGGTTGTCGAAGATGGCGCACTTTGTCCCAATGAAGGGTACCCCTTCAGCTACAGAAACAGCACAAGCATTCATTAAAGAGGTCGTCAGGCTCCATGGGGTACCAGTTAATATCGTTTCAGGTCGAGGGGTACAATTTACCTCTCGATTCTGGAGGGCTTTGTGTAAAACCTTGGACATTGAACTCTCATTTTCATCGGCTTATCACCCCCAGACTAATGGGCAAACAGAAAGAACAAACCAGACCCTTGAACAATATTTGCGCTGTTTTTCTTCCTTTGCCCAAGATAATTGGATTGCTGTTTTACCATTGGCCGAATTCGCTTATAACAATTCTATTCATTCTACTATCAAGCAAACTCCGTTTTTTGCGAATTATGGTTTCCACCCCTCATTTTTACCAAATTCTCTTCCAGAATGCACAGTACCCGCAGTCCAGGAGAAATTGGATTTCTTTACCTCTAACAACCAAGTTTTACAGGACACCATGACCAGAACCCAGGAGTACAACAAAGCAACCTTCGATAAAAAGAGGCGAGGTGAGCTCTTACTTGCACCTGGGGATCAGGTATGGTTGCCCACCATAAACCTCAGGTTGGCCTGTCCTTCCAAGAAATTGGGTCCCAAATTTCTTGGACCATTCCCTGTTAAACGGAGAGTTAATGAAGTTGCATATGAACTTGAACTCCCGGATTCACTAAAGGTACATCCAGTTTTTCACGTGTCCTTGCTTAAACCATCTATTACTAACCCATTTCCAGGTCGAAGTACGGATCCTCCTGATCCAATCCTGGTAGATGGGGAAGAGGAATTCGAGGTGGAGGCTATCATGGACCACAGGAAAAGAGGTAACCAAAATCAATTCTTAATAAAGTGGAAGGGGTTTGGCCCAGAGGAGAATTCTTGGAAACCAGAGGATAATATTCATGCTGAAGACCTGTTACAAGCCTTTAAAACAGCTCATCCAGAGAAATTTTTTCAAAGGGGCATCCGGAGGCTGCCCCTTGGGGGGGGCAATGTCATGAAGATCCTGCCAGTAACCGGCGTCTCAGGCGCACGGGAACCCGGCCACGGGTCCCATTGCGCATGCGCGCACGTTCACTGGTGCGGTCACGCACGGGCACGCACGCGCGCACTCCCGCTGGTGTCAGGCGGGCTATTTAAACCTGCCTGTCACACTCCATCCCCGCTGTCTGCTCTACAGCATTCTGTGAGTGTTACCTGATCTGATCTGTGTTTCCTGTTATCTGACCCGGCTTCCTGTTTGACGATCCTGCTATCTGCCTGCACCAGACCCTCTTGGCTTGCCTGACCATCCCTCTGCATTACCCCTGGTACCTCTGCTGTCCGAACGTTACTGACCACCGGCTTGTTGACCCTCCGCTGTGTTCATCAGCTTCCAGTCTGCTATTACCTGCTGTTGTTCCTGGTTCCAGTCCAGCTTCCAGTCTGCTATTACCTGCTGTTGTTCCTGGTTCCAGTCCAGCGTTCCAGGCTACCTTCTGCTGTGTTCCAGCCCAGCGTTCCAGGCTATCTTCTGCTGTGTTCCAGTCCAGCGTTCCAGTCTATTACCTGCTGTTGTTCCTGGTTCCAGTCCAGCATTCCAGGCGACCTTCTGCTGTATTCCAGTCCAGCGTTCCAGTCTATTACCTGTTGTTGTTCCTGGTTCCAGTCCAGCGTTCCAGGCTATCTTCTGCTGTGTTCCAGTCCAGCTTCCAGTCTGCTATTACCTGCTGTTGTTCCTGGTTCCAGTCCTGCATTCCAGTCTCTGTCCTCAGTCTACTCCTCAGACTTCTGACTCCAGAGGGTGCCACCACTACTGGACTTTCAGCAACTGTTGATCCTGCCAGGCACCCATACCACTCTTCACTCCTGGCCCTCTGTCTCCATTCCAGGGGAACGGGAGTGGGAGCTGTAAGGGAGGTCTTTTTCTGCACTTCAGGCTCACAACCTACCAGGTACGTGACAGTCTGTAATCTATGACATGTTTCTGGTGTGTCAGTATGGTACTGACTCTTTGTCTTGCAGACATGTTCCTGTGTCTGTCAGTACAATATGGTACTGACTCTATAATTTAATTGGTTGGTGTTTGTTATGGTGTATAAGTTTGGAACCTATTTTGTGTCTGCTGACATGTTTTTGGTGTATAAGTATGCTACTTTTTATTTCTCCACAGGCATAAATGATGTGCAGTAACCTCTAGAAACTAATCAGTGAGTGGTAATGATAAGCAGTAACCTATAGCAACCAATCAGTTAGCAGTAATGATGTGCAGTAACCTCTAGAAACCAATTAATGAGCGGTTATGATGTGCAGTAACTACTAGCAACCAATAAATGAGCGGTAATGATGTGTAGTAACCTCTAGCAACCAATCAGCAAGCAGTAAGGAAGTGCAGTAACCTCTAGCAAGTAATCAGTGAGTGTGGACCAGTTCTTTACGTTTACACTATTAAAGTTTTTTGAGATGAGTGCGTGTTTGTTTTTTGGGATGTTGGGGTGGGGAGCGAAATTGCATGGGGGGCCCCAAGAAAAAGTTTGCCCAGGGTCCAATTAATATTAAAGACGGCCCTGATCAGAAGCTCTTGATAAACAGAATGCAGAGCATGTCATAAAGACAGCAGGGAAGGGAAAGGTGTGGGGCCCCCAGGTCCTATATACGCTGAACAGCAGTATACAGGCGGTGCAAACAAGACGGGGACTGTAGATTTGTTGTTAAGTAGAATCTGTTTGTAATTTTGAACTGGTACATTTTTAAAGTGTAGGGCCAGCCAAAAAATTCTATTTTTATGCTTTTTGGAAAATATAGGGAAGGGTTATCACCCCTGTAACATTTGTTTTGCTGTTTGTGCACCTCTTCAGAAGATTTCACCTCACTTTCTGTCCCAATGACAAATGTTTTTTGAAAATTTGGTTTTTTTTAGTGAAACAAGGATTGGTGATAAAGCATCAGTGAAGAGGAGACACATTTTTCCCATATTAACTTTTACAGGAGAGAATTTCCCTTCCTAGGGGTAGATGTCATCTCACTTCTTGTTGTCTCCTTCCGTTTGCAAGAAGGAGTCGTTTGTAAGTTGGATGTTTGAAAGTAGGGGCCTGCTCTATATACGCTGCAGAAATTGGGGCCTTAGATGTTGGTGTTGCCACAACACTGTAAGCCCTCACAGTTACTCTTGGTGGGCGCAGGAACAGGCTCTACTGTGAAATACTAGATAAAGAATTGTAATTACATGCCATTTTTGAAACAGGGGCTGAAAATTTGGGCCTTGGGCACTGGTGCTGGTGCCACAACACTGCAACCCCTCACAGATACTCTAGTTGGAGTGGAGGAATGAGCCCTGCTGCAAAGTATTGCATCAAAAATTGTAATTATATGCCCCTATTAAACAGGGGCTGAAAATTTGGGCCTTGGGTACTGGTGCTGGTGCCACAACACTGTAACCCCTGACAGATACTCTAGTTGGAGCGCAGGAATGAGCCCTGCTGCAAGTATTGCATCAAAAATTATAATTACACGCCCCTGTTAAACAGGGGCTGAAAATTGGGCCTTGGGCACTGGTGCTGGTGCCACAACACTGCAAGCCCTCACAGATACTCTAGTTGGAGCACAGGAATGAGCCCTGCTGCAAAGTATTGCATCAAAAATTGTAATTACACACCCCTGTTAAACAGGGGCAGAAAAATTGGGCCTTAGCCACTGCTGCCACAACACTGCAACCCCTCACAGGTGCTATAGTTGGAGCACAGGAATGAGCCCTGCTGTAAAGTATTGCATCAAAAATTGTAATTACACGCCCCTATTAAACAGGGGCAGAAAAATTGGGCCTTGGCTATTGGTGGCGGTGCCAAGAACCAAAAATGTTCTTACAAGCTATCAGCATGAAAATTGAGGAGGAAGAGGATTGTCACTCAGCATAATAGGATAGTCACTCAGCATCAGCATAGGCAGTCTTGAAGGGATCTCACATTAAAAAAAAAATCAATCGGTTACATCAGCATCAGGTGCTTGGTAGCTGGTGATCCAAGACTGATTTATTTTTATGAAGGTCAGCCAATCGACCGATTAGGTGGACAGACGCACCCTGTGATCGGTTACAAAGCCTCCAGCAGCACAGAATGTGAATTCCGAAAGAACGCTGGATGCAGGACAGGCCAGTAGCTCAATTGCATACTGTGCAAGCTCTGGCCAGTGATCCATCCTCAAGACCCAGTAACCCAGAGGATTTTCGGTGGGAAAGGTGTCCAAGTCTGATCTTGCCCCTAGGTATTCCTGCACCATGTAAAACAGACGCTGGCGATGGTTGCTGGAACCGATCATACCTTGGGGCTGCGGACCAAAAAATTGTCTGAACGCATCGGTCAGACGGCCACCTTCTCCACCGCTCCTTCTTTGACTGACCGAAGCCTCAGCAACACGTTGTCCAGAAACAGGAGTTTGTAACCTCCCAGTCTCTGGGAACGCATTGCACAGACCTTTCTGCAAGGCCTCCCGAAGATGTTTCATCCTCTGCGAAGGCAAGATAAGGTCCGCAACCTTACCCTTGTAACGTGGATCAAAGAGGGTTGCCAGCCAGTAACCATCCCTCCCCTTGATACCACGAATACGAATACGAGGATCCTTCCGCAGGCTTTGCAGGATCAGGGAGGCCATGCAGTGTAGGTTTGCTTGAGGCATTTGGTCCAGAGTCCTCTGGGTCACTAAGGACGACATGATCCACAGCCACCTCCTCCCAGCCACGTACAAGTCCATGGGTTTCTTCGGACTGTAAACGATCCCTTGAAGACTGCTGCTGATGCTGAGCGCCAGGCTCCACCTCCATGCTGACACAATCCTTCTCCTCTTCCTGTGTGATCGGCGGCCACACAGGAACACTGTCTGGATAAAGGGGGCCTTGAGAGGTAAGGAAGTCCTCCTCTTCCTCCCTCTGTTCTGCCTCAAGTGCCCTGTGCATTATTCCACGCAGCGTGTGCTCCAACAGGTGGACAAGAGGCACAGTGTCACTGATGCATGCACTGTCACTGCTCACCATCCTCGTGGCCTCCTCAAATGGTGACAGGGCAGTGGATGCATCCCTGATCATAGCCCACTGGCATGGGGAAAAAAAACAAGCTCCCCTGACCCAGTCCTGGTGCCATAGTCGCATAGGTACTCATTGATGGCCCTCTGCTGTGTGTGCAGCCGCTGCAGCATGGCCAACGTTGAGATGGGCATGTCACAGATTAGGCGGTTCTTCGGCAGGTTAAATTCCTTTTGGAGGTCAGTGTCAGGTCCCACACTTACCAGACAGGTGAGTCCGCTTGGGCAGAGGGTAGGCTCCCTTACATATCCGATTCGGGGCCCCTGATAGAGTAAACAGGAAGCCCGCGAATGCGGAGTGGTATGAGGGCCTGATGTTAGGATCCTGGAGCAGGGTGGTCTTTCAAGCAACAGGTAGAACTTCAGGTATACTGGAACTGATGCTGAGCAGGAGTTTATCAGGCTGGTCACACACAGGCAGAGGTCGGCAACGGGCTGGCAGCAACGGTACAAAGGGAGCAGACAGAAACAAGGTCAAACAAGCCGGGGTCGGGTTCAGGCAGCAATCAAGGAGGTCCAAAAGGCAAGCCGGGTCACAACGGGTCAAACTTCAGAGATACAGGAACACAGAGAGGATCACGGAACTAGACACAGAGCTGTTGATCAGGCAGCACCGAACAGGGATAGAGGCAGACTCAAATAGGCTGATTGGCGCCAAAACGCCGCGCTTGTGCACGCGCCGATTCGCCAAAGCGCCCCGCGCCCCGCACGTGCCCCCGCACGCGCCCCCCCATAGGCGAACGCGCGTACGCACGCACGCCCGGACGCCACCCTGCACGCCACGGCCGGTCAGACCAGACATGCCAGTGCCCCCAGGAACACGCGCCCCAGCACGCACAGGAACATGAGCACCAACGGAGGCAGACTCAAATAGGCTGATTGGCGCCAAAACGCCGCGCTTGTGCACGCGCCGATTCGCCAAAGCGCCCCGCGCCCCGCACGTGCCCCCGCACGCGCCCCCCCATAGGCAAACACGCGTACGCACGCACGCCCGGACGCCACCCTGCACGCCACGGCCGGTCAGACCAGACATGCCAGTGCCCCCAGGAACACGCGCCCCAGCACGCACAGGAACATGAGCACCAACGCGCCCCGGCGCGCACCGGCGCCCAAACAGGTAACCTCTCTGACAGTGCCCCCTCCTCAAGGGCAGACTCCGGATGCCCAGCTGGGCCATCTTTGAGGCATGAGAAGTTTTAAAAGACTGTAGAAGTTCTCTGGCATGCAAGTTACTTTCTGGCTCCCACGAATTGTCTTCGGGCCCATAGCCCCTCCATTTTACAAGATATTGAACTTGATTGCGTCTTCTTCTGCAATCTAAAATTGCCTCCACCTCGAACTCCTCTTGCCATTAATTAAGATAGGCTTGGGTGGGCCAATACTACGGCCAGAAAAAGAGTTGGGGGTGACCGGCTTCAAGAGGGACACGTGGAAGACCGGGTGTATCCTCAGGGTGTTAGGAAGGTCAAGTTCATATGCCACATCGTTCATTTTTCTTTTAACCGAGAAAGGACCCAAGTATTTAGGGCCTAGTTTTCTGGATGGACAGGCCAACTTAAGGTTAGCGGTAGATAACCAGACAGAATTGCCCGGTTCAAGAACAAGTTCTCCCCGTCTCTTCCTGTCAAAAATTCTTTTGTAATCTTCTTGAGCTTTGGTCATGGTATCCTGCAGTAATTTGTTATTGTTTGAGAAAAAGTCCAAGGTTTCGGATACTGCAGGGACAGGGCACTCGGGAATAGATCCAGGCAAGAAGGATGGGTGGAAACCATAGTTGGCATAAAATGGTGACTGATTGGTAGCTGAGTGTAGTGAGTTGTTGTAGGAGAACTCCGCGATGGGAAGCAGGGAAGCCCAGTCATCCTGGGAGAATGCAGAGAACCAGCGGAGGTATTGCTCTAAAGTCTGATTCGTCCTCTCGGTTTTTCCATTTGACTGGGGGTGATAGGCCGAAGAAAATGATAATTCGATTTCTAGGGCGCCACAAAGGGCTTTCCAGAATCTGGAGGTAAATTGGACGCCTCTGTCGGAAACTATATTGGTTGCTACTCCATGCAGTCTGATGATCTCCTTGATAAGGATGGAAGCGGTTTCCATAGCCGAAGGGGTGCCCTTCATGGGGAGGAAGTGAGCCATTTTAGACAGCCTGTCTACCACAACAAAAATGGAAGAAAAACCTTCTGATGGGGGGAGTTCAACAATAAAGTCCATTGAAATCATGGCCCACGGTCTCTCTGGGACTGGTAATGGTCTCAACAGACCCCATGCTCTTGCCCGGCTACTCTTGCTTCTGGCGCAAGTATTACAGGACTCGACGTATTCCTTGCAGTCCTTAGTAAGGTGAGGCCACCAAAAGGTGCGTTGGACAAGATCAATTGTCTTCCGTGTGCTGAAGTGACCGGCCAGTTTGTGATCATGGCACAAGTTTAACACCCTTACTTTTAGCTCCTCAGGGACCACAATTTTATTTTTGTACCAGAACAGCCCATCTTTGGTACAAGCTTTAGCAGGTGAAGACATTCCCATAGAGGACCGTCTGATCTGAGAGATTAGATCCTCCTGTAAGATCAGGAAATTCCCAGAGGGGAGGATGGTGTCTGGAGACAGGGTCTTCTCTGAATCAAGAAACATTCGGGAAAGGGCATCGGATTTGACATTCTTGGATCCGGGTCTGTAGGTGATATGAAAAATAAATCGGGAAAAAAAAAGTGCCCATCTGGCCTGTCGGGGTTTGGTTTCAGTCTCTTAGCTGTCCTTAGATATTCTAAATTTTTATGGTCCGTGTAGACCAAAATGGGGTGGGCTGCACCCTCCAGGAGATAACGCCATTCCTCCAGAGCTGCCTTAATGGCTAGAAGTTCCCGATCTCCCACGTCATAGTTCCTCTCAGAAGAGGAGAGTTTGCGTGAAAAGAATCCCACAGGGTACAGGAGTGCTTTGGCACCTTGTCTTTGTGAGAGCACGGCTCCAACCGCGACTTCGGAAGCATCCACTTCTAAGACGAAAGGCAAGGCAGGGTTGGGATGTTTGAGGATAGTGGCCGACGTAAACAGAGCTTTGAGTTTTTCAAAGGCCACTTGCGTCTTAGGGGTCCAGCAGAACCGGATTCCCTGTTTGATGAGTTCCGTAATGGGAGTTATTATTGAAGAGAATCCTTTAATGAATTTCCTATAGAAATTGGCGAAGCCAATAAAACGTTGTACTCCTTTTTTGTCTATAGGTGCAGGCCAATCCAAGATAGCGGATACCTTTTGCGGATCCATTTTGGGGAAATGACCAAGCCTAGGAACTGGATGGATTGAAGCTCGAACTCGCATTTCTCGAGTTTGGCATAAAGCCCATGTTGTCTAAGTCGGGTAAGTACGTTTTGCACATGTTTGCGGTGTTCAGTCAGGGAAGCAGAGAAAACCAGGATATCGTCCAGATAAACGATGACATATAGATCCAGAAAGTCACGAAAGACATTGTTGACGAAGTGCTAGAATGTGGCTGGCGCGTTGCACAGGCCAAAGGGCATGACGAGGTACTCGTAGTGTCTATGTACTGGAAGAGTTTCTGCCCCCTTTTTGCTGAATACATCCAGGAAATCCCGGTAAGGTTCGGGAAGATTTTGATAAGACTGGGTTTCTGAATCTAGGCAAAGACATTGAGAGGATGTCATAGGGGTCCCCTGTAAACAGTGTTGCTTGCAATATTCAGATAAAAACTGGATTTTGCCCGTGGACCAGTTGATACTGGGATTGTGAGCCTGTAGCCAAGGCATTCCTAAGATAACTGGGAAGAGGGGAGAGGAGATGACATCCAGCCGTAAAAGTTCCTGGTGTTCCGGGCCAATGGTGGCCAGTAGCGGAACAGTTTCCTGGGTAACAGGACCGGAGCTGAGGGTGGAACCGTCCGCTAAGAAAACTGCCATTCCCTGGGCCTTGGTTTGAGTAGGAATAGGATGGTCTTCAATGAAGGTCCAGTCAATGAATCCGCTACATGCTCCCGAATCAATGATGACCGGTACTGGGATGTTCCTTCCAGGTAACTGTAATATAACGGAAAGTGTTAAGTGGTTACCGGATCTGGGTAAAATAGGTGCACACAAAGTGGAGGACGGCAGGCACTTACGTCTCTTGTTGGGGCATGCCCTTGCAAAGTGTCCAGACTCCCCACAGTACAGGCACAGGTTGAGTGCGCGCCTACGTGTCTTCTCTTCTGGGGTCAAAGAGGGACGGAGCAGTCCCAGCTGCATGGGCTCAGGAGCTTCCTGGGTTGGAACAGACGGGACAGACAGGGCTTGGTTCGGGGCACTAGGAGCCCTGGGTAGCATCCAAGTGAGGCGTGGATGGCCAACGAACCTCTCAGAACGTCTCTCTCTGAGGCGGCGGTCAATTTGGATTGACAGGTTTATAAGCTCCTCTAGTGTCTGAGGTACCACTACCCGCGCCAATTCGTCTTTAAGAGGGTCCGACAACCCCAGCCGGTATTGGTGACGCAAAGCCACTCCGTATCAGACCTCCACCGCCTAAACTCCACGGCGTAATCTTCGGCCGCTCTGCGGCCTTGTTGAAGGGAGTGCAAGGCGGCTTCTGCCGTGGCCTGGCCTTTTGCTCCAGCAGGTGGTGGGCCCAAGTCTGAGGCTCGCCGGACAAAAGAGATATGATGAACCCCACTTTGGTGGCCTCCAAGGAAAACGTACGGGGTTGTAAGGCAAAATAAAGTTTGCATGCGTTGCGGAACGAACTGAACTTGCAACGTTCTCCGGAGAATTTTTCAGGTGTAGGCACCCTGGGCTCTGGTGGGAGCATTACTACAGAGGGCGCTGAGGCAGGATTAGCAGGTGCTGCTCCCGGAGGGGATGCTGAAAGGGCCTGGACCTGTCCTTCCAGTCTGGTATAGCCCTCCTGTAAGCTTTGGATGGCTTGGGTGAGGCCCGCTAGATGCCTGCACAGTTCATCCATGGGGGAGGCCCCCTGCCCGGACTCAGTCATGGCTGCCTGATACTGTCAGGTCCCACACTTACCAGACAGGTGAGTCCGCTTGGGCAGAGGGTAGGCTCCCTTACGTATCCGATTCGGGGCCCCTGATAGAGTAAACAGGAAGCCCGCGAATGCGGAGTGGTATGAGGGCCTGATGTTAGGATCCTGGAGCAGGGTGGTCTTTCAAGCAACAGGTAGAACTTCAGATATACTGGAACTGATGCTGAGCAGGAGTTTATCAGGCTGGTCACACAGAGGCAGAGGTTGGCAACGGGCTGGCAGCAACGGTACAAAGGGAGCAGGCAGAAACAAGGTCAAACAAGCCGGGGTCGGGTTCAGGCAGCAATCAAGGAGGTCCAAAAGGCAAGCCGGGTCACAACGGGTCAAACTTCAGAGATACAGGAACACAGAGAGGATCACGGAACTAGACACAGAGCTGTTGATCAGGCAGCACCGAACAGGGATAGAGGCAGACTCAAATAGGCTGATTGGGGCCAAAACGCCGCGCTCGTGCACGCGCCGATTCGCCAAAGTGCCCCCGCACGCGCCCAGGCGCGCCCCCGACACCGACGTGCACGCCAACACTACCGGGTGCGCCGGCGGTAACGCCCATAGGCGGACGCGCGTTAGCGCGAACGTACGCACGCCCGGACGCCACCCTGCACGCCACGGCCGGTCAGACCAGACACGCCAGTGCCCCCAGGAACACGTGCCCTAGCACGCACAGGAACACGAGCACCAACGCACACCGGCGCCCAACCAGGTAACCTCTCTGACAGTCAGCCAGCCGAGCACTGTCATTATATGACCGGCAGAAATGCACACAGACTTTCCTGGCCTGCCTCAGGACATCCTGTAAGCCCGGGTACCTGCCCAAGAACTGCTGCACCACCAAGTTAAGAACGTGAGCCAAACAGGGCACATGAATCAGTTGTCCCTGTCGGAGGGCGGAGAGGAGGTTGGTGCCATTGTCGCAAACCACTATACCTGGCTTAAGCTGGCATTGCGTCAACCAATTCTGAACCTGCCCCTGCAGAGCTGACAGTATCTCTGCTCCAGTGTGGCTGCTGTCACCCAAGCACACCAGCTCAAGCACCGCATGGCATCTTTTTGCCTGTGTGCTTGCGAAGCCCCTTGAATGCCTACAGAGCACCACTGGTTCAGAGGACAAATCAGCACAGGAAGAGGCCATGGAGGAAGAAGAAGAGGAGGGGGTGGAGGAGAGAGGTGTGGCAGAATCACCACTCGTAGAATTTTGGAGGCGTGGTGGCGGAAAAACCTCCAACACTACTGCACCCTACTGTCCTGCATCCTTCCCAGCTGCCAGAAGAGTCACCCAGTGCACGGTGAAAAATAGGTAACTTCCCTGTCCATGCCTGCTGGACCATGAGTCAGCGGTAATTTGCACCTTACCGCTCTGTCCAGCGAAGCCAAGACATTGCCTTCCACATGCCGGTAGAGAGCGGGAATCGCCTTCCGTGAGAAAAAGTGGCATTTGGGAACCTGCCACTGAGGAACTGCACATTCCACAAACTCACAGAAGGAGGCAGAGTCTACCAACTGAAAAGGCAGCAGTTGAAGTGCTAGCAATTTAGCCAAGCTAGCATTCAACCGCTGGGCATGTGGATGGCTGGGAGTGAATTTCTTTCGGCGGTGCAGCAGCTGGGGCAGGGAAATTTGCCTGGTACAATCTGACGTTGGTGTACCGATAACAGATTGCCCGCAAGTACTTGGCTGTGACACACCTAATTCTACACCTTCATTCCTCTCAGTGCAGGTTTCAGAGAGGACTGAAGGTATAGTCGGGTTGGAGATCCCAGCTGATGAGGAGCAAGGAGAGGTCCGCTTTGTTCTTTGGTGTGGATCTTTTAGGTACGCTTGCCAACTAACTGCATGGCAGGTCGACATATGTCTAGTCAAGCATGTGGTGCCCAAGCGGGTGAAGTTTTGGCCATGCGAGATACGCTTAAGACATATGTTGCAAATAGCAGCAGTGGGATCTGATGCACTCGTCTCAAAAAAGGCCCACACCAAAGAACTTTTGGAATAACGCGCAGAGACAGCAGCGCCCTGCACATGCAGAGCTCTGCGGTGTGATGCAGTCGGTATGCTGCCCTTAAGCTGGCCCCTGGAGGGCATCCTGCCTCGTTGGAGATGTTCCTCCTCCTCCTCTGTCCTATCAGGCACCCACGTGGAGACAGTGACCTCATCATCCCCTCCCTCCTCATCACTGGAGCAAACCTGTCAGTATGCTGCAGCTGGAGGAACATGACTGCCAGATTGCTGTCCTTCTTGGGCACCCCCTCTCTCTGGGCTCACGTTACTGCCTTCCTCTAGCTGGGTACCATCATCGGAGCCTTCAAAACGCTGGGCATCCTCCTGGAGCATGTACCCAACACTGTGGTCAAACAGTTCGGGGGACTCCTCAGGAGCACATGGTGGGGCTAGGGAAGGAGTGACTGATGCCATTGAGCCGAGGGAAGGGGCCGCGTTGGCAGCTGCTTTGCCAGACAAAGTACTCTAAGCCTGGGTGAGAGAGGATGAGGAGGATGAGGACGGCTTGGTCATCCACTCTACCAAGTCTTCCGCATGTTGTGGCTCAACACGGCCAGCTGCCGAAAAAAAGGACAAGCGTGTCCCACGGCCACGTGCTGATGAGGATGCACCGTCTCCACAACCAGCACTGTTGCCTCTAGACACAGAGCCTGCTTGCCCTCTTTTATTGGCTTGTGACTGTCTGCCTCTCCTTGTTGGCCTTCCAGACATGCTAATGGCCTGTAGTGAGATGTAGCTGCACAAAGCTGGGATGTATATATATACTGATACTGCAGCTAGCAGAATCAACTGCTTGCCTGTAGTATTATTAGTATGAGAACACCACCAATTTTCTTCAGGCAGCTTAAGGTGTACACTGTGCAGAGGACACAGTGCACTAACTGTAAACACTGTAGCTGCCTGCCTGTGGTACTAATAGGATCAGAAGATCACCACCAATTTTCTTCAGGTAGCTTTAGGTGCACACTGTGCAGAGGACACAGTACACTAACTGTAAATACTGCAGCTGCCTGCCTGTGGTATTAATAGGATCAGAACAACAGCAATTGTTTTCAGGTAGCTTTAGGTGCACACTGTGCAGAGGACACAGTACACTAACTGTAAATACTGCAGCTGCCTGCCTGTGGTACTAATAGGATCAGAACAACACCACCATTTTTTTTCAGGTAGCTTTAGGTGCACACTGTGCAGAGGACACAGTACACTAACTGTAAATACCGTAGCTGCCTGCCTGTGGTACTAATAGGATCAGAAGAAGACCAGCAATTTTCTTCAGGTAGCTTTAGGTGCACACTGTGCAGAGGACACAGTACACTAACTGTAAATACTGCAGCTGCCTGCCTGTGGTATTAATAGGATCAGAACAACAGCAATTGTTTTCAGGTAGCTTTAGGTGCACACTGTGCAGAGGACACAGTACACTAACTGTAAATACTGCAGCTGCCTGCCTGTGGTACTAATAGGATCAGAACAACACCACCAATTTTTTTCAGGTAGCTTTAGGTGCACACTGTGCAGAGGACACAGTACACTAACTGTAAATACTGCAGCTGCCTGCCTGTGGTACTAATAGGATCAGAAGAACACCACCAATTTTCTTCAGGCAGCTTAAGGTGCACACTGTTCAGAGGACACAGTGCACTAACTGTAAATACTGTAGCTGCCTGCCTGTGGTACTAATAGGATCAGAAGAACACCAACAATTTTCTTCAGGTAGCTTTAGGTGCACACTGTGCAGAGGACACAGTACACTAACTGTAAATACCGTAGCTGCCTGCCTGTGGTACTAATAGGATCAGAAGAAGACCAGCAATTTTCTTCAGGTAGCTTTAGGTGCACACTGTGCAGAGGACACAGTACACTAACTGTAAATACTGCAGCTGCCTGCCTGTGGTATTAATAGGATCAGAACAACAGCAATTGTTTTCAGGTAGCTTTAGGTGCACACTGTGCAGAGGACACAGTACACTAACTGTAAATACTGCAGCTGCCTGCCTGTGGTACTAATAGGATCAGAACAACACCACCAATTTTTTTCAGGTAGCTTTAGGTGCACACTGTGCAGAGGACACAGTACACTAACTGTAAATACTGCAGCTGCCTGCCTGTGGTACTAATAGGATCAGAAGAACACCACCAATTTTCTTCAGGCAGCTTAAGGTGCACACTGTGCAGAGGACACAGTGCACTAACTGTAAATACTGTAGCTGCCTGCCTGTGGTACTAATAGGATCAGAAGAACACCAACAATTTTCTTCAGGTAGCTTTAGGTGCACACTGTGCAGAGGACACAGAACACTAACTGTAAATACTGTAGCTGCCTGCCTGTGGTACTAATAGGATCAGAAGAACACCATCTATCTATCTATCTATCTATCTATCTATCTATCTATCTATCTATCTATCTATCTATCTATCTATCTATCTATCTATCTACCTACCTATCTATCTATCTCTATATATATATATATATATTATATAGAGATAGATAGATAGATAGATAGATAGATAGATAGATAGATAGATAGATAGATAGATAGATAGATAGATAGATAGATAGATAGATAGATAGACAACACCTAGGATGCATATATATATATATATATACACAATACACTGTAAGTGCAGCTAACTGACTCGCCTGCCTACTCTAACTAATCAAACTAATCAACTAACTAACTAATCAAACTTAAATCAAATGACACTGTCTCTCTGTCTATCTCTCTCCGCCGCTGCAACACACTACTAAACCCCCTGAGCCATAATTGGCCAAAGCCACCCTGGCTTTGCCCAATTACGGCTCTCTGTACAGACGGCACTGTGATTGGCCAAGCATGCGGGTCATAGTGCATGCTTGGCCAATCATCAGCCAGCAATGCACTGTGATGCCGCGGTAAATTATGGGCCGTGACGCGCCACTCAAATTTGGCACGAACGGCCCATAATGTTCGTTATTCGACAAACGGTCGAACAGGTGATGTTCGAGTCGAACATGGGTTCAACTTGAACTCGAAGCTCATCCCTATTAACTACTAGAGATTTTTATTTATTACAAGAATTTACATAGTACTGACAATTTACACAGCACTTTACAAGTATATTGCGCAATCACATCAGTGAATGCCCTCAAGGAGCTTACAGTTTAATGTCCTTAACTTACATTCATACATACACATACTAGGGCCAATTTAGACAGGAGCCAATTAACCTACCAGCATGTCTTTGGCGTGTGGGAAGAAACTGGAATACCCAGAGGAAACTCACGCAAGCACAAGGGGAACATGCAAACTCCATGAAGGTACTGTTGTAGTTGGAATTCGAATTGACACCCCTAATGTTGCCAGGCAGTAGTGTTAACCACTTAACCACTGGGGTGCCTCTCCAAGCTCATCTCTATCCAAAGTCATGCTCTATCTTTTTACTTTCAATGTTTTTATTTAAAATTTTAGATACAAGGTAGTTGGAAAATCAAATATTAAAAAAAATAATGATTGTGGAAGAACTCACAGTCAGTATTGTTACATCTAGTATCTACTGACACCCCAGCATCGCTAATAGATATAACTCGGCGAGTATAATCACAGAGTCTCAGCTTTGACTTGAAGAACAATACAATTATTAGTAGAAATCCTTTATCTGCAGCAGATAAGGATGCCCCAATTAACAGATCATACAAATTCCAAGACAATAGACAGAGACAACAAGTAATTACATTTCCCGTGAGAACAAAGAAAAAAGGGAAGGGATACCCAGACTTTAAGGAGAATAGCAGACAAGCCATACCGACTGCCAAATGAAAAGACCAAGAAAGTTAAAGATCAACATGCATTTTACAGGCCCATGAGATCCAAATTTTTTTTAAATGTTTCCTGGTATCATTACCTTTATTAGGCATAATCCAAGAGACAGTTTGCTTCAGCAAAGAAATGGGTACAGAAGTATTTTTCCACGATCTGGCTATGGTTAACTTCACTGCCGGGAGGATAAAGAATATTCATTTTTACATGGTTTGGAGAACCTTTTCAAGTGGTTCATTCAGTAGAGTGATACGTGGTGTCTGTGGAACTGGACCTCCTGTAATCTTTCTTATTGAGGCAAAGACTCTGTTCCAGAATCCCCGTAATCTAGCGCATTCTCACCATATTTGATACATGGTACCTTATAAGTGGCATCCTCTGAAGCATAATGGTGAGTAAGTTGTGTAAACTTTTGAAAGACCAGATACCATCTATTCAGAACCTATACATTTGCTTCAAAGATACAGTAGAATGCCCCCTATTTTTCAATTGAAAACAGGTATGGCAGTGTTCTGATTCCCTCTTGGATGCCAAGTCCGTGTTCCACTCCCTCATATAAGGAAGCATATCTGTAGTGGTAAGCAAAAAACTATGGATGATAAAGATCCCTCCTCTCTGACCCCTATCTCGTATACACCAATTACATAGGGGGTAAGTTTGAGGTCTCTGATTACATTGTGGTGTCAGAAAATTGCCTTTTTTATATAGACCTTTATTCAGCCACCATCAGAAATGGGAATGCTGGTTTATTAAAAAGGCGAGCTAGTGAGTGAAATGAGGAAATAAGATTTGTGTTGTTACATATTCTGTTCCAAATAGCCATAGATTTTAAGAGATTAGGAACCAGGATGAGTGGGCAATAGTTAGCTGGACACCATTTTAGATGTCTAGCAGACATGATCCAGTCAGGTTTTTCCATGTGGGAATAAACCGCAGATAATTGAGCTACCAGGGCAGCTTGATAATACAGCATTAGATTAGGAGGTCCGTGGCCTTCCCTAGATCTGAGAGTGAATAAAACCATCTTTGATTATCTATGTTCATTTCTTCCACAAACCTAAATGAACAATTGTAGATTGTAACTTGAGCAAATCAAATTGGTTGTTTTCTATGGGTAGGGAGAGGAAGTACTATGGCAATTGTGGTAATAAGGTCTTAATAGAATGGATTCTACCTATCCAGGAAAGATCATACGCCATCTACGATTGAAGGTCCTCCTCTAATTTTTTATAGAGAGATAGGTGATTAATACAGTACATATGAGCAACCAAAGGCATAAGGCGGATGTCGAGATATGGTATAAAATCAGTTCTTCATACAAATAAATAGGCAGCTTGCAAACAAGAAAGGAGAGACATGGAGAGATTTATATTCAAGGCTACAGATTTATGGACGTTGACCTGAAGGCACAGTTCTGTCATTTAACAGATGGATTTGGCATAGAGACTAAAGGTGACATGATAAATAAGAGTATGTCATCTGCAAAAAGAGCACACTTTTGGACTTGATTCCCACAAGAGACTCCTTTGATATCCGGATCAGTCCAAATTGCTATGGCCAAAGTTTCAATGGCTATAGCAAAAATCAGAATAGACAGGGGTCAGCCTTGCCTGGTTCCTCTAGAAATGATGGGTTGCTAATTATAACCATGAGACCCAACTTTAGGTATAGGGTTTGAGTATAGCATCTCCACCTTATTAAGAAAGTTAGGACCAAATCCCCAAGCCTCCAGGAGCCCGAACAAGTCATGAAAGTAGCACTTTTTTTTTTCTTAGTCCAATCATCTGCAAACGAGGTCATTCATTGCCCCAGAGCACACATTAACAAAGGGGAGGGATGCTGAGGATGTCAGGGCCTCATTGACTAAATATGGGCATGTGTCCAAATAAGAGCAGTGACGTCAACAGCACATACTAGTCTATCCCTTTGTTTAAAGTGATTGTAAAGTCTTGTTTTTTTTTTTTTTTAATAACAAACATGTTGTACTTACCTCCTCTATGCAGTTGGTTTTGCACAGAGCAGCCCGGATCCTCCTCTTCTCGGGTCCCTCTTTGCTGCTCCTGGCCCCTTCCTCCTATTGAATGCCCCCACAGTCAGCAACTTCCTATGGGGGCACTGGAGCCGAGTCACAGCTTCGTGTGTCCATTCAGGCACGGAGCCACGGCCCCGCTCCTCTCTCCCCTGATTGGCTGACTGACTTTGATTGACAGCTGCGGGAGCCAATGGCTCCACTGCTGTGTCTCGGCCAATTAGGAGGCGTGTCCCGGACAGCTTAGATATTTGTGGAGATCGCTGGAGAGAGATGGGGCTCAGGTAAGTAATTAGGGGGTGCTGGGGAGGCTGCTACACACAGAAGGTTTTTCATCTTAAGGCATAGAATGCCTTAAGATAAAAAACCTTCTGCCTTTACAACTCCTTTAAGTGTGCTGTAGGGCAGTGAATAACTTGGTTTTCAGATGATTGCACTAAAAAAGAGTAAGTTTGGATGGTGTGAGTTCGGGAAAACAACCAAGCGCATTTCTATTGATTACAAACGAAGAACCAATCTCCTAGTGTAATCTGCAGTGCTAAATTCTTAATGACAGCTCAGTGCTGTCTTCATTCATTTTTGAATGAAAGCTAAATGTTCTGTGCAAATTGTAAGAACGAAAAAAAAATGCAAGTTTAACCCCTTGTTTACCCTAATTACCCTTTATTACCTCCTCCATTGCCTTTTTCCCTTAGCTTTATTTTTTTTATTATTATTTTTACCATTCCTATGTAGAATTCCATTTTCTTGTTTTGTAGCACTACATTAAAAATACTTTGCGGCAGAAGCCTGATTTAAGTGCCTTTATAAAAGAGACAAATCACAGAATAAAATTTGACTTTCAATGAGTTATAGGATATCTTAGTTCCCAGATGGAAGAGAGGATTTTAGTTATCATTACATTTATGACATTTTTTTTGGCTCTATTTCTCTATGCTCATTATGAATAAATCACAATAATATAATCATGTTGCAACACCTTCCCTATCCTGTTCAGTTTCCCATGGACTAAAACATGGTAATGCTGGGGCTGTCATTTCTGTGCTGGCCCAGCTAAAATACACATTGACATGCAAGATTATTCTGTCTCAGGGTGGGGAGGGGTGGTTCATATTATGGCATATTCACCTTTGGTGTCATAGGACCTTGTCCCAGCATTGAATATTAATATGTATATTGTATCTTATTTAGATGTAAAATATAAAATGGCACAGATTATGACCACAAAAATATTCCCAATATTTCTAATATTTATTTTGAGAGTAACTACAGACATTTCTAATGAGAAAGAGTCAGAACTTCTGTTGGGTTTTTTATTGCTGGTTGAAGATACACCCTAATACATTCAGGGCTAAAAAAAAACAACAATTTTTAAATTTTATTTTCAAGTGACCATGTCACTCTTTTACTTTTTTTTACCTTCAAGACAAGCTGGAATACTTGCAAAACAGTTTTAACGGTGCCATTGATGAACACAATCAATCAGAAAATCAAAAATTCAACAATGGATAGCAGCTTTCTCAGTAATGACATGAGTCAGCAATGGAAGGGTAACTCCACTGCCACTCCGTGAAGACGTCAATCAGACGAAACGTACGTTAAGTGAGACAGGGACGCTGACAATATTGCATGGTGTATGTTCGGAGCCCGTGTTATGTGATATAACCGGAGCATACAACGATCATTTGATCATCCTTAGTGCCATATAAAACAGACTAAAACTCGCGCCAATGGAAAACTATATATAGTGTAAAAATATATAATTGTTAAAGACCACAGCAGCTGTTACAAAGGTACTAGACCTTAAGGGTGGATGTATAAGTCTTGACAGCGCTCATGGAAAAAGTTTTCTCAATCACAGACACATCTTGCCACGGAGTGTATAATGAGTGAGGGGAAGGAAGGAAAAATGCTTCATATAGCGTGATATAGTTCAAACAGGCAATTAATAAAAGCAACACTAATTTCCACTCACATATTTCAAGTGCTCACCTGGCACTAAGGATGGATGTATAAGTCTTGACAGCGCTCATGGAAAAAGTATTGAATGTGTATACACAACAAAGTGCAATAAAACAAATACTCAATAGTAAATAATAATACAGTGAAAATATATGTGTGCCAAGTGCTTCCAACGGCAACTCAAGTATCAAGGTTTAAAGGAAATGTTCAGGGACCGCACCCAATAAAAGGGCAAAAAATCCCCTCTTGTGACCCCACTTACCAGAGCCTGTAGACCCTCAGCTTTGCAGTCCAGGGGTCAAAAACGCTTAGTGGAGTCACGATGGTAAATCCAAGGTCAGAGGAGCTCCCACAAATGATTAGTATGCAGACCAAGGAAGACTATATATATATTAAAAGAAGAGAAAAAGGCAAATAGTGAAGTACTGCTGGCACTGGCTAACTGCGCATTAACAAAACGCCACTCTTGAGACGGCTTGAAAAAACAGGCATCAGTGTGTTCCGGGTTCGCAACGGCATCGTGCGTTCCACGAATACCGGAAGTAGCGTCACTGGTACGTAAAACCGGAAATGCGTCAACGCGCTTCGCCCATCCTCCAGGGCGTCATCAAGGACATCACTTCTGGTTTTCTCACAGCGGAATTTATGTGCAGGAGAGTGGGTGTCTCCAAACAGATTAACCAATCAGGTTAGGAAGAAACCATCTGATGTAATTAAACATCCACTTCCCTTAACTCACATCATTTCCTCTTATTGCAGTAATTTTAACAAAAAACTTTATTAACAAACAATCTGTTAAAAAGACATGTATAAAAAGAACATATATAAAAACATTGGTAAATGACAATGATCCATGAAAATTCATTGAAGTTCATACAATAATAATCAACTGGCGATCAGAAAAAAGTGTAATTCAAAATAAAAAGTGAATAATGGAAAAAAAGTAAATTGAAAGTGAAAATAAAATGAAAGTTAAAATAGAAATAAGAATAAAAATAAATAAAAATAAAAAAATAAAAATAAAACGAAAAAAGCAGAAACAAATAAAATGAATAAATGAAAATAAAAATGAACATAAAAATGTTGAACCTTACCAATTGGATTAAAAGCAACACGCTATAAGAAGCATTTTTTCTTTCTTCCCCTCACTCATTATAGACGCAGTGGCAAGATGTGTCTGTGATTGAGACAACACAGCCGAGCAGAGATTGGAGCTTATTGAAAAAGTCCACAATCTCCAACAGCAAATGTATATTGGTGAGATTGGTGAAGGACTCACGTTTTCTCTTTGAACACTGGGTGTCTAATTGGCTTGAAGAGCCATTATATGTATAAAGGATTTGCACAATTGTTTTTGGGAAATTATACTGGCACTTTGAATTGTATTAGGAGGTTTAACTTATCAATTTTGATATTTATCATTTATACTATTTATAATATTTGGTGTCACAGTTTATATATGCAAACTTGCACACACACACACACACACACGTTGCACTTTATATTGTTGATTGTATATTAACATATACCACTTATACAATTCTTCACTAATCAGTTTTTAATATAATATTGGTTTATTCACATACAAATTATTCACACATGTATCAGTTTAATTGTATGTTTGCACAGTATAATTACACATAACACATAATAGTCTTCTTAGCATATTTGCGCTAAAGATATATGATTACAAATATATTTAATATATTCAAGATTGTATTGAGGACTACATACCATGCTTTAGAGTATTGCGGACCTGCGCTAATCTTGCTTTTAATTTTACCCTTCCACGATGGAATACTTACCTCTCCTGCTGCTCACAACACTCTGCTATTGTGAAATGGTCCCCTGAAGTCTGCTGAAAAACAGACATTTCTGGGAGTGTTGCATTTTTGGATGCCCCACATCTCTCAGGTGGAAGTGATTCCACGGCCTGCCAAAGGTACAATCTCTTCCCCTGTGCCATGTATACCTGTCACTGCTGTGCCACCTGTAGATCCAGGACCAGCATGGCAGGTGTTGAAAGGTGAAATGGGGAGAGATCAGTAAATGTCCGTTCACTGATCTCCCTCCGGTGAATGAACACGGAAGCAAGGTGTATTATATCACTTCAGGGTTCCGTCGTCATTTTCCCAGGTTGCTGTGGCCAGGAAAGGGACGGTGTCAGTAGGGCAGTGGACGGAGTCAGTAGGGCAGAGATTGGTGTCAGTAGAGCAGTGGACGGTGTCAGTAGAACAGTGGACGGTGTCAGTAGGGCAGTGGACTGTGTCAGTAGGACAGTGGACGGTGTCAGTAGGGCAGAGATTGGTGTCAGTAGAACAGTGGATGGTGTCAGTAGGGCAGTGGACTGTGTCAGTAGGACAGTGGACGGTGTCAGTAGGGCAGAGATTGGTGTCAGTGGGGTAGTGGACGGTGTCAGTAGGGCAGTGGACGGTGTCAGTAGAGCAGTGGACGGCGTCAGTAGGGCAGTGGACAGTGTCAGTAGGGCAGAGATTGGTGTCAGTAGAGGAGTGGACGGTGTCAGTAGGGCAGTGGACGGTGTCAGTAGAGCAGTGGATGGTGTCAGTAGAGCAGTGGATGGTGTCAGTAGGGCAGTGGACGGTGTCAGTAGAGCAGTGGACGGTGTCAGTAGGGCAGTGGACGGTGTCAGTAGGGCAGATTGGTGTCAGTAGAGCAGTGGACGGTGTCAATAGAGCAGTGGATGGTGTCAGTAGAGCAGTGGATGGTGTCAGTAGGGCAGTGGAGGGTGTCCGTAGAGCAGTGGACGGTGTCAGTAGGGCAGTGGACGGTGTCAGTAGAGCAGTGGACGGTGTCAGTAGAGCAGTGTACGGTGTCAGTAGGGCAGTGGATGGTGTCAGTAGAGCAGTGGACGGTGTCAGTAGGGCAGTGGACGGTGTCAGTAGAGCAGTGGACAGTGTCAGTAAAGCAGTGGACGGCGTCAGTAGAGCAGTGGACGGTGTCAGTAGAGCAGTGGATGGTGTCAGTAGAGCAGTGGATGGTGTCAGTAAAGCAGTGGACGGTGTCAGTAGGGCAGTGGACTGTGTCAGTAGAGCAGTGGATGGTGTCAGTAGGGCAGTGGATGGTGTCAGTAGAGCAGTGTCCTGGTGCACATACCCAGTAAGTTTACATGCCCTACCCGGGTTTTGGGTGGAAGGTTACCCATACTCCCCCAACTGTGTTATTGAGTTTCTACGTATTTTCTATTACAGACAATTCGCATATCTGCTCCTGAAGAGCGGCTTTAAGCCGCGAAACGCGTCAAGCTAATTGATGTTGTGAACCATATATACACCCACTATGTTATACAAGTTTTTACATTTCTACCGATGAAGGATCTAAGAACTTTCGACTGTGCAGTTGCTACCGTTTGAAATGTTTTTACATTCTATGAACACTGGTGGACTCCCTAAAATTCTACCATTATTGTACAAGATTGTAAATATGTTGTTATCAGATGTTGCTACTATAGAGTCTGGCGCCTAGTCATGGGTGCAGCCTCATGTATGTGCAATTTTATGTTGGTTAAAGAGGAGTTCCACCCAGGGGGGCCATCAAAAAAAAAAAAAATTAAAAGTCAGCAGCTACAAATACTGCAGCTGCTGACTTTTAATTGGGCACTCACCTTTCCCTGGGTCCAGTGATGCGGGGGATCAAAGCCCCGCTCGTCCCCCCCCTCCGCTCGTTGGCGCCGGCATTTCAACTGTGGGCGCCAGGCTGTGGCTTCACAGCCTGGCACCCACTGCGCATGCACGAGCGGCGCTGCGCGCCGTGATTGGCCGCTCAATCACCTGGGACCTGTAATGGGTCCCAGATGATTGACAGGAGGGAGGGAGCAGAGCGGAGCCCTTCCTGTGCCTGGGGGGGAAGTGATGTCACCAACCCAGGCAAAGGAACAGGCAGACTACGAGGGACCACCTAGCAACAGGCATTTAGAGCTAAGTGAAAAAAAAAAATATCCAAATGTTTTTTTTTTGTTTTTTTTTAGAATTTCTCCAGGTATTTTTGTTTTTTGGGTGGAACCCCACTTTAAATATGTTTTTATGCAATATTAAACAATTTTTTATTGTCCACCACTCAGTTCATTTTGTCACCACGAGCTTCAATTAAAGTCCCACCTCTTTTGCTACACTTTGCTGCCCTGGCCGCTTCAGTGTATGTTTCCCCCTAGTTGACAGGGATGGAGGCACATGGTCCTACCAAGCCATAATAGCCTCATATAAAGTCCCAGTTTCCCAATCCCCCCCTTTTTTATTTATGCAATAGGGATGGAAGCTCTTGGTGATATCTACCCATACATTGGTACAACCTGTTTTCTGCAATCAGCCTTACCGGCTCATTAGTTTTCTTTCCTTGACTACCTTGTTAATTATTTTACCTTTTGCTTATAGTTTGGAGTTTGTGATGATATGTTTTATATTTTATCTTGACTTGCTGTATTCTGCACCGGCCACTAGATGGCCCTGGCCTTACGGCTGCCCGCGTTGTCTCAGTGCGGGAGCTGCGATGAGCACTGGGGCCTCTCCTTCCCCCGCCTGTCGTCCGACGTTCGGGAGGTGGCCACGCTACCACTGCGCATCGACGTCACACACGCACGCCGGATGTGCGGCGTCTATTGACGCGGCCCTTCCGGCGTCTGCTTTAAATCTGCGCGAGCGGTGGGAGGGTTTAATCCGCCACCGGCCTCCGGGCAACCCTTTGCCTGTGCGTTGGCGTCTGGATGCCCCTCCCCCTACGCTCGCGTGTTGTGACGTTGGGAGCGGGTCCGTGGCGGCAGTATATGTGGGCGGCGGCCCTGGCGTGTTCCAGTGCTCCCTGAGCTCCCTGCCAGACAGGCTCCACACTTTGATTGGATGGTTTGTCCCTTCCCTTTCATCAGTTACACTTCCCAGCTTCTCTCCCCCTCTCTCTGTCCCTCACACTGGGCGTTTTGGTGCTGACCCTCCACCATGGTCTCTCACCTTCACCCCTGGTTGACCACCAAACATTTTTTCTGCCCCCCCCCCATTCCTATTTTTCTCACTTTTACATCCACATGTGTTTGTTTTGTTCACATTGTCCCACACTTTTAGGTTTTTCATAATTTTTTTTACACCAAGTGAGCCTGGGAGTGTTGGTCTGCTGTGTTCGTTGTCTGTGTTGCCTGCCGCCATTGGATGCACCCTCTCGGTTCCCGTTACTGAACATGGTCTGGCCCGCTGACCTGGACGCCATGTGTCCCGGTGCACATACCCAGTAAGTTTACATGCCCTTTTGGGTGGAAGGTTACCCATACTCCCCCAACTGCGTTATTGAGTTTCTACGTATTTTCTATTACAGACAATTCGCATATCTGCTCCTGAAGAGCGGCTTTAAGCCACGAAACGCGTTGAGCTAATTGATGTTATGAACCATATATACACACACTATGTTATGCAAGTTTTTACATTTCTACCGATGAAGGATCTAAGAACTTTTGACTGTGCATGTCACGTCAATACTCACCGAGGCCGAGATGCCGAGAGCGGCTTGCCCTTACGACCACGCGCACCCGAACCCCCGAGAGTGAGACAGGGGATCGGAAGCACGCGGAGGCACGGGTCTCCGGTAAAAGCTGTGGGAAGGCTCAGGATTGCCTGGATGGTGGGAAGTCTCCTGGCGGAGCCGTGCGGGATCAGAGTGCCTAAAAGTGCAAGGAGCAAAGGTAAAGAGGTATTAAACTGGCAGTTAGGAAGTCCTTATGACTGAGGGGATCAGGGGGTGTCAGCCCCGTGGAGAGTATGGTTGAAAACACAGGCAGAGGTCAGGGTATCCAGCAGGTCAGGAGTGATCCCTTAAACAGGCAGAGGGTCAGGGTATCCAGCAGACAAAGGGTAGTCGTTTAAGCAAGCAGAAGATCAGGGTATCCGGCAGACAGAGAGTGGTCGTTTAACAAGCAGAAGATCAGGGTATCCAGCAGGCAGAGAGTGGTCGTTATACAAGCAGAAGGTCAGGGTATCCAGCAGGCAGAGAGTGGTCGTTTATACAAGCAGAAGGTCGTTTAACTGAGAGACAGGAAGCAGGAGTTCAAACACAAGGCGGGGTACAGCTGACGACAAACCAGCAACCCGACTGGGTGCTGGTGTCATCTAAAGTAGCCTCCCAGTGAGCGCGTCAGCATGACGCGCTACCGGGCACCCGCACGGGCGACGGCGCGCACACGTAGGCCGCCATGCACCCGCGCGCGCCGCACCATCAGGCCGCGAACGGGTGCACGTCTCCGTAACAACCCCCTGCGCATGCGCCCCGCAGCCCGGCGAACGGAGGCGACTTGTCCTTCGTGACAGTGCCCCCCTCCTAAGGGCGGACACTGGACGCCCAGGCTAGACATCAACTCCGGATGGTTTCGATGAAAGGTTTGAATCAAGCGAGGGGCATGTAGGTTCTTCGCAGGTTCCCATGAATTGTCTTCAGGTGGGTATCCTTTCCATTGGATCAGGTACTGTAGCTGTCTGCCCTTCTTTCTACAACCCAGGATAGCCTCCACCTCAAACTCATTCTCCCCGTCCACCCTGATTGGTGGGGGAGGAACCTCTCCTCTTTCTGGAAACGGACTGGATACAACAGGCTTCAATAGAGATACGTGGAAGACAGGATGGATCTTGTACGTTTTAGGCAGAGCTAACTCCATGGCCACAGGATTGATGATCCTTTTGATAGGAAAAGGGCCAATAAATTTAGGTCCCAGTTTTCGGGATGGCAACTGTAGCTTGAGATTAGAGGTGGACAACCAAACTTCTTCCCCTATGTTAAATGTTGGATTTTCCTTTCTACCTCGGTCATACTGCTCCTTATAGGCCCTTTGAGCTCTTTGTAGCATGCTTTGGATTTCTTCAAAGTTTTTTTTGCAAGGATGTTATTCTGTCCTGTAGTGCAGGAACTGTTATCTCAGGAGTGTCCTTAGTCAAGAACGTGGGATGGAACCCGCAGTTGGCCTAAAAGGGCGTTTGGTTGGTAGCCGCGTGAACTGAGTTGTTATACGCAAACTCTGCGTATGGAAGAAGTTTTGCCCAATCATCCTGAGATCCTGAACAGAAGCAATGGAGATACTGCTCTAAAGTTTGATTTGTTCTCTCCGTTTGGCCGTTGCTCTGAGGGTGGTAGGCTGATGAGAGGCACACTTTAATATCCAGGGCTTTACAAAGTTCTTTCCAAAATTTGGACGTGAATTGCACGCCTCTGTCAGACACTACACTCCTTGGTACCCCGTGAAGTCTTATGACCTCTTTCAGGAAAACATTGGCTGTTTCTACTGCGGAAGGAGTACCTATCATAGGCAGAAAGTGGGCCACCTTGGACAGACGGTCGACCACAACAAAAATGGTAGTGTAGCCTTCTGAGGCTGGTAGATCCACAATGAAATCCACAGATACGTCGGACCATGGTCACTCTGGAATAGGTAGTGGTTTAAGTAATGTTTAGTAGGAATGGGTGGAAGGCGCGTGATCAGACGCTTACATCAAGAAATGTATGGTTTATTTATGTAAAAGAATACAGACATATAGTCATATAGATTTAAAATCATACAAATACTACATAATATTATAAAATAAAAGGAAAAACAGGTAACAAAATGAGTACTAGGAAGTTAAAATTGGGGTGTGCCCATATTGAGGCAGGTATTTAAGAAAGGCTGACGCGTTTCGAGGAAAACCTCTTCATCAGAGCCGGAAGAACTGGAGCACAGTCTGTATGGGCCGGTAGGCCGACATGTGTACATGGGGAGAGGTGGTGTTGCTAGTAGGAGGATGTGTCCTGTGATGGACAATTGATTATTCCAAGATCCATACCCAGGTGTTCTATATGGGGTATAAATAAGAACAATATATACCGTACACTACAGACTGGAGACGTAAGATAAGTTTACATTGAAAAATGCATTCATAAAATTATAAAAAGTATATAATATAAATATATTAGAAATAAAAATTACCATATCAGTACAAAAAATGAATGATAGGTGGTGGGATTTTGAAGCACAGAACATGAGATTGTGGTCTAAATACATACAAATGGAAAAATCTACGCATACATAAGTGTACACACACAAACTCATGTACACATGCATGCATATACATACACGTGCATAATACAAACGCATGTAAATGCATTAAAAAAAAACAAAAAAAACACATATGCACATGAGAGGGGGGGGGCGATGGTAAATGAAGTAAAAAGTGCACTGAGACACATTGAGAGATGTTGTCTCTCCGCATTGGTAAAACCGGTTGTGCTTTTGTCCAAAGGACATGCGCATGCGTGTAAAAAAAAAAAGTGGTTTAAGTAAACCCCAGGATCTGGTGTTTTGGCCCTTGTCGCGTTGACACAGGGGACAAGAGGCCACATATTCCCTGCAATCCCGTCTCCAACCCGGCCACCAGAAGGAGCGAGAGATCAGGTCAGCTGTCTTCCTAACTCCGAAGTGGCCGGCCAATTTATGGTCGTGGCACATCTTGAGAGCGGTTAACCGAGTCTGTTGAGGTACAAAAATTTTGCCCCGGACCCAAAAGAGACCTTCTTCTTTCCTCAGGGATTGTACCTCCGGATCCGTACATGTATTGGACGACTTCTTGATAGAAGACATTAAATCTGTCTGTGTCAATCCAAGAAAATTTTGAGGTGCAAGAATTGTGCTTGGTTCTGAAGTCTGGAGGTCTGCTGAGAACATCCGGGAAAGGGCGTCTGCTTTCCCATTCTTTATGCCAGGTCTGTAGGAGATGTGGAAGTTAAAGCGCGAAAAGAACAAGGCCCAACGAGCTTGTCTGGGTTTGAGGCGTTTTGCTGTTCGGAGGTACTCAAGATTCTTGTGATCTGTGAAAATCATCACTGGATGAAGTGCCCCCTCAAGTAAGTACCTCCATTCTTCCAGGGCAAATTTTATGGCCAGCAGCTCCCCGGGAAGCAAATGCAACTGGATGTAAGATGGCCTTAGGTCCTTGTCTCTGAGAAAGGATTGCTCCTGTGGCTATTTCTGATGCATCCACTTCCAGTACGAACGGTTGAGAAGGATCAGGATGCCGGAGAATGGGAGCGGAACTGAACAGATCTTTTAGTTTCATGAAAGCTTCTTGTGCTGCTTGAGACCACTGGAATGAACCATGTCGGCGGGTTAACTGAGCGATGGGTGCTACTATGGTAGAAAATCCAACGATGAACTTCCGGTAGAAGTTAGCGAATCCTATAAAGCGTTGGACCCCCTTTTTGTCAGAAGGAGCTGGCCACTCCTGAATAGCCTGTATCTTTTGAGGATCCATCTCTACTCCATTTGCCGAAATGATGAACCCTAAGAATTGCACGACTGATTTTTCAAATTCACACTTCTCCATTTTTAGGTAAAGCTTGTGCTGTCTCAGAATGGTCAGAACTGTTTTGACGTGATCCCTGTGAAGTTCAAGTGTAGAAGAGAAAATTAAAATATCATCCAGGTAGACTACAAGAAAGTCATCTAGGTATTTGCGGAAAATGTCATTCACCAGGTGTTGAAAAGTAGCCGGAGCGTTACAGATCCCAAAGGGCATCACCAAGTATTCGAAGTGCCCGAACCTAGATCTGAAGGCCGTCTTCCATTCGTCTCCAGCTCTGATTCTGATAAGGTTGTATGCCCCTCGGAGATGTAATTTGGAGAAGATTCTAGCTGACCGAAAACGTTGGAACAACTCTGGAATGAGCGGCAAAGGATACCGATTCTTGATAGTAATGTTATTTAACTGCCGGTAATCCACACAGGGCCTAAGGGAACCGTCCTTCTTCCAGACAAAGAAGATACCTGCTCCGGCAGGTGAAGATGAGGGACGGATGAACCCCTTTTCCAGATTCTCGTCTATATATTGTTTGAGAGCCTCCAGCTCCGTTTCGGAAAGAGGAAAGATGCGACCAAAAGGAATCTCTGATCCTGGCAATAAGTCGATTGGGCAGTCGTACGGTCGATGAGGTGGGAGGCAATCGGCCATTTGTTTGCTGAAGACCTCCTGGAATTCATGATACTCCAGAGGGACATGTTGGAGGTTAACTGAAGGAGCTGAGATCGTAGCACAGATCTTGGGTTTCGAAGGGCGGCAGTGTTGAGAACAGTAAGAAGAGGGAAATGAGACCACCTTAGAACTCCATTGGATAAGAGGATCATGGGCTTGTAGCCAGGGTAAGCCTAAAATGACTGGGAACATGGGAGAGTGAATAAGGTCCAGGCATAGGAGCTCTTGATGTCCCGAATCGGTGGTTGCTAGAATAGGTCGAGTCTCTTGGGTGATTGGGCCTGAGCTGGGAAGGGACCCATCAGCCAAGTGGACTTGTAGGTGTTGTGTTTTAGTTTGTAAAGGCACATGCAGGGTTCGGGCCAGGGCAGCGTCCATAAAGCAGCTACATGCACCTGAGTCAATGATCGCCGGCAGGCGGGATTCCCCTTCCGGTAGCTGTAACGAGATAAACAACATCACGTAAGACTTAGAGGTATTGTTATCTTGGTAAGTCATTGTTTTGGGCTGAAAAAACTTACTAGGCCTTATCGGGCAGTTGCCCAGGAAGTGACCGGCTCCCCCGCAATAGAGACACAAGTTGGACTGCCGTATACGTTGTCTCTCTTCTGAGGTTAGTGGTGGTCGTACCAAACCAAGCTGCATAGGTTCGGAATCAGGAAGTGTAGTAGGCCCAGCTGTAATGGGTGATGATATTGGAATGGGTTGGAGTCTTGAAGTTGTCCATGCAGGGCGGGGATTTTGGAATTGTTCTGACCGACGTTCCCTCAAGCGCCTATCTAATTTGGTAGCTGCCTGAATTAACTCCTCCAAAGATGCGGGGGTTTCCATCCTGGCTAACTCATCCTTGAGGAGCTCCGACAGACCCTGGCGGTACTGGTAGCGTAGGGCTGGCTCATTCCAGTTAGTGTCGGCCGCCCATTTACGGAACTCCACCGTGTAATCCTCAATTGGTCTCCTTCCCTGGACTAGGTGGTGCAAGATAGCTTCGGCGGTAGCCATACGCTGTGGGTCATCATACAGCTGGGACATACTTTCGAAGAACGTATCAATAGTATTAAGCACCGGACTCCCTGATTCCATCAGACCGTGTGCCCAAGCCTGAGGTTCCTCTGACAGCAAAGAAATCGCAAATCCCACCTTGACCACTTCTGATGCGAAGGTTCGGGGTTGCAGCGCGAAGTAGAGGGTACATGCATTCTTAAATGCCCTGAACTTTTTACGGTCCCCTGAGAACCGTTCCGGCGTGGGGACCCTAGGTTCCGGAAGTGCCATTACTACTGTAGGACTGGCAGCGGCCTGAGGGAGCGGGCCTTCATTGCTAGGTGCGGGAGCTGCGGCGGCAGGGGGGAGTGCCCCCGTCAGTTGTTGGAGACGGCTATCAACTTGCGTGTATCCCTCCTGTAGCCTCTGCACTGAATCTGCCAAGGCTGAGACTTGTTGGCATAGGATCTCCAAGGGAGAGCGCGCTCTGTCGGCCTCGGACATCTGGCTGGTTTGTACTGTCACGTCAATACTCACCGAGGCCGAGATGCCGAGAGCGGCTTGCCCTTACGACCACGCGCACCCGAACCCCCGAGAGTGAGACAGGGGATCGGAAGCACGCGGAGGCACGGGTCTCAGGTAAAAGCTGTGGGAAGGCTCAGGATTGCTTGGATGGTGGGAAGTCTCCTGGCGGAGCCGTGCGGGATCAGAGTGCCTAAAAGTGCAAGGAGCAAAGGTAAAGAGGTATTAAACTGGCAGTTAGGAAGTCCTTATGACTGAGGGGATCAGGGGGTGGCAGCCCCGTGGAGAGTATGGTTGAAAACACAGGCAGAGGTCAGGGTATCCAGCAGGTCAGGAGTGATCCCTTAAACAGGCAGAGGGTCAGGGTATCCAGCAGACAAAGGGTAGTCGTTTAAGCAAGCAGAAGATCAGGGTATCCGGCAGACAGAGAGTGGTCGTTTAACAAGCAGAAGATCAGGGTATCCAGCAGGCAGAGAGTGGTCGTTTATACAAGCAGAAGGTCGTTTAACTGAGAGACAGGAAGCAGGAGTTCAAACACAAGGCGGGGTACAGCTGACGACAAACCAGCAACCCGACTGGGTGCTGGTGTCGTCTAAAGTAGCCTCCCAGTGAGCGCGTCAGCATGACGCGCTTCCGGGCACCCGCACGGGCGACGGTGCGCACACGTAGGCCGCCGTGCACCCGCGCGCGCCGCACCATCAGGCCGCGATAGGGTGCACGTCTCCGTAACAACCCACTGCGAATGCGCCCCGCAGCCCGGCGAACGGAGGCGACTTGTCCTTTGTGACAGTGCAGTTGCTACCGTTTGAAATGTTTTTACATTCTATGAACGATGGTGGACTCCCTAAAATTCTACCATTATTGTACAGGATTGTAAATATGTTGTTATCAGATGTTGCTACTATAGAGTCTGGCGCCTAGTCATGGGTGCAGCCTCATGTATGTGCAATTTTATGTTGGTTAAATATGTTTTTATGCAATATTAAAATTTTTTTATCGTCCACCACTCAGTTCATTTTGTCACCACGAGCTTCAATTAAAGTCCCACCTCTTTTGCTACACTTTGCTGCCCTGGCCGCTTCAGTGTATGTTTCGCCCTAGTTGACAGAGATGGAGGCACATGGTCCTACCCAGCCATAATAGCCTCATATACAGTCCCAATTTCCCAATCCCCCCCTTTTCCCTCAGTAGAGCAGTGGACGGTGTCAGTAGGGCAGTGGACGGTGTCAGTAGAGTATTGGACGGTGTCAGTAGAGCAGTGGACGGTGTCAGTAGAGCAGTGGATGGTGTCAGTAGGGCAGTGGACGGTGTCAGTAGAGCAGTGGATGGTGTCAGTAGGGCAGTGGATGGTGTCAGTAGAGCAGTGGACGGTGTCAGTAGAGCAGTGGATGGTGTCAGTAGAGCAGTGGACGGTATCAGTAGAGCAGTGGACGGTGTCAGTAGGGCAGTGGATGGTGTCAGTAGAGCAGTGGACGGTGTCAGTAGAGCAGTGGATGGTGTCAGTAGAGCAGTGGATGGTGTCAGTAGGGCAGTGGATGGTGTCAGTAGGGCAGTAGACGGTGTCAGTAGAGCAGTGGATGGTGTCAGTAGGGCAGTGGATGGTGTCAGTATAGTATTGGACGGTGTCAGTAGAGCAGTGGACGGTGTCAGTAGAGCAGTGGATTGTGTCAGTAGAGCAGTGGACGGTGTCAGTAGGGCAGTGGACGGTGTCAGTAGAGCAGTGGACGGTGTCAGTAGAGCAGTGGATGGTGTCAGTAGAGCAGAGGATGGTGTCAGTAGGGCAGTGGATGGTGTCAGTAGAGCAGTGGACGGTGTCAGTAGAGCAATGGACGGTGTCAGTAGAACAGTGGACGGTGTCAGTAGAGCAAAGGACAGTGTCAGTAGAACAGTGGACGGTGTCAGTAGAGCAAAGGACGGTGTCAGTAGGGCAGTGGATGGTGTCAGTAGAGTATTGGACGGTGTCAGTAGAGCAGTGGACGGTGTCAATAGAACAGTGGATGGTGTCAGTAGAGCAGTGGACGGTGTCAGTAGAGCAGTGGACGGTGTCAGTAGAACAGTGGACGGTGTCAGTAGAGCAGTGGACGGTGTCAGTAGAGCAGTGGATGGTGTCAGTAGAGCAGTGGACGGTGTCAGTAGAGCAGTGGACGGTGTCAGTAGGGCAGAGGACGTTGTCAGTAGGGCAGTGGACGGTGTCAGTAGGGCAGTGGATGGTGTCAGTAGAGCAGTGGACGGTGTCAGTAGGGCAGTGGACGGTGTCAGTAGAGCAGTGGACGGTGTCAGTAGAGCAGTGGATGGTGTCAGTAGAGCAGTGGACGGTGTCAGTAGGGCAGTGGACGGTGTCAGTAGAGCAGTGGACGGTGTCAGTAGGGCAGTGGACGGTGTCAGTAGAGCAGTGGACGGTGTCAGTAGGGCAGTGGACGGTGTCAGTAGAGCAGTGAACGGTGTCAGTAGGGCAGAGGACGGTGTCAGTAGAGCAGTGGACGGTGTCAGTAGAGCAGTGGATGGTGTCAGTAGAGCAGTGGACGGTGTCAGTAGAGCAGTGGACGGTGTCAGTAGGGCAGAGGACGGTGTCAGTAGAGCAGTGGACGGTGTCAGTAGAGCAGTGGACGGTTTCAGTAGAGCAGTGGACGGTGTCAGTAGAGCAGTGGACGGTGTCAGTAGAGCAGTGGACGGTGTCAGTAGAGCAGTGGACGGTGTCAGTAGGGCAGTGGACGGTGTCAGTAGAGCAGTGGACGGTGTCAGTAGAGCAGTGGACGGTGTCAGTAGAGCAGTGGACGGTGTTAGTAGAGCAGTGGACGGTGTCAGTAGAGCAGTGGACGGTGTCAGTAGAGCAGTGGACGGTGTCAGTAGGGCAGTGGACGGTGTCAGTAGAGCAGTGGACGGTGTCAGTAGAGCAGTGGACGGTGTCAGTAGAGCAGTGGACGGTGTCAGTAGGGCAGTGGACGGTGTCAGTAGAGCAGTGGACGGTGTCAGTAGAGCAGTGGACAGTGTGAATGTTTTTTCATTTTTAGTATTTTATTTTTTATTAACTTTTTACAATTTTATTTTTCTTACTATTTTTTAGGAGCCCCATCAGGGGGTCTTGTTGAAATATCAGGGGGTCTAAACAGGGGGGAATCTGCACCACACGGGGTGATAAGGGTGTGCCCGGACACCCCTGGCATACCCTGTGTGCATGCCTATGCTCCCAGGTCTATGATTCCTTCTACTCCCATGGCGCTGTGTCTGTACAGGCCTGAGGAGTCCTCACAAGCTGCCCCCAGAGATGTCCATATCACACAGCTCAGGGCAGTTTACAAGACTTTGTACATGTGCAGACAGGTTGTGGTGACCTGAGGGACGCATGTCTGGCCATGTGTGTGTGTGGGGGGGGGGGGGGGCTGTGATATCACCTTTGCCTTGCCCAGAGTTTATCAAAAAATAATACTGAAAAGTTGTTACTTTTAAAACACATGTGTAAGAGGGAGGGGAGGAGAGAGGAGCTTGTAGAAGAGAGCTTTGGTCCAGGTCCATCACTTCTCCGACCAACGTGTGTGTAGAGGGGGCGGGAGGGAGTGGAAGCCTCTCATTACCATGT